>VXAC01002418.1:0-212022 GCA_013399225.1 Rhipidura dahli
AGGTGGGAGGGGGGGAAGCTCAGCAAAATGCACCCATAATGAAAGAAGGGACCAATTAGGGTTGGATTAACATTCATGGTTATTTACAGTTGTTTTTGTACTTGTTCTTGTGCTCTGACTTCCTAAAATTTCACAACCCAAAGATTTAGAAAAATGGGGTTGTTTAGACGCGAGGTGCAATGAAGTGGCTGCAGCCATTGTGCAGACACCACCTCTCTCATTATACCCTCTCAATCAACACTCGGCACACAGGAAACCGCAATAAAGCCCATCTGCCACGGTTAATCTGCAGGCAAACCCACACCCATGTCTGTGCCCGTTACTCTCCAGCCTTATTATTCTCAGATCCAAAGCTTCATAAGGGATCAGCCAAAGTCCATTAAAGTAAATAATAGCTAGAAATGACAGGCTTAGCAAGGATTGGGAGGAAGTTGAAGACCAATCTGAGCTGTGAGCTCTGATTAATAGAGAAAAGCATTAGGAGAAAAGGGGAGAAAAATGACCTCAGCCTGCTCCAAAGAATTCCTGAACCTTGGTTGTTAGGGCAAGTGCTACCATCTGAGACGTTAGTGATCCTTGAATTTCCTTCACTTTGATGCAGCTCAAATGGGAAAATTTTGAAGGTTCAGCAAGGCCCCAGACCTCAGCTGGAAAGCCGTCTGGAGTCAACCCTGTCAAAATTCTCTTGTGGAAAAGAAAGCCTTTATTAGCTAGATTGCAACAAAAAACCCACAGCCTCTAATAAGAAGAGAATGTGTGCTATAGATTGCATATACATTAATTATTAGAGGGCATTTAATTGTTCTCATCTGTATCCAAATGTGAGCAAAAGTTCTTTTAAAATACCAGTCAGAGTGTGTTTAAAAAAAACAAAAAGGCACAAAACCAAAAGACAAAACCAAACACCTTCTCAGACTGTTTTTCTTTGTTCAGCTTAATTTGTAATAGAAGATTCAGTTCTTTGCCAAGCCAGGAGATACGCTGCTTGGGAGGACTGGTACATAAAGTTGATGCTTGTGAGGATGTTGCATGTAATGTTTGCTCTCCATTATCTCAGCTGTGTGTTGTACATGAACAGAATATACCAGCACCAAGTCAACCCCGCACAAGGATTTCTATTTCTAGTGCTAAAGAAAATCACTGCTCTAAAAACAGAAACTTGGGCAGTTAAAAAATATTTTCTGATGTTTCTTTGCATATATTACCTACCTCTCTTCCAACTATATCCTTGGAATGTGTTTTATTTTGATTACTGGGAAGAATGAACAGACGTTTATTATTCAGCAGAATGTTTGTTTTTACTGCTTTTTAAAAATCTATTGTGCAATTAAGAAAGTGCATGTTCCACTGCACCTTCACAACTTCAGCTGAGCAAAGTGCTGACAATAAGGACTCTGTAAGTGATTTTAGATCCAGGTAAGGAATAGAGTTGAACTGATCAATCTCAGACAGCAACTCAAGCAGAACTATTCAGAAACATCTGGTACAGCTGTACAGGTGTTTCTCTGTCCCTGATGATTTTTTGGGGAAGATATTAATGATCTGAAGGAGGGCTTCTTGTCAGGGCAGCTCTTATGGTGATACATTTCTTCTAAAAGTTTATGTTACAGTATGTGGTTTTCATAAGCAAGATGAAGAGGATGCTGGTTAAAATGATGATGGTGCCGTGCAATTGCTGATAACTTGGCTAAAGCCCTGCTCATGTGCACGTGATGCAATTTTCATATTTTAATCCTAAGTAGAACCAAAAATGACAATTATGAAAAGACAAAATAGATACCACCAACAGCTGTAATTGCTATCTACACTGCTCTAGGATGGGCAAAAGACACAGTAAATCAATATTAAGATCTCTACATATGCAGGTATCACAAGGACATCATATAACATCATTATAAGAAAATCCTAATAAAATTTGGACAGTTATTCCAAAGAATACAGGATGAACATGGAGTGTGTGTGTATGCAGCTAACTAGTTCTCTGCAGTTTCAGCTGATGTCTTAAGAGAAAAGAAACGTCTGCCTTTATAAAAGCATAACTGTCTTTCTGTAGGAAAAAAACAAACATATTTTAGGTCAAAATCTTCTTTTTTTGATAGATTAAAACTAGTGATAGTTTGAACATTTTTCCTACATTGGTCATGTAGGAATTATAAGATTGTGAAGGATGAAGTGGCATTGGCATTCTTTTCAAATATATAAGACACCATGCCTTTTTTTTTTGTCCTGGAACATAGGTGATATATGTTTCATTTGGAACATTGGGCCTCACTGCTGAAACTGTTCCTTCTCAGACAATTCCATATTAAAAATTAAAAATATTTTCATGATCATGAAAATGTATATGATTTTCAGTAGAGCAGAAGCAAATAATATTACCATGCAGCTTATGCATGTTTTGTAGTAATTAAAATACAGTGAAATATGAAAATGTTGAATGTAAGCAAGATCTGTACGCCACTAAATATTCAAGACACCAAGATAAAAAGAAAGCAGCAAACAAACTGAGTATGAACAGAAAAAGCAAGCTAAATGATCTGTGTAGTGGCTTCCTATTAAAAGGAACAAATAACCTACTTTGCTTTCTTAATTTATTCTAAAACCAGTACTATGATATTGCATAGAAAGCCTGCATGTAAAGTCTGACTTTAGCTACAACCTTTTAGTGTTTTTATACCACTGTCACCTTTTCTGCCTAATGTAAACCAGAGTTAGCCCATCATCCATCTTTTGTCATACATGTGATGTTGTCCAAGCCATGTTTCCTTTTGACCAGACTCGGAGCTATCAAACAGCGTTTTCTATACTCACCTTCCCACTGCACTGAAAGCAAGAGTCACAGAGCACATCTTGGGTACTTTGGTGAGTTTTCTGTGCTTTGCTTCACTGAAACAAATATGCATTTTCACACCTACTTTTTCTCTTGTTTCCGAGGACAAGACTGTCTAATAGTAATGATATGTACAGTAACTTCCTCTCAGAGCTCAGTCTCACACTGGAGATACATTTGGTTTTGAATATAGCTCTTGTCCAATGGATCAGGAGGAGCTGAACTGCTTAGCAATGATCTTTACTGTTTGTTTAATGGAGGTATAAATAATACTATAAATCTGAGCAGGTTTTGGAATTCATTGGTTTACACAGGAATAGAAATAATCATCTCTCAGCAACACAGATCACGTAATCTATCAATCAAGGAGTTCATAGCTGTAGCCAAACACCTTTCTGTCTTTGAGGATTAAAAGATAAACAAGAGACCTGATTGTGACATTGAATCCATATTGCTCTGTTTGTTATACAGGAACTCCAGCTTAGAGTTTCTTCTTATGTTATAGGTTAGCCTCCCTTGGATATTTTCTTGCTGGCTATATACTTAAATCTATCTGCAGCTCACAGATCTTTCTATAAAATTTGTTTATTTTACTCTAAGTTCCTTATTCCTTACTAGAAAGAGTATTTTTAGTGACAGATTTAGTGTAGGCTTGCTGCTTATAAACATGGATTTGTGAATGCAGAGACAGATTTGCCTGATTCAAAAATATAAACGCAATAATAACTTGTACTCTTCTGTCATTTGCCATTAAGTTCACCAAAAAGCAGTGAGTTTTTTCTCTGTAGATCACCAGGAGCTTGTATTTTCTATAGCCCAGTCTGCAAAATGATGTCACCTCATGTTTTGTTTAACACCTGGCATGTTGCACAGTCCCATATATGTTACACGTAACTGGACAGCTTTAATGAGCAATGGCCTGGGTGTGTTTCAGTGTGGTAGAAACACACAAGCTGCAATTCTGGTTAAGTTTACTTCTTTTAGTGAATTTCTGCAGGAAAAATATCCAGCCTATGCTGGTAAGATGACAAGGCTGTATATTTTTAATAGAAGCTGCAGTGAATAGATATTGCATGAAAATGGAAATCTATCAATTCCAGTCAAAAGCTAATGACTGTAAAATTTTCTGGTCAACCTTTGGCATAATTTGGGGAAGTTAAGGGCCAATTCACTCGCCATGAGGCATCCTTTAGGTCCCCTATCATTTTTGACACCCATCACCTCAGGGAGCCAGTTCTCACTTTGCCCTACTTACTATCTACAAAAGCCCCATTTCTCATTCTGTTACACTGCAAAGGGTAAGCAGGAAGCCCTCCTCTTCCTCTTTGCTCCCATTCATCCTTAACGTCCAATAGCAGACAGCTTGTGCAGGGCACTATTGCTAGAACCATCAGGAACTTTTGCATCTGCTGCCTTCCTGAAATAGAAGGAAAATAAAAATATTTGGCCCCGAGATAATTTATTTATACGGGAACAGAAATCCATTTCAGAGAATCCACGTCAAGGACTCCCATGAGTCTTTTAGACACCCCAGGATTACCTCCAAGAGAGCAGGGACTTCATTTCTACTGTAAACACGCTTGCAGTTCACCACAAACATGTCAATAATGGTAACAAATGGCCCCACTATGTGTCGTACATCGAGAGCCAGGGGAAGCGCATGTGGAAGCTATTTTTAGAGATGAGGCAGGAAGACTCATTTTACTTTATGAGTAACACAAAGATTAAAACAACTGATTTTTTAAAATATTGTACTCAGTTTGAGGGGTGATGTATCTAAAATTTGTGGGAGTAAAGGGGGATAAAAAGGAGCAATAAGTGCTGTTTATCCTGTCATTATCTTACCAGTCTGTGTTTCTTTGGACAGTAATCATGGGACCCAGATGCTAAGGGTAAGTGATATTTTCCCACAAGCAGTTTCTGGCTCGTTGGCAGCTTTTGTAGGCAGTTGTGTTGGCAGCCTTGGAGCTGCCTCTGGCTCTGTTTTGTGGCTTTGCTCTTGATGGGCTGCCTGGGCTACCCTGTGCTGCAGGATGCCATTTCCCTCTGTCAGCCCATGGGCTTTCGGAAGCTTTGCCCTGTGCAAATCCCTTGTGAAATAGATAAATGGGCTCTTCTGGGGCACACAGGGAATCCCTTTCCTGGCTGTTGTAGACATTAGGTGAATTACTGCTTCAGGTACTTGGGGAAATTTTGGCCATTTTGCAGTTTTTGGCTTCCCTAAGCTGCATTAGTCACAAAGGCAGAACCAGGTACAACCCGAGGTGTTAGTCCTGGTCCTCTCCCCCTCACCCCCTTTTTTTTTTTAAACTCTTTTTTATCTCTGCTACTGTATCTGTGGGTTTTGTAAACTCCTTCTTTTTAACTGTACTCTCTTTGTGATATATTAACACCACACCCTCAGGAAGTAAACACAGTATCTCAAATAGATCTGTAAGATTAAAAAAAAAGATAAGTTCTGTAGTTCAGGCAGAAGTGGCAGAACTTTTTTTTTCTCAGTTGACCTGTAATTCAATCATGCCCTAAAATATAAAGAAGATGTACAAAATAAGAGTTTTAAGTCATTCTGCAGATTCTGCCTTGAACATGCAAATACAACTATCTTAAAATGTTTTCAAACGTGATATCTTCTATTAGATACATATGTTGCTAAGCAGCCAATATAAAATATTTATTTTACAAATGTATTATTGAACAAACTTAGAAGAATTATATTTATAAAAGATACTCATAAGTAAGACTATTGGGCTTTTTATTAAATCAGGTAATAATATCAGACATTTCTTGCATTTTTTATCTTTTTTTGCCTAGCTGATTTGAAAAAAAATACATTTTTTTGAGTTGTGATTAACTCCTCCTTTGTGGATTTCTAACTTCCAGTTTATCAATTCTTGATTTTTTGTTATAATTAGTAAATTGCATATTTGAGAACTATTGTAACAAAAATGCAGAAAATCTGATTGCATTCAATCACAGCTTCACCTGCAAAAGCAGATCTGTAGAGGGGATTTTTCCTCCTGAGTGCTTCTGTACACTTTCTAGTGTGCTAGTTCCCAAAAAGCTGTCAGATCACTTGTTAGATTTGACTGGAATTGTGTATGATTTTGAGATTACTTTTGTTAACAGAATCATTTCCTGGAAATTCATATACTGAAAATGTTTTTTAATTGGTATTTCATATGTTGTTTGTTTGGATTTTTAAATAGGAATAATGAACTCAGTAGAAATAAGAAAACAAAAACTCTCTCAACCAATTTGTGTGAGCTCTTTTACACTTTGATGTCACCAAATCTGTGTAATTCTATCTCTGTCAGGAAATTACCACATGCCAGAGATTCCTCAATGAAAATACTGACAGTCCATATTCCTAAAAATGTATGATTCTTAAAATGTATTTTTATTAGGCTGACTTCAAAGACCACTGTGGATTTTTTTTGGTCATTGTGTACTGATTGGTAATAATTTTATCCAATATTAGTTCTGTGAGAATCCAAGGGAAAAATTCCTCCTCTTGCAAAGGGGTGGTCTTGGGTTGAATTTGCAATTTTTTTCTCTGCTTTAATTCAAATGCAAGTAAAGGATATTCTAAATCTAGGCATATTTAGAATATGTTTTTCCTCCAATAGAGTTTTATCAGTTTTCTTTCAGGACATTGTGGCTTGTGACAAAATCTCTTTGTGATGACCAGTCCTTACTGGGCTCCTGCTCTTTGAAGTTTTGTGCCTAGAGTTTGCAGAACTGGACTTGTGAGTTATTTAAAAGTTAGGTAAGAAATGCTCTGAGACCAGTGGAAATTGACATTTAAATTTTTTTCAGCTTTTCTGCATAGGTGAGCTTAGGCTACACAGGACCAAACCAAACCAAACCAAGAAACAAAGAAACCACAAAGAAACAAACAAACAAACCCCCAAACCAACAACCCCCAGCAAACCAAACAAATAAACAAAACTCACTAAATGCAAGAAAATCTAATGTTAGCCCTGTGCTGTGGGCACAGTTGTTGGACGTACCCCTAAACTACTTCTGGAACACTATTTTCCAAACTGCATCCCCCTTTTTCAATGAAATACCTTAAGGATAACATTAGTGTTTCATATTGTCCGTCCACATGGCCGCTGACTCCTGTGCTTTCCTCCCTAAACTGATGTAATTAAACAGGATTGTTCATTTTCCTCCCTGCAGTGCTTCAGTCCTGAAAAGTTTCTTCCGAGAAACTGCGGGCCGGGGCGCGGAGCAGCGCTGGGGCCGGGGCTGTGCGGGCGCTGCCCGGCGGGGCGAGCGCGGCAGCGCCGGGAGCCGCGGCCCCAGGAGGTGTCACTGTTGGGTTCGGCAGCCGCCCTGCGCCTTCCAAAGGCTGCGCTGACCGCGAGGCGGGATGTGACCTGTGTTACACCTCCTTGCCTGCCCCCAGCCTTTCCCGGGGGAAAGGTAACCACAGGTAAAATTAGCTGCTGGCTTATTACGGTGGTGTGGGCAAATAAATATTTTACAAAAAATATTGAGTGCTGGGTACCATAAGAAATATTAACTGATCCAGGCTTGTTAAAATAGTTTTTTTTTTTCCCCCCTATTCCCCATATTTGTAAAAATCATATTGGGTCAGGGAGAAGTTATCATGATAAAACTTTTTTTTTTTCATTTTAATACTTTTCAAGACGAAGGACAGATGAATTTATGTGATGTGAGATTTATTTTGTAAGTGTTAAAATTTTACTAGGTAATGCTCTTAAGGTATTTGCTATTTATTAAATCCTCTTCTATTAAGAAAAAAAAAAGTATATTTACAGATCACACATGGGTTGAAAATTTCTTAACCATTAGTATAATATAAGTAACCTGTGTGACTTCCTAAGCATTTACTACAGAATGTAGACTTTAAAAAAGTAATAATATTAGGAATTACCATAGTGTGTATTCTACATAGGAAAAAAAAAAAAAATCTTAGTAAGTTATCCTAACGTTTTGGAGCAGCCCACCACAATCCAAAGTAAGTTCGTTCCCTTGTAATTGTATTTTCCATCAATATTTTGTTCTTTACTTTTTGAATCAGTGTCTTTTTCCAGCCTTCAGCTTTGGGATTTATTTCACCAGATCTGTCAGTTTGCCCATTCTCCATGCATTTTGGTGTTTAGAAATTTCCTATCTTCACAGCAATAACTTAAAACCTAGTGAGTAGCATTCTCTGCCTGGTAGATTCTTCTTAACCCCATGCATTCTCTGCCTAGTAGATTCTTCTTTATCCCATGATAAGTAGAAAAACAAAAATTAAAGAAAGAAAGTCAATTTAGTTTTAAGTATCTTCAAACTCACACTGCACATTTTTGTTTAAAGGATACAACAGAAACTCTTTTATTTTCTTAACATAACTGCTGATTTTAGCACAAAGCACACTGACCTTTGCCTGAAACATTAAATTTTACCTAAAAGGGTTTTTTTTTAAGTACTTTGTCTTTATGTTGTCCCTGTAGAAAGCTCACAGAAGCAGGGATCCTCTGTCATTCAATAAGTTCCTTTTCTTGTGCTCTTGATTTAATTTCTCTGAGCTTTGATGTATGTTTTACTCCAGTTGTGAGAAGTGCATATATAAAATGCCACATGCATATGAGATTTCAAATGTAAATGGATTTAAGCCCTAACTTTAAGGGGAGTCCTGTCCACAAAGAAAACTGATTACCTGTTAATTTTTAGACCTATAATCTTAAAATGTCTCAAAATGTCATGGAGGCAAACACATCACAGCCTGGATAAATCTTTCTAGTCTTCTAACTTTTTAAAACAGCAAAGTTATACCTCACATGATAGCTTCAAAAAAGCACAATTATCCTATGTTTTGTGCCATACATTTATCAGTAATCCGTTCTGTGTGCAACTTTAAGATAAAAGCTTGTAGCTACTCCCGTGCTCGTTTTTCCAAGTCACTTAAAAATGGAAAAATTGCAGCTGGAGAGGCTGGCCAGTAGAGGCCTCTCTAGATTTGCCTTATGATTAAGGACTCTGACTGCCTGGAATCAGAGGCAGTGAGCAAAAGTACTTGAAAAGATTCTGTGGTGTTGGGGGGGAAAGATCACTTTTTAATGCCCTTTTAAGTTGTAAGATGTTGATTAATGTTGCCCTTTACATTAATGATGTTTCAAGTAAAAGAAAACAAATTTAAAATGGATAAATTCTATTGAGGATGCATTAATTAAACAGAGACTTTACCATATGCTGTGGCTGGAGTGCTTGCTGGCCTTTCTGTTGTTGTTACCTGTGTAAAATCCACCCCATCCTCTACATGAATGCCCAAGCTGAATAGCCATTTGAATGCAAGCTTTAGTTTGATTCGCCATACAAGGGGTACTGTGTCACTGTGTTTTCTTTCTAGGAGTCACTAAGTGATTTCTATATCTGTTGTCATGGTGATATAGCAAAGCAGGGGAAAATGGGGGCAACTCCAGGCTTTCTCTACACCCTCTGCACTAAGAACTAAGATGTTGTTAGCAGGCCTATAAAACATTGGGCTTTATCTGGGCCTTCTTTTTGTTCTCTGATTGTCAATAAAACTCATTTTAAGGGTAACAAGGACATCTAAATGTCATCTGTCACAGTGTTAGAGAGATTAAGTTTGTTTAGGAACTTGTGCTGGACAAAAGGCCACTATTTGTTCGGCAGATACAAAGCGGTGTTGGCCATCAGCAATCGTGATTTAGAAGGAGGCTGCGTGGAGCATCCAGGGAAGATCAGCTCAGTTGCAGGTGATAGTAAGAGGCTCCTTGACATGACAGCATTTAAAACACCACCAAAACAAATATGGTTTTGAGTTAGGAGTGGAGGAGTGGGCTTATCAGGGTTTTGTTCTCTTGGGCTGTTTTTTTTTTGTTGTTGTTTTTNCTTTGTAGACTGTGCATTACTGGAGTATCTGCATAGACCTGAGGGAAGAAAACAGCCATTGACAGAAGATGGCCTGTTTAAAAACATGACACACACACCTGATAGTCCTTGAATAAATAAAAAAAAGAAGAGGGAAAGCAGTTTTTTCATGGAAAATCCAACAACAATAGGTGCTGCATTAACTCAGCATTTACTTAATAATGAGGCTAAATGGAAAGTACAGATTAATGAAGACATTGGTGTTATTAAAATCAAATCCTGCGGTTCATATGCTTTTCTTAATAATGAACATTGTGGCTATTGGAGAGGAAGAACAGGATTTTTTCTATTAATTTGGCACACATCCCAGATCTCATTCAACCAGAACCTATCCTGTGCAAAGTGCAACCCATGGCCTTTATGCTCCACAGTCTTGTCGTTTAATATTTTTGTTAATCCAAAAAAAAAGAAAAGGCTTTTATTTTTTTTCAAATTAAATAAAAGGAAGGGTGATCTTTGAGCCTAGACAATAATTAAATAACACAGAACAGCCATGTTGATTTTAGCACAAAGTTTGGTTGAAAAATGTCCCTAGAAGGAAGATGTGATGGTGTTTATTGCACTACAACGACGTTTAATTCTGACATTTGTGTGAGGGTAATAATACGATGTATAATGCTGATTAAAATATGTTGTGGTTTGTTGTGCATTTAGTGAGATCTAAAAGAGAATATTCAGGACCTGTATCTTGACTCTTGACAGGTAGAAATATTTTAGTCTCATTCGGTAAGGTTGCTATAGTTCCAACACTAAACACACAGGATTTGAGATGCAGCTGAACAATGGAGTTGGCAAAGCTGAGTGCTCATTTTGCCGTATGCTCAGTGTGAAATGCTTGTTTGATGTGGAAGGAAGCTGCATAACCTACTCTGCAGTGGGGTTTGTGCTTTGTGGCAGTACCCACTCCTGACTCAAGTGTTTCCCACTACTGACCCAGTCGTGTTCCCTGAGGGTCTGCAGAGTGAACGGTGAAGGCAACCAACGGGGCATGGGAGAGGAGACACAACCCATGGGAAGGGGTCCTGGTCCTCTCAGGTAGGCCATAAGGAAAGAGCATTACAAAATGCTGTCTTTCCATGAATTAGGTCTTTTCCTCCAACAGCTACCCCTGATCAAGCCATCAGCTTGGTTCTACATGTGGAGAAACCAATAACTTTGGCTGAAGAAGTAAGAGCTCCCAGAGCATGCTCTGCTAGCTTCTGTTTTCCTCATATCACAAGGCTGCGTTCCTAGTGACATTAAATGCAAACACCACAGTAAATCCCCGAGTAAACCTTGTCAAATATGGGAAATAAATCCCCTGCTCTGGGTATGTGACAGTAAAAATTAAATATGTGCCATTAGGTGTATAGTAAAACTCACTATAACATTTTCAGCTTTTGGACACTGTCAGTTTATTACCCATCCTCTAAAAGCTGTGTTGAAGTTGTTGCTATGAAGGAGAGGAGCCACCCTCACTATTTACCAAGGCCTGACCTCCATCCCTGCCGCAGAGGGCAGCCGGAGGGTGCCCGATGGCAGAAGATCAGCATTGCTCTGTTGTCTCTTTCTATATCACTACGTCCAGGGAATGTAAAACTGTGGCAGGGAGCCTCTCTACCACCTACAGCTCCCTCCTGTGAAAGAGGCTTTCCCATCCAAGCAATTTACATGGTTTTCTGACCTCTCTGTGACCAGGCTCTAGCAAATTACTTATTATCAGGAGGCCAGAACCCAGGCTTTAGTGTTTAGTATTGGAATCAATGGGCAGGAAAAAAAACATACTGCAAGGATGTTGTGAGTAAAAAAATGGATGTTTTTTCATTTGCAGACTTTTTTATGATCATGACCTGCCACTCTTCTGTTTTCTATTATTTTAGGTATGTAGTCTGCTGTTCATTCAGCTGCTCTCCACATTCTGCACTGAGCTACAACACCAGACTTGGTCCAGAAGTCAGGAGATCCCATCTCTCTCCTCCCTGCTCTGCTTGCTTTGAAGGACATGTCTCAGTTTCTTTCTCTCTAGGGCAGTTCTAGGGTTTATGAAATGTTCATGGGACCTATTTCATGGACCCTTGTGCAAGGGGCAGTTTGATGATGTGAAATGCCTTCTTACTGTGGAGCAAGCTAAGACAAAGGATTGAGTGAATGACACTTAAGACTCAAGTATTTGATCCTTGCCCAGTTATTTTATGTTTCAGTTGAGTTTTTACATTTCCTTTCTCTGCCTCTGCAGTGATGATTCTGTGCAAGCTGTCACCTTGGCATCACTGGGGCAGTCAAGTGCTACTCAGTGTGAGAAAGGGCTACAGAATTAGGCCTCATTTAGGAAATGTTTTAAGGCCATCAAAAGCCTGACCCCTTCTATGGCTTCAAAGAAGTTATTGCTGAGTATTATTAGAATGTTCAAATGGGGACACTCATAATAGTACAGGGGGCAGAAAGTGCTCCAGCTTCAGATGGTGTTTTGCATCAGCAAGGTCTCCAGGAGAAAGCTGGCAGCCTTGGAGCTTTCCATGTGCTGTTGGGAGTAAGTGGGCAGAGGTGCCTGTGAGTCTTCAGGTGCACAAAACTGTTTCAAGGAGGCCTGGATGCAGACACCCCTACCTGCACTGAGGAGCACGTTGTGTTTTGCAGTGTATTTTTCTGATGTGAAGTAAAGCCCAGACGAGTCAGTCTTGTCACTTGGGGTGCCTTCAGCATCCACTGACATGAGCAGGAGCAGAGGGTATTTGCCTGCAGCTGCCAAGCTCAGACCTTTGGTGTTGAGTAGTGAAATTTTCTGGTTGCACACCAATGACTGTTGTGGGAGAATTTTAGATGTTATTATAGTAACTGCTTAGAAATTGAAAGGGGAGCAATAAAATTACTTTGTGTTCTTACCTGACACAGATATTATATATGGTCATACTTGGTAAGATGATTTTATAGTAATATTTGTTTCAATGGTATTCCTGCTTTTGGTTTAAATAGCAAAAGAGCAATGAATTAACTAGTTACACTGAAAATGTGTCACGTTCTGTTGGAATAGCAGGGAGTCAGAATATATTTTATTTTTATTAGTATTATGGCTAATGATTATATGGGAGATGTGACTGTTCAATTTCCCTTAGTAATGAATTTCATGTTACCTTTACAGAACAAGTCCAATGAACGAAGTTATTGTTATGTAAATTTAATTCTTAAAAATAATATGAAAAAATTAGCAAGACAGGAAAAATGAGTTTTACTATAGTTTTATAGCTGTTCAGTTACTGTGAATTGCTAAGATTTGTAAAGATCTTTGAAGATGAAAAGCTCTGTGTAATATTATTATACTGGCTTTGAGAAAGTAAAAGGAAAAAATCCAGTTCATCCTGTTATAATCCTTTTAGAAATTTTAACAAATCCAACGGCTTTCAAGTAGTGGAAATATTTCAGAAAGTGTTACCACCACTACTGCTGTTGCTCCAGGCTATGTTATCATATACCATAGTGTGCTTGGAAGCAAAGCTTAACTAAGGTCATTCTAATGAATTTTGAACAGTTACATGGACCTAATTTAGCTGTCTGTCCTGTATGAAAGGTAACCTCTTCATGCTGCAGCACCCAGAAGAAACCCCTGAGTCGTCTTATCAGCCTCATCTGCATTTTTTATCATCTGAAAGAGCTGCAAGTAATGCTCAGCTTATGAACTCAGAGCACGTGTGTGCTTTTTCAGCACAGGGGGTGGACAGCAGGTTTTTTCAATCTCTAAAGAACTGAAAATGCATTTCATTCTGCTATCTCCAATTCTGGTTCCAGTTTCATTCTCTCATTTTAGTTACCAGATTTGAGTTCTTGGCTACTAAAGGACCATGTTTGGCCAAATTCCACTGATGCCAGCTCTCTCCTCCATTCCCAGGAGAGTTGCAAAGCTTCAGCAACATTCCAGGGAGTTGTGTCCCTGTTGCTGACAGAAAAGACAGGATGAAATCTTGAACTGATAAGTTCCCATCACTACTGTGTGGCTGGGGAGCTGTTCTAGCTGGGTCATGAGTCCATTACATTCAATTCTCCTTCCAGCCCTGCGTCCTTCCTCCTACAGATGCTTTGGAAAAAACGGTTTTAATGGGCAAACACAGTAAACCACCCCAGGAACCAAGCCAGAATGTCTGAAAGTAAGTAAAGTCTCAAGATTTAATGTTCTTTACAAAATATTATTTCCCGTTCTCTCAAATCACTGTGGATATTCCTTCCTTTTTAAAAGTTTAACCCTGGTAAATTCTCACTCTCAAAGAAATCCAGTGTTGGTGATTTGCAGAATAGTTGGAAATGAGAATTTCCATTTTGCAATATATAAAATACAAAAATTAAAAGAAAAAATTCTTAAGAATTTCCAGTACCTATTATTGGTGCAAAATATTAATTGCTGGTCACTGAGATAATTTACTTCAATCGCATTTGATTGTCTCTTTTTAACTTTTATCTCATATAGGGTACAATGAAAGAAGCTGAATCAACACAATAAAGTTTAAATGCAATATTTTACTTCCTCTGAAAAATGCTTGTTAGATTTATAACATTTGTAGATATTGTTATAACTATTTAAAATGCTTCCATTTTTACTACATTCCACCATACAACAGAAAACCAAAAAATAACTTTGTTCAACTCTCTACCATAGTTCAATTATGGAATGAAAATAATAGGTTTCTTTTTATCATTATTGCATTTGCCATCTTTTCATTTCTGTAAATCCCTTGTTCTAAGGTGAAGTTTCTAACCTTTCTCCACTATTCAGTTTTCATACTTGGATCATATCCTTCTTATGTGTCTCCTTTCTAATGTAAATAACCCTGGGCTTTTAACTTTTCTTCAGGTGAGGGCTGGTTTGGGGATTTTTTTAGATTCTTGGCTATTCTTAATTATCTATTTTTTTATCAGCTTCCCATTTACCTCTTCATTATACCTTTTGCTAAAAAGTGATTACAAATAATGACGTATTTTTGAAAGAGCTTTATTACTGGTAAAGTCATTTAATGATATTTTATTATTTGCTAACATATTTGCCTTTTTATCACTGCAAATCGATACTATCCTTAATAATGTTTGTGTCATTTGTCTTTCTGAATAGAAAGTGAAAACATTTTAAGAGTCACTAGAAGAAAAAAAAAAAATCCCTGAAAAAAACTTCATATATTTATTATCATGGTACCTCTTCACCCATCTAACTTACCTCTCTCCAAGGGTGAATGATAGCCATTTTTGGCTGCTCATGGTTTTTCTAGTGAAATCAGGTGAGTTCATTGCTTTTGATTCTGCAGCAAGAGTAGCACATAGCTGTGATTTTACTCAAATCCCTAGCACCGTTTTGCTTAATTGCTCTGCATTTGTGTAGCAGCTTTTTACATTTCACCTACCTGCATGTTCTTCAAGGTGAGCATTGCCAAGCTGCAAAGATGCTTAATGGATTCTTACCAAAATGCCTCTGACTCTTCCACAGTCTCACAGAAAGCTGAAGGACTGAAAGTAGGGTGTTTGAAGGCACCTGTATGAGAGGCTTAGAATCATTCTGCTCAGCTTCAGACCCCAGCTCTACCAGGAGGCTGATCTCTCTGGTTTTCCCATCCTCCATAAGGAATGCCCAAGGGCTGCCAGGTTGCAGAGAGACAATACTGCAAGTTCCTGTGAGTAAATCTCAGTGCTACGGGTATGAGCAATCGTAAATTCTCAGTCTTGGTTTGTTTCACTGAGTATTAATTTCAGTGGACTTTATCACAAATGTACAAGTAATATTGCATGATGTTTTGGCTTCCATGTCTGTATTGACATAAAATAGAGTTGCAAGATCAATACATGTATTCACCTCAAGGCAGAGCTGTTGCTTCCAAGTACCAAGCACAAGGAGCTTTTTTGTGTGGGTACTTGATTATTTTGGTTCTTGGAGCCCTTGCCTATTTTATATTTTTTATCCAAGTTACTCAACATGGCAGTCTTTTAATTTTCATATTTCAACTGCTACCATAGTCACCCTGATTTTTGCCTAACATTCCATAGCTTTTTGTGCGTGATCCCTTTTCTCTCCATAATGAACCCGAAGGCTCTGATCCTAGACTTCCCCTCTCCGGTGGCAGCTCAGGAACTTGCTTGAGATTAAATACAATGTCAGTCCAGTGTCTTAGAAGTCTACTGTTTATTACTAAGTCCTCAGATCTGTCCAAAGAATTACATGGCAGCACATAGTCCTCGACTTCTAAATAGCAACAAATGTTGAGCAAGAAAGATTTCAGAACACTGAATTATCTCGTTAAATTAACTGGAACATTTTAATTTTTACTAGAGTTGAGTGAGCTTGAGTAAATATGACGAATTGGACGCTCACTTCATTTAGCAGACATCAAACACACACAGAACGTTGCCCAATTTAATTTAGCCCTGCCAAGCTGGGAAAATGCTTGTACAACATCAGTGAAGAAGAAAAGGGCTAAAATTTACTCTTGGTTGAGAGTGCATGCATAAATTCCCTTGACATAAACTGGAGTTGCATATATATATGTCTGTATATATACCATAAACCTTCCCTCAGGGAAAATCCTCCAAACACCTGCAACCAGAATTTGTGTTACCATGAGTTATTCCCAGTAAAGTCAATTCCCTTTTGTTCTAAGTGGAATATGTAACTCCTGTCTTACACTCCAAGGTTTATCTCCTTTTCCTCTGCTGTCTCTTATCAAACATACCAGCACAGTGGCTTGTTCAGTCATGCTTAGAAGAGTGGTTGGTTTTTTGTTTTTTTTTTTTTTTTTTTTTTTGCTTTATTCCCTGAGCTTAATGGGCACATTTTGTGAAGAGTGAGCCAACCAGGTAAATAGCTGCTACTATGGAGCTTAAGAGCTACAGCTCTCAAATTAGGAGGTGCTTTTTGTCAAATAGGCCTCTGCAGCTCTAATATTAGTAACAAAACAAGGGCTTTTCAGACAAGAAAAAAAATCTTTAGTCTGACTCTGTATCACACTTAACTCTGTTGCCTTGTCAAATATGTCAATGTTCATATTATACAGCAGCATTCATCTGTGGATGCAAAAGTGCTTTGCAAATATTACCTCTTGAATACTTTTAATTTATACTTAACAACCAGGTTTGTGAGATGGTACTCAAAAAGAATCAGAGTGAACTATTTAAAAAGTTAGTATAAATAAATTATAGTGATTTATTTGCTTTCCTGTTGCTCTATAGAAAGTTGTAGGCTTGAGCTCCAGGGAAATGCTACCTAAGCGTGCTTCAAAGAGCTTTTTTTCTTCTTTTGTTTTAACACCATGTCCATACATCTCTACATGCTTCTTTAATTCTAGTTTCAGCTTCTCTGTTGCTGTAATTGGTGAGCCTCTTCTGGTAGAGCACCAGGAATGAGGTACACAGGAGGCAGAATACAGCCCTGAGTAAAGGTGTTGTGGTCCCAAATGCACCCAACACACAGAAATGCTCCTCTTTTTTCTCCAACTTGTTTACAAAATTTTATTATGTTTTTGCATGCTTCAGAAGCATTAGCTAGAAACATTACTGAAGGAGTTCCTTGCCTTCAGGCTATGCAACTTGTCCCAGTGTTTTAAGGCATTTTTATTGATTTTTTTTTAAGCAAATTTGCTTTGAGCACAGTCTTTCATCCCATGTTTTCTGGCAACAAGGCTGCAAGCCTGTTTGCAGAAGGCAAATGCCACAGACACATGTTGTGAGTTTTAAACTGGTCTGTAAAACACTGCAATAGGATGGCTTTTACTATTGCATGTCTGAAACCACAATGAGCCACTTACCTGCTCACTGATAACCACCTGGATATCAGTCATTCCTTTTCTCAATTTGTCAGTTTAGTAGTTTAAAATTATCAGGTTTTGTGAGTAGTCCATTCGCTCATTAAGTCTGTAAGAAATGTTAGTTTTGTATTAAAATAATGCACTGAGGCAGAGGGAAATGAGGGGAAGCTGCAGGCAGGCTGTCTTTGGTGCTCTGGTTCTTGAGTTCCCAGTTGGTCTGTCCTAGGCCTTGAGCATCAGAGCTGGTACAGGCTCACAACACTGCTTTGAGTTTTCTGACAACTGCAGGAGATTTTTCCCTTCGAAAACCAGGATTTTGGTACCCAAAGCTGGGTTCCCAGACTGAAACATGTAAAGTCTCAGGTCTTTGTCTTGATCAGAAATGTGCACTGGCAGTGAGTGAGTGAAACAGCATTTGGACTGTGTATCAGGGAATGGCTGAGCAATGTGAAGTTGTTGCTGTGGAGCACATTTATTCTTTATGCCAATTTGGTGAGGATACCCTCTGCCTTCTGAGGAATGCACAGGTGCTGCTCATCCTTGGAGCACAAAGCTGCTTTGGGCTGTTTTGTTTAGAGGGCTGTTTTGGATAACAATTCTGCAGACAGCTGTGCTGTGTACTAAAGCTCCCATTCAGCTACACAGGGCTGAAACAATTAGATGTGTTCCTAGGGCAGAGATAAACATTGCCCTTCTATTTTTTTGAAAGCAGATGAACTTGCTAGACCCACCCTAATACTCTGGGGTTGTCTCCTGCCTGATGGGCTGCCACCAAAGCTCTAAAACCCTCTCACACAAAGGCACCACGGGACTCCCACCCTCAACATGAGCTCTCTGCCTGCCTCTGGCGCTGCCTGTCAGACTCGCTTCAGCTGGAACCAAGGTAAAGAATCAGCAGCACTAAATACTACAGGACAAAGGCATAAACCAGCTTTGTAACCCTGGGCAACCTGGGTGTTTGCTGACTGACAGTGTGAATGACAGCCCAGTTGTCACTCTAAAATATCATCTTCTAATCATTCCAGATGTCACCCGACAAGATGATGGCTACTAAAAAGGCAATAATTTGGGAAAAGTCATAAAGCCTATTATCTCCTGCTGAAACCATTTCTCTTTGCCATTTCTGAAGTCTCTGCAAAATAGATCAAGAATATCCCATATATAACATGCCACTGGTGTGTTAAGAGAGGGTGTCCACTTAGAATTGCACTGGGTGCCCCATGACATTCCTAGAGAAAGCTACCCCTGAGCTGTGCCACTCCTTACTGTCTTGGCAGGTGACTCCAGTCTGGCCATACAGTGTTGCTGAAATATTTCACCTCATCCAAAATACAACAGGCAGCAAAAGTAGCTGCTGTAGTAGCTGCTCACACACACAGCCTGATAAATCAGAGAGAGGACAGAGTTGATCACAGCAGCAGAATGCAGTTTCTAGGTAGAATTCTCATCAGTGTCTTTTCTCCTTAACAAAGAAAGAAACATCTGAAAACATTGTTAGGGCCTTTTCATTTTACTTAATTTATTCAATTGTATTTTAATTTCAATATGAAGAGAGGGCTTTATTCTGAACTTCAAGCTGAATGAAGGGCTGCACATAAAGGAAAAATAACAAATAAAAAAAATCTCTTTTGAGAAGGACAACAAAACATAACACATGAAATGGAGGAGGAAGGGAGAACAAAAAAGACAGAAAATGGTGATGTCTGAATCCTGAGTTTTAAATTTTAAAAGCATAGCCTGAACTGCTGAAGTTAGAATATATTTTGTCATCCAGATAAACCTCAAAAGGAACCCCTAGATTATATCACTGCAGCAGGATGTTTTAAGGGCATAAACTGCAGCTGGAAAAGTTTAATCAGTTACTGTGTCAATTCCTTCCAAAATCTAGTGGAGGAGATTGCAGACTGTGAGCCAGAAAATTCTGTATCTCATTCATGTAAAATATCTCCATGAAATAAACTGAAAGATTGCTGCCAAATTTGGTAGAGAGGACTAAACTCTGTTTCGGGCAACCATTAAAAATCTCTCCTGTCGGCTGCATTGGGCCTTATTCTGCCATTGTCACTCACACTGGCTGATAACTAACCCCAGTCAATTGCAATGAAAGTAGAGGAATAATTTCTGTAGTAAGGAGTTAAAGTTGCATGACTTTAGGCAGAAGATTGTCGTAATTTTTCTTAATGGATAATTTCATATTGCTATCTACCTGAGAAATTCTAAAATGGGCACGATGGTCATAGGCAAGCATGGAAGCATCCCACCTAAAATAAAATAGGCTTTCTGACTGCCACTTACATTTCTATTGGCATGTCATGAAAATACTGTCTCTTCTTAACTTATCAGTTCCCCTTGCCAAAATATTTAATTTTATCATGTGGTAGTTGTGAAGTTTTAACTTGTCCAAAGAGCAGCTTGATTATAGCACCAAAGGCTCGAACTTCCAAACAGTGATTTGAGCAGTTTTGTGTGACATGTTATGGTAAAAGATCATTCTGAATCTCTTTCTCATGCCACTTAGATATTATTGCTTTCTGCTTTCAATAATATCTTAGCTATGAATTCTTTTGCCATGGAGCAACGTAGAACAATGTTGTAAAAAGTATTTATTTCAGATTTTGTAGAAAGTGATCTTAACTCTCTCTTGAAAGTTTATCAAATTAGGTTTTGGTTCTCAGTAGCTGTGAGTCTTAGTTGTAGCATGGCTGTGTTTCACTATCTGTGTGAATACATATGTGGGGTTTTTTATCTAATCTATCTAGTTATGTGTCTTATGGTAAAGGACTTTGATTTTCTACAAAAATGTACCTGGATTTTATGTTTATAAACAGATTTGTCATGTCAACAATAAAAATACACTAAAAAGAGGTGAAAAGTGCTTCAAATTCATTCTTTAAATACAGCAGACATAACCTGTCATTCCACAATATGGGACAGACAGTTTGTTTTGTTTAAGAAACTTTAATAATTTTATATGTTCTGATGATATTTTCTCTTGAGTTTTGATGTTGGTTAAAAACCTGAAATACACACAGAACACTCAGGTTTTAAAATCACTTAGACTGGAACTAAGATCAGTGTTTGCACAGTCCTTCTGGAGCAATGGGTCTTGTGGGGCTCTGATGTGGATGGGAAGTGTGAAAGAAAACACCAGGCCTGTAAGAAGTAACCACTCCTTACAGTGAACACCACATATTGAGAGAATGTCTGTGAGGAATCAAAGACAGTCAATTATTAAATTTATTACTGGATATTGCTAGCAGCAATTTAAAAAAAAAACCCAGCCAGCTTCTCTTCCCTCTGATACTTCAGCTATCCATTTCATATTGTTCCATTCTTTAGCTTGTATCACTGATACCATAACTCCAGGGAAGCTCAAAAAACTGTATGGCTGACTTAACTTTGTTACCAATTTTCTTTTATGAAATTATAAAGAAATGATTAAAAAATGCTGTTTATATATTTTTTCTAACAATGTCATGCCCTTAAATATGGTTTAGTTTCTCATTACTATGCTTTAGTGACATGTTTTGAGCTGCCCATTTTACATTTGACTAAGTTTCTATGGAAATTCCATCTGCCTTTGCTTCCTCAAGACCAATAACTCACTAGGCATCTGGATTCAAAGAAGTGATATTAACAAAATAAGAAAACTTTTTTTAAAAAAATCACAACTAAAATTTTTATTATTTGAACTTCATTACCAGGCTTTGGCAACTGGTTGTTGGAAAAGTACAGCCAAGCACAGGAACCTCAGCATTCAAGCCTGGATCTTCACCTCTTCCTCACGCCTTTGCCACTGGCTGCTGATGGAAGTAGGACTGCCCAAGAGATCTTTGCTCTCATCCAGTTGTTCTTATCTTATCTAAAATTTTATGCTTTGATTTTTCTTCTCTACTTTGCAGATAGTTAGATTACAGAAGGATAAAAGGACCAGAAGTTGCCTATTTTTTTTTTCACACTTCTCAACTTCTCAGTTTACAGTCTCTTCACTGCCTAGAAGGAGGAACAAAAATGAGGAGGAGAACAAACATTATGGCATCCTTGCTTTCCTGAGACTGCTAATCCAGCCAGTTGCAGTATCAGCCCCTTATAGTGCATTTTTCCCAGTAGCTTCAGGAACATTTCCTGCAGGCTTGGCTCTCTGATGTCAGAGCTGATAGAGAACTATGGGAGATTACTTGGTAATTAACAATCTCTCATAATTTATTTCAGGATCTTTAAACTTTTGTGTGAGTTTCCCATAAAAGACAGTTTCTCTAAAGCACATTAGATGGAAAATATTTTGTAACTCCATTAGAAGAATTTCCATTTAAAATCTGTTTGAGGGAGGTCCTTCCCGATTCTGAAAATGAAGTTGTAAAGGAGCAGTCTTTTTTAAAGTTGTGTTTGTGCTGGGAATTCTCAGAAATCCCAGCCAAGAATTATTGTATCATTGTACAAGGCTGAAATTCCCTGTAGCTCTATGTTTAGCACTTGCTAAGACCCTATGGCAGCATATGCTTTTCTAGTCACATATTTGTTCTCTGTGACTGAAACGAATGCAAAATTTGCTATTTAGCTGAGTGAAATTAACTATCTTTAGTCATCTTGGTCAAACTTGAAAAACTAATTTATTTATTATGTGTCAAAATACTTCTATTTACCCTTGGCTTTCTTAATTCTCGCTTGATTAAGCACCATGTCCTCCTGTGAAGCTTGGATAAGAATGTGCTTGAGTGTTTTGCTAATGTGAGTTCCAGGACTGGATCCATTGCTACAACATTTGGGTTCTTTTGAAAAACGTGAGATTTTAATTTGCCTTAAGTTTTCAGCCTAAGAGTCCAACACTGTGATCTACATTTTAAGAATGATCAAATGCTTTAACTATATGGTAGTTCTCCTTGGACATGTGTTGTATTTAAAGGTTAAAGTATTCCTTGATAGAAGTGTTTGCCTTTAGCTGTTCATTGCTATTTTATCTCTTGCTTCAGCTGTGAAAAGCTTTTTTATTTGGTTGAGGTTTTTTTATTTCTTGCTGCTAAACTTTTCTAACATTTTAAAATTCTGCATTACTTACAGGTTTGAATTTTGGCTTCTCTTTGGAGTATTTTACAGGAAGAAATATTTTACATGCTAAAATGCTTTCTGTAAAACACAGCTGTAAAAGAAAAAGTGAAGTAAATCTATACTTTATGTCTTTTTGAAACTTTATTCTCTTTAAAAAGGGTTTATGTAATTTTACATAATTCTTTTGGCAGGAATGTTTATTGCCCAGCTGGGTGAAATTATTAATGTACCTCTCAAGCTGCATTTTCAAAGATCAGTAATATATATATATATAAACCTTTTGAGGGTCCTTGATATGTAGGATTTTTATTGGAGACCCTTGTTCCACTTCAGTAAAAGGATGACACAAGATGTTTACTTTAAAAAGTCTCTGACATCCTCCTGAGAATGTTTTGATAGAACAGCATACATTTGGTTACAATTAGTAAGCCAAACAATTTTCCATTGTTATCTCACTGTGTTTGTCTAGACCCTGTAAGGAGCTTTCAGAAAATATCCATCTCCATGTTTCAGTTAATTGATGGCATGTCCAGTAGGATTATTCTTTTTTATAAAGCTCCTTGTCCTTGTAGTTTTATCACAGAGATTTTACACAAAGGCATGTGGCAGAAAGCAAAAGGGAAATACTGGCACAGTTAAGCATAAAGAGATATTGTACTTGTATCAAGGCTAATATTCCTATGTGTGGGAAAAAATATCAATGTGTTCCTGCTACTTCTGTGTGCAAGATGTTATACCCGAGGGCTGAAAGTAATAGTTGCTGGTGTGAAAGTATTCACCAATATCAAGTGCAGATGAAAGCTTTCGGAGCCAGCTGAAAGCTGAGTTAATAATACTTCAGCTTAATATTTGAACTTGCATTTTGTCTGGCATAATAAATGATGGGTGACTTAACTTTATTTGAATTCTATTAGCAGCATGATTAAAAGACTCAAATCCTTATCTGACGTCTTTGCTGTGTTGTGATTTATTTGGTTATTTGCCATTTTATACATAGAGTCTCCTCTTTCCCTTTGTATGGTAGCTGAAATACATCTTTCTGTTGAATATCTTACGTTCTATTTAGAGATTGATAAGTCTCAGCTGAGAGCATTGTCTGTCTGTTTAGGCAGCAAGCATACCTTGCTCAGTACACCCCATATTGCTAGCAGTTGTTTGGAGCTTACATGATTAAGCTGGCTGTAATGTGAATTAGTGTCTATGTCACAGAAATTCCCCATGCAATTATCACCCCTTGGAACTGCTGCAGTGCCAGGTTTAGGCCTGATAACAAGAGCTGGTGCTTCTGTGCCTCCTTTAATCATCCTCTTTTGTTTACACTCTTTTTGGAGAAGCCACTGATCACAGCTCCTGTAACAGTAGGCACACACTGGCAGCAGAGGAATGCAGAGCTTGGAGTGCAATTCTGCTTCTCAGACCTGTATCCTTGAACTCTCCTGCATCCCAGCCCTGTCAGACTGGTAAAGTCATGCTGCTTTTATATGTTTGTAGTGGGAGTGGTCAATACCGAATTGAATAATTCCCTTTTGAATTATAACTTTAACAAAACAATTCTTGAAAAGTTCTGCTGGGTTTCAGATGGGTGCACAGGAAGAAAAGCGTGAGAAAGAAATTTATCCTCCAAAGGGGGGAGAAGGCATGGCACTTGAAGCACTCTCTGCAGTTGTCACCTCTGCTCCTTCGGCACGGTGGGAAAGGACAGACTTGCCCAGAGCTGTCCCCTGCCCTACACTGCCCTCCCAGCAGCACTGCAAGAGAAGGTCTCAGTCGTGGGTGTCTGCACCACAGCACAAAACTTGCACCTTGGCCACCTCTGCACCAACATCTGTGTGCAATGAAATCACAGTGCCTGGTGTCTCCAAAGTTGGAATCAAGGGTTCGAGCCCCTCAGTGCATCTCAGCAGCAAAGTCAGCCCTTTTCATTTCCCTTTCATCAGGGCTGAGTTATGTCAGTTCATGTTCTCTAGAGCAGTTTGAATTCAATTTAGCTGGTGATTAAGTTACTTTGTGTGAATTGGATGCTGGTAGGAATGTTTGTTCAAAGGGTTAACTTAACCTTCCCCAAGGTTGTAACGGACACTGGAAGATCAAAAGCTCCTCCAGACTCTCAAAGAGAGAGGAAAAAAAGAATTGCTTGCTTTTACAGTTTTCAGTCAATGTCTTCCTTCTGGGAAGCAAGTCTGTGTTTAACATACTTAAACTCATTATACAAACAACTCATTTTGTGTCTAATCATAAACATAATTTGTCTGGTTTTTCAGATCTTCAGATTTATGCAGTAGCCATGTTTGTCAAAGTATTTGGCACCAGTGACATCATCCCTGCTGAAATGCCGGACAGCGTGATGAGTCCCAGATGTTAGGGAACACCAAAAGTCGAGAAAGAATGAAATATAAAGAACAACTGTAACAGCTATGGAGGTAATAAAAAGTGATTCTGTTTTCTTCTAGTATCTAAAGACAATTATTTATGGGTTTTTTAGGTTTGTTTTGCATGCATGATTAATTAGGCTGTGCCCACTGCTATGCATGTACGTAATAAGGACAGACTGTGATGTGAATTTGGAGGAATGCTGAATAAAGCATGATTCAACTTCAGAATTTCACTATTTCCTTTGTGGGTTTTTTCCAATCTTTTACACTTTGCTTGTGCAGATTATGATATATGCAGAATATGTGTACTGAGATCTAAATGTACCTCTTCCTTAACTGCCAGGGTTTAATTTGTCATTTGGTTAAGGGTCTTGCGTGGCTATGTCAGCACATCATGTTTTCTAATGTACTATAACATATCATGCCAGTGTAACCAAGAGTAGCACCATTTCCTAACGACACGTCAGGTCTGTGAAATGTAGAAAGGATGTGACTTGCTGAGAATCAGGCTTGACTATTTTTATTTATTTTTTTTAATTTTAAAATGAAACCACTCTGTGCTCCAGAAGCAGTTTTCATAGAAGTATGGTTTAGGTGCTTAAGGGTAATCATGCTTAATCATGCAGGTGCTCAGGCATGGTTTCATAGTGACTACATATCTACCCAAGTGCCTCATGCTGCCTGGTAAAGCATTAACAAATAATATTTCCACTCATCCAGAGCATCCTCAGATGGACAAGGCTGACCTGACTAATATTCACATGGAAAATCAAGAAAAGATGTTTCCTTAATTTTCTACCAATAATGAATACTTTCTTTAGATCATTCTGTTGTCTGGATAACATTCACAATCATGAAAAATTCCCATATCCACAGTCAAAAAAATTTACTTGGAAAATATTTTTCCTTAATTTATTGCAGCAGTTCTTCAGGCCTTATAGGCATAGCAAAAAATTTTGTTAAAATCACAGAGAGAAAAGGGGAAATTAGACTTTTCATACTGGGGTATTGCATTCTATAAAGATGATTAATCGGTTGGATGTGTAACACATATGTCATTGTCTTCTCTTAAAATACTTCATCTCAGAAAAAAACCCCATAGAAATGCATAAAAATATAATCTTATTTTAATTCTTCTTAATATGTTATCCTTCATCTCTTTTTTTGGAGTGAAAATTTTGGCATTACTCTCAATACAAGTTTTCTGAAACTTGAAAGCAGTAGTGATGAGGTTTGTGGATTGGTTGTGGTGCAGTTTTCTCTGTGCTGCTCAGTTCTGAGCCAGCCATATGACATTGACATCTCTGAGTATGTGGGAATTGTTCTGAAATTAATTGCATTTTTCTTACCTTTTCTTTCAGACTGCACAGTAACTTGGGAAAAAACATTAAAACCCAGATAACTTATATTGTCCTTTCTCTTTATAGGACTACTCAGTTTATATCTGATGTTGATACATGAAGAATATGGGATTTTTTCAAGGGTTCCTAAAGCTGTTAAGACTTCCAGGTGAGTCTTTCAGATACGCTTACTAAACCCAACATATTCACAGGATTTTGCTAGATCTCATATTCAAAATTACTTATGTTATTTAGGGGTCTAATTCACAGTTCTGAAAGCAGCTTGGATGCTTAGTACCTTAGATGTCACTGACCTTCAAAG
The DNA here is from genome assembly GCA_013399225.1 of Rhipidura dahli. NCBI lineage: Eukaryota > Metazoa > Chordata > Aves > Passeriformes > Rhipiduridae > Rhipidura > Rhipidura dahli. The sequence goes on from VXAC01002418.1 coordinate 26,571, forward strand.
GGACATCTAAGCATTTATGGTCAGATACTGAATTTAAGAGGAGCCTGGTAGGATTCTTTTTATAGTGTTTCATTATCTCAATCCCTTTGAAATCACTTGAAACATTTTCCTTCAATTTAAATAATGGGGCATGGATTTCTAAATCATATGTGTACTTATGAAAATATTACCTGTAATTTATTTAAACATTGTGAATACCCCAGGAAAAAGGTGTGTTGTGGATGCAGTGTGTTAGTAGAAAATGTGTGCTATGAATTTTGGGACAAGTCTTGGGCTTTTGTCATCAACGTGTCATTTTTAGTCATTATTTGCTGAGCTGTATCGTCAGAAATCTGAGTCATATAGGCCATGCTTAAATTACCTATCAGATGACCCAAGCGTTTAAGGCAAGCTCATGTAATTCAGCATCACTTTAAGCAATTTATGCCACTGAGGATCAAGCCCCTCAAGTCCTGCATCTTCCTGAGTGGAAATATTTCAGCTTCTCAAGTCTTTTCTTACATCTCATTTTAGGCAGGACCCTCTACCTTCCCATCCCTGGCTTATCTGACTGGTTTGTGGCACTGATGCAATTACTCTCTCCAAATACACTCTATTATTAGTCTTAAAAATGTAGAAATTTCACCTGAAACACAAACATACCTGTTTTAGATAGTGTGTGAAAATGCTGAAGGAGAAAATCTCAAGGGGCAAAACAGAGCGAACTTTGCTGAGGCGTGAGAAAAATGTTAGTTACACACAGTTATGATAATACAGTATCCTATTATGCAATAAAATATCACGTAACATAATATTTTTTCCATGCTTTAGTATCATTTTTATTTGCTGAACAATTATTAGATTTGTAAACAGAATAGTTAGGATTCCAGTTTTGCTTATTTTTTTCATACTTCCATCCATTTTCCGGCAGTCCTTTCCCTTCTCTTTCCCTTCCATTCTTATGGCCAGAGAACTGTGCTTTGACATGCTGAAAAACGTTTACTAAGGTGATTAAAAGTCACATTCAGAGTTATTGATTACACACTCAGTGACTTCTTGCCAGGCCACTATATTTACACCAAACTCTGTTATCAGTTCTGCTTAAAATACACTGAAAAGCATTTTCCAGAAGCCATGCATGTGATGTCGAGTACAGGGTCTGCAGCTGTCTCAAATTCTTAGAAAGGTGAAAAAGCAATGACTTAACACTCTGTACCACCCAAGTCTGATTTTTTTTTTTTTTTTCCTAAGGTCACCTTATCTTTGTAGATCTTGGAAAATGATCATGAATATTTATGATGGCATCAAAAAATCAAGCAGCTGCAAATTGTTTACAACATTTTTAAGAATATGAAACCAGCTTCTACTATAAATCAAATACATCTGCTGGAACTGGATAAAAATTGAAATCTCTTTGGTTCCATCCTATCCTCTTATGTACCTGAGAGCTGAAAAATCACCAGTAGCATGATTCCAAAACACTGATGTGGGCTGTATAGATAAAAGGTAAAACCTGAAGTATCAAGTTAATCATTCTAAAGATAGCACATGAAAGAAGTTCAATGAAATATTAATTTGAAATAGATGCCATGAAACTTTGTGGAAACTTTCAAAATGTTGAATCACAGTCTGCCTAAAATTTTATCTCATTTTATGTTTTTCCTGCCTTTAGGAAAATACATTCTTCCATCAGACAGCAGTTCAGATGTGCATATTTGAAAAAAGTGCACATTAAAAATGTACACAATATTGTCTTCAAATATTTGTTGGATTTTTCTTCTACAGAACCATGATTTACAATCTGCTACAAATTTAATAGCTAGCTGGAGAAATAGGCAGAAGTAATCAATTTTAAATCTTGGCACTGTTGCCAGACTGGTATTTAGATGACATTTATTGTATGAAAACATCAAAACATTTGGTTTTGTTCAAACTGGAGGAATAGTTTGTGCTTTAGATGAGGCACACAATTTGCCTAAAAACTATCTTGAATGAAAGGAAAAACTGTTCATTCCCCAGGACAATGATTTTCAAACTTTTTCTTGCCAAGTGCTGCCACCAGAGCCGCGGTGACAGCAGCCTCAGCCCGCAGCTCTGCACGGGCTCACATGTCAGGGGGCAGACTCTTGCATATCACTCTTGGTATGTGGGTTGCAATTTGAGAGTGCTGTACTGAAGCTCTTAATCCATTAAAATGCAACTGGGCTAATAAACAAACTATCTGATGTAGAGACTACAGTTTCCTTTTACCTCTTCTTGGGAGGTTTCATATTTTCTGTATTTGGTTTCTCCATTTCTTCCTACCCATTAAATGCTACTTGCACTGTCCCTTGGTTTTTCACTTAAATACTTTTGACTTGGGAAGCAGGAGGGATTTTAGGGTCTTCCCCATTTCATGTTTAAAGGATAATTCAAAGTCCTGTATGCTCAGAGGCGCCTGTCCACTTTGCAAGAGGACTTTGTCATCTGCCATATAGTGCAGTCCATTCAAGATGCACAACAATAAACTCCATTTCTTTTCTTGCTGCCCAGTGTTACAGACTGCCACAGACCAGCCATCTCTGAGCAGCATTGCATTACAATTCAAGTAAACCTCCTTCAAGCAGCATGCAAGGCTTCATCAGAAGGCAAAACGCTAGTCTGAGAGGATAATAACTGAGACATTCTTTTAATAAGGACCGTTTTTAAATGTTAAGAATGACTTGTTTTAATTGAAGGAGTGGAAAGGAACTCCTACCAAGAGTCAAAGAGATCCCCCAGAGCTCTCTGAAGTCTTCAAATTGTCTTATATAGAAATGCCTGAGTATCAAAAATGAACAAAAGTTATAAAAAATTTCCATCCATCTCACAGTAAAGTTCATCTGAGGAGGTTATTCTCTTCTACACTTAAATTTTTTGCTATAGTTTAAAATGAGATACCTGACCAATCTATTTACTGAAGGCAAATCATGAGACTCATTTTATACACCCAACTTTTGCTGAGTTTGTTTGAGCAGGGATGCAGAACAATTACCATTCATCCATTCTTTTCAATCTCCTTTACAATATCCACCTGTTCTGTCAGACAGCAGGAATGTATGCCACAAATACAGACTACTGCAGTGACAGCAGCAGGTGTATGGCAGCAGCAACTAATCAAATCAGCTGAATTGGAGGTGTGAACCACATTGCACTTCTGTGCAGTGAAAACGAGCAAAAAGGACAGAGCTAAATAGTGGGGAATTTTTGTTTTGTTTTATTTTTAAGAACTTGCTTTTGAATTATAGGCAGTGCAACTGGTAAGTACAAGAAAAAAAATAATGAGGACTTGAAAGGAAAATGACACTTCATCCTTGCTGCAAAGGACAGGCAGAGTGACATAGGTATAAGAGATGCCCATTGTAATCACTCTGAAAAAGCAAGGCATGGGTTTTGATTTTCCTAAAGAAGCAAATGCAAAAGAACTCTTGTCTGTACCATATGACTCATGATGCTTCTTTACTAGGCTTAAAGAGAATTGAACTTGAGTAATAGCACCATTAGAGCTCTTTACCAGGAGCTAGTTCCTGTGGTTTCACTGGGTCCAGCTGCTGATGACTCACAGAGGAAGTGGCAGAGATTAGGTGCACAGGGAAAAAATCAGAACAGCTCAGAAATAAAGCAAATCAACCAAGCATTACCTTTTGTGCACAACAGAACAATGGCTTAACAACTAAGGTTCAAAATGATCTGTCTTATTCCCCTCATTTGTGCTATTCCTGTTGGAAAGACCACCAGGAAACATGTGAACCACTGTGGAATACACACTGTAATCCATGGAACATCTCAATTAATATTCCCTCTTGACTACAGCTAGAACAATACACAGCATCAAGCAGTTTAATCTCCAGCAATAATGCCTTTTGTAAGATCAAGAGGTCTTTTCCTTGAACTAAGGTTTAAGTGAGGATTTTGAAAATTAGTTAGGTATTCTGCATAGTGTCTAGTGGTGGCTACAGGTTCCATAAATAGTAGCTAGGTAAAATGCATAGACACAGTCTGGTTTTCATTAGAAACATTGTTGTTGGTAGTTTCTCCTTTGTAAATTGACATTGCTTCCCTGTAGAAGATAATTAATTCCTCCAACAGGCCTTGTAACTACATATATCCAAGGTTTTATAAAATTTAAACATTGACTCTGATACTCAGTTTTGTGCTGCAAAAAATATGTCCACAGCAGCAAAAAGTTAAAGTACCTAACTTAAAAGGGAAGATACAGGAGGAAACATTCCAGATCTTGTTTAAATTACTATTGTACAGTAGTAGTGCTGCTGTTGGATCACATCACTACAATCTTGGACACATAGCCGAGGGGATGTTTTCCTCTTGGAAACTGCAAACAGTTTAGGCTCTAAACTGCCAGGGGAGCAGTTCTATCTGAGTTGCTATAGATTGATAAAGTAGCTTATTACAAAAACATATGACTATTTTGACTAGATTACACCTGTTCTCTAAAAAAAAATTTTTGAAAGGTATTACTAAGTACTAAGAGCACCCTAGAAAAAAATATTGCTAATTTTGCTAGGTCAGCAATTTATCCTTGTTTTTAAAAATGAATTGGAATAGACAATTTCCCCCATGTTCCACTTCCTATTTTCCATTAGAATTTCAGAGGCAAGTTAGTAATTATTCAGAGATGCATTTTATAAACATTTGCTTTAGTGATTAATGTATAACAATTCCCAACCATCTCCTTAGCATTTTAAGTAATGCACTTTACTGTCAGCTGGCATTTCAAACCCCACAAGGTAACTCTGTGACATTGGTGCATGGCCTCTGCCATGCAGAGTTTTGAAAAGGCCCACACTACCCTGAGCTTCAGTTGTGCTCCAACTTATGGAATAAGCACTTGAAAAAAATATTGCCAATAAGAAAGATGCTTCTCCCGGTGCTTTCCTGCGTGGAAACCAAATATGAATTCACTCCAGGGCAGCTGTTCTCCCCAGTGCCATGGCTGCATTGTGTGCACTGAGCAATAAGGGCTGCATTTAGGACAAAAAAAGTTTCACTGTGCATGGGGAGCTGCCAAGTGTGCAGCACGTGGGGTGACCAGGAGTGTGAGGGGTGCTACTGACCTGGGGTACCAGGGGCTCTGGGGAGAGCTGCACCAGCTGTCCTGGAAGACATGGAATTCCTCTTCCTTCTATGCAGCCACATGGTCTTCACACACTCAGGAGCACATGGATGCATCAGGTCAGTTCATTTAATTTTCTCTCTTAAAAGTCTGTTATTTCTGTTTAAATATTTCCAGTCATCTCATCCACATTGACTCTTTGGTGCTTAGGTGAAGATGAAAGGGATGAAACCTTATTCCTATCCATGCCATAAATGTAGATTGAGTGGGGAGGGGAAGCGAAATGGAGTTAATAGGCATTAGAAATTGTTTATTTGGTACTGTTATACTATCCTTTTAAGACATGCTAATATGAACTGCTGTCAATACAACATCACTTAGTTGGTTTTCATCTGGACCTTAGAGCACAACAAAATTATTAGTACATAAATCTCTACTAATTTAGTCTAGATTATGATTCTTTCATCAACATGCACATATAAATTATATCATTAATCATAATGATTTCTTTCAGTATTCATATGTAGTTTCTTGGGAATCCCACTGTAATTCAGCATGAATTAATGTCCACTTATTGGAGAGCACTACCTACACTGATATTTCTAGGGGAAAAAACCAACAACTGTGATGCATCTTAAACTACAGCCTAAATGACCGGGGTGCCAGTAAACAACCACCAAAGGAGCGTCGCTGCAGGTAAAGGAAAGTTGTCTTAAAAGCAGTTTGTTCCAAAGCTCATTAGGCCAGATGGCAGCCTGTCTTCTAGGAGCACGTAAAGCACTTCTGAGGGAATGGGGGGACTTCTCTCTCCTTCACCCTGCCCTGGGGAAGAGCAGTGTGAACACACAGAGTGAGGGGAGAGCCGAAGCAGGGGGGCATTGCTAGACGCTGGAGGAGGCAGTGCAAAACCATCTGCTGCACTTTTTAGACAGGGCAGGAGAAATAATAACTCCATCAGTTAACAGGTAACACTTTCTAATTGGCCTCAACAGTAAATTTCGCTGAGAGAAGCAGCAGTATCCATCCACTTTTCTGCAGAGCGGATTTTAGCCATGACTTTCATGCCTTGAAGCAGCTGGCCCACAGATTAAACAGGTCAAAGACCTGTGGGGAGATGCCCTCGCCTCAGTTTCCCCCACCTAAGAAATGCAGCTGCCTCCTTGAGAAGTGCTGTGCCCTTTCTGGAGGTGAAGTAGGATATTACTTAATCTAGCTATCAAATATATAAATGGAACATACATATATACATATGCATGCTTCATAAGTGAGACAGTGAGGGGGAAAAAAAGGAACTTCTGACTATAACGAAAGATTCATTAGGAAAAATGAACTAATCAGTGCTCTCCAAGGAGAAATTCATTCTGTTTAGGAGGCCGTACCCTCTGCTGCTGCACATACTTAATATAATTTATATTATTATTTAAATCACTGCGTAAATTTTAGATACTTTTAAAAATCAAGTTAATGGACCATACTTTACTGCTTAGCATCATTTATATCAAGAATTAGTGTCTGTGGAGATAATATACGCTAACACAGAGGAGAAAACACAAACAAGCAAATATCATAAAATTCATCTGTAGCATGGGCTTAAAACACAACTGCAGAAATGAGCCCTAGGAAGAGTTGTGTTTTGTGTGGTACAGCCTCTCCTCTAAGCTGTGTGCATGCCTGTGTGTATGTGTAAAGTGCTCTTGAACCACTTACCCCCACACAGGGGGCCCAGCCTTGCACCAACCTGTCATGGCAGAATATTTATTTTACTGGGAAATGTCTCCCTCTCCTCACTTGGGATGCAAAGGAAGACAAGAATCCAGCCTGGCTTTCCCCTAGCAGTAAGTGGAGATGGCAAATTAAGGAATTCTTGGGGAGAACAGAGGCACCTATAAAAACTGCTTGGGAGCTGAAGAGAAAGGCTGAGGCACTTTAAATAGACACAGCCTAGAAACAAAGAAAGATGGAAATAGGGAAAGATAATGGGAGCCTGAAAGAGTGAGAGGATCCTGGCAGCTGAGATAAATCCAGGGCCTTCTGCTGTGGGCTCATTAAAAGACAGAATATATTCCCTAAAATGTCTTACCTGTACCAGGCAATAAAACAGCTGTGCATCATTGCTTCCTTCAGGATAGCTGTGTATTTCATTGCTCTTTTTTTTAACAAGGAGCCCAGTTTCTCAAGCTTTGACATAAAGTCTTTCAGAGCCCTGGATCCCTGTCAATGTCATGCTGAAGCTCAAGTCACTGAAGTGATCCATCGTGCTGCCACAGGAGAGTGGTGCAGAGATGGGATGGCCAAGGGGATGCAGGAGGCACTGGGGAGGAGAGGGACAGACCCTGGGAGGTGGGCAGCACCTGCAGCAGCGAGTGCAAGGGGAACACAGGTAGTGAAAAGGGCTGGTGTGAGCACTTCCTATTTCATAGAATCATAAAATAGGTTAGAAAGAATCTTAAAGATCAACTAGTTCCAACTCCTTAGACAGAGACAGGGACACCATCCACTTCTCTAACTTATGTTGCTCCTGAAAAATAGGAATCTAGGTAAAGAGAGAGTGATGTAGTCCTTGGAGTGGGGAAAAAAACCCCAGAGCTGAGTCCAGGAGGTGTGAGTGGGGGAATCTGGAAGGCAAAGGGGGAAGCAGGGACCGTACCTCTTGTGTCACTGGAGAAAGAGTCACTTATCCCATCAAGGATGCACCCCATTCTGTGGGGAGGGTAGAAGGTCTCTTCAGATTTGAGCATTGCCTTCTGATTAACTAATTATTTAAAATTTCATTAAATATGTTCAGATACAAAAACAATTTGGAGCTGAGAATGCTTTGCTTTTGCACCTCATAACTCAGGCCTAAAATCATCCATATTTCTTATTCATTCACAGTCTGCTTTCTTCCTGCCTGACTTGTAAACTTTCTACTCAGTAAAAGCCATGAGGTTTATCCCTCTAGCAAATGAAGCTCAAGCCAGAAAGTCTTTGTTGTAGCCACAGTGCAAAGACAGACGAAAAAGTAAGCTTTTATTAACAGAGATGAACTTAGGCCTCTGACATCTTACATCAGTCTCTGACAAAGTAGATGTCGTCAAAACCTAATTTTAAAAACAGAGAGCAGAATTCATAGGCTGCACATTGTCACATCCTCTTTGCACTGGCTAGAATTATGTTCTGCCAAGGGGACAGTGAGAGAAGCTGTTTACCAGTGTGATGATTGATTCCTACTTAAGTTTGGTTTCTTTGGGAAGTGCAAGTAATTTTTTACAAAGATGTGTTTTACCTTGCAGTTTGGAACTCCAAAAGCCTCTTAATTCTTGAATGTGATGTTGGACAGGGTTTTATTCTTTCAAAAGAAAACCTCCTAACAATTATGTTTTGGTCAGCCCATTTCAGATAACAGGAATTGTTTAAACAAATGCAGTACCTAAATGATTAGTTGCTGCCCCAGGAAATGCCCGCGTTGCTGGGTCACCTGGCAGTTTTGTGTGAGCTTTTTCATTGCCTACACATAAACAGTTTTCCTTCCTGATGAATTCACAAGCTGCTGCCTGGGAGTGTCCCTATGCATCATCTGTGTATTACCTGGTGTCTGAAGCTAAGTGGGTAGCCCACAGCAGCGTATTCCATCCCTGTCCTTTGGTTTCAGATGCAGCGTGCACTTCCAGCTGTCCGGGAGCACCTCCATTACCCAGCCTTGTGGCAGAGCAAATAACATTCTGGCCTCAGTCTTCCAGCAGTAGATTAGTGACAGCAGTAGGCAGACAACTTTTGTCCCCAGGGAATATTAGAAATCTAGAGCTAGAAATAGATGGATTAACTGAAATGCAACCCAACCTCTGATCTGCATTATTGTCTCTCTTCTTTATCTCACAGGGGAAGCCGAGATAAAGAGTGATAGACACTGATAATGATGGAAGTCCGTGATAATACACCAAAGTGATAAACTTCTTTGTGGCCCTCATTGTGCCCAGTTGTCTTCAGCTGGTTATGAGCTCTAGCCTCAAGCTATTTACACCATGATCAGGCTAGTAATTAGCAAAATGTTTAATATAATATAGAAGCAATTAGGAGGTGATAACACGCAATTAAGATGTGTTTTCAGATTAAAGATTTTATAGTGCTCTCTTTCTTGAAAAGATAAAGTGCCTATCTCAAAATGTCAAACTGCAGTGATTTAATCTGAGTTATTTTCAATTAATATGCATGTATTCTTGCGATGTGTTCATCGTTGTTATTGACATTGATAAATTAAGCTCATCCCAGCAGAATTTATCCTTGAGTCGCTCTATATTTCCTGAATGTCAGTTCTTTATTCGTATTTTTTTTATGCCTACAAGCTGTGCACGATCTAACTCTTAAGTCCCTTGATTCATCCCTGGGATTACAGTAATGTGTCAGTCTGAGTGGAACAATAATCTGAAAGGGCATTGTTATAAATAGTGTGTTAGAATATAATTGTTTGTCATGTCGTTTCTCCCCTTTAAATCCCTCTGAGTCCTGTTTAAGTAATTTAGACAGCTAGAATGACAAGAGTCTTGAGACTTCACTTATAGAGTTGTCCAACCAATCTTCAGCCTACCCAGTCTTTTGAGACTGTCTCATCTGCAAAGTAGGAAGTGCAAAGAACAGATGAATTCCAACTACACTGTGGATTTGTTATGAGATTTTGCTCAGGCCATTTATAGAACAATGTAAATGCTACTGATACTAATTTTGCCCTGCCCAGTCAATGAAAATGCTTAGACAATAGATATTAGGGTGTTTCCTATCATCAGTTAAGAAGTTAAAAACCTAAGGATGCTTTTTGATGAAGTTCCTAATTATAAAAAATACCAAAACAAAAACAAAAAACAACATGACACAGGAAAGGCAGACAGGTTTTTTATTATTATTTTCAATGGTGCCAGATTTTAATCTAATGTAGTAATACTTCCAAGGAAAAAATGGCCAGAAATGAGTGTCCTATTAGATCCTCCTGTCCAGTTCCTGGATCATGCAGTATTATTCTCTGTAATGCATTTTTCTGCGGTTTGGTTGTCTCTAGACTTTTCAGACATGCAATGAAGCACCCAAACATCAGAGGATCTGCACACAGCATGTATCAGAAAGGTTTTTCTCAATTTAACAAGTATTTCCTCTCCTGTTTCTGCAAATATTTTCCCAATACCTAATGCTCACAGTTTTCAAATATTTGTGTTTATGTCTCTTCACTTGCTCTTTCTAGGGCCCACTTAATGGTATTTTGATCATATGTCGTTGCAAAATGGCAAGTTAGCTGACAGCCATTGCTAAGCAATGAAATTTGTATTTGGCTTTGTGTCATGCAACAGTGATTAAACTCTTTTGAGACCATGGATTTAGCAAAGTAAGATGATATAATTCATCACAGCTTATGCTGACTGGCCAGTCACTGTTATCATATAGTGAGCAAACCCAGTTCTTCACAGGGCAGCTTGAACATATTAAAATGCTGCTGTTTGATAATCCCTGAGTCACTGTTGGTCAAACCAGGCTTATCTGATTCTTGCCTATAAATAAGCACCTGCAATATTCTTCATTAGTTCTGCAGGCCAACTTCCAGCCTCTCAGTGTCTCAGATAAGTCACAGGGGATGTAGAACAAAATGCAGCTCTTGAATGTTATCTGTGAATACCTGGGTGTCATGTCCTTCAGCTCACCTTCACAGAATTTTTAAAAGACAAGCAAAGAAAAAACAACACAATTAAAGGAAGTTGCCAAAAAGCTCTAGAAGTGTCATCTCCCATCACTGTTCATTATACAGAAAAAGTTATTGACTTTTACATATACAAATTATCTGAGATAAAGCCATGTGAAGACTTGAAAAAAAAGGCTTTCTATTGCCAGAAGGAAAAAGGAAAGGAAAGTATTAAGAACCTCTGCTGAAATTTTTTGGTGAGTAGTTAAACAACTGTACCTGAGTCAGTGGGGGCAAGGTTAGCTTTTCCCAGCTGATTTACCTTATCAGTACCAAGGGCAGATGAAAAGCAGTGACAATGCAGCTGGCAAGTCCTAACAGCCTGTTTTGTCTTGGATCAGTACCAGAGGTATGACCAGTTATGTCCTGTCTACAAAGAAGGTTTTGAACCAAAAAGGATCATGATATTTCTTTCTCCTGGGGTAATTCTGTGGGAGTAGTTTTGCTCAGGGGACCATGGCTGGGACTTGCCAGATGCATCATCCAGAAGGGATGAAGCAGTGGGTGTGAGGTGGGATCTGCAACACCAGGACAGGTATCCCAGCCTGTCCCAGCTGCTGCTTCAGCCAGCCTGATCCTGCAGTGGGCCACCTGGACTCTAGCATGTAAGATTTTGGGGGAGATTCCTTGCAAGTTAGCTAAACAATGCATGGAGATCAGTGGAACAGCCAATGTCACCTTTTCAAAGATCATTGTGTTCATCCTGAAGCTCAGGAAAGCCCCTGGTTTTTCAAGCTCCTTCCCTAAACAAGTAGTACAGTAGTCCAGAGATGTTAACAGAGGGAGATAGTAAATACAGTTGGAAAAGTAGAGGATCAGAATAAAAATTTCTAATGTTGACCATATAAGAGTAATACATAAACAAACATAGCAGCCACAGAAGTGTGTTAATGACATTGTGGTATGTATTCAGAGAGGTATTTCTATGTTGGATTTGCCTTTAGCTACAATTATAAGACTATTTGTACAGTACATTTTTGTTTATTTTTCTTTAAAGGCACTCTATCAATGCCATATATAAAGCTTACTGAATTATGCCACTTACATATTTAATAACAAATAATCTTTCCAGGAACTATTGTGGATCTAAATGTGGTTATAGTAAAGATATCCAATAGCTACTTTAACTTATACAAATATCCAATTTGCAAACTTGCAGAATTAATTATAATGGAGCCTAGCTATGGATCAGTTTTAGTCGTGCTTCTAACAAGTTCTTTTAGTTTTTACTAAAAAACTACGTGCATTACAAAATATTCTCACACTGTTTTTGTGGTCCTTATATTATCCCCTCTCAGATGAGACGTTGGCATTTAAAATAATGTTGCAAAGGGAGTTGTGATTGCTGTTTCTCTAGGTTAATTTCTACATTATTCAGAGATTACTACAGAGATTACTAGATTTCTACATTATTCTGAATTCCGAATCAGGCCCAATATTCCATGCAAATGGTCTTCCCTGTGTGATGTAACAGGAAAGGGAAGAATTTTCACTAGATCAACAGTGTCAGCCCATAAAAGAAAAGGTACTGTTCTTTTTTCTCGTGTTTGTTTCTCTGTTTTCACATTTATGTAACACACATTTGAGAAAAAAGAGGAAAACAGATTTTAGCTGCGCTACCTTTGAACCTTAGAGTTGCTTTCCAACACTTATTGCAGTACTAACAAGCCACAGGTGTACACTACAGGAGCGGGTGAAAATGTAATTGAGGGGTATGATGACAGTTAATTGTCCATAATGTATTTATCCCAAGATGCACTTATGCATCTGTTATATATTTAGGTATTTGTTACTAGTAGCTTTGGTGATACTTAAGCAGAGGGGCATCTATATCTAAAAGACAATAAAAAAGGAAAATGCTGTCAAGGGGCTCTAAAGTGGCAAGACAAAGAAAGTTTGTCTCTTTTTCACCGTCTCTGAAATGAATAGATCTATTTATTTCAATGGGATTTTTTTTTCCACATATGCCATATTAAGGTTTGAGTACAAAAAACTTGACTCCTGTTTCTGGGTGTACTACAGAACTGAATTACTTGATTACCTGCAAGCATTTTAGTAGTGATGTATTTTGATATTTGCCTTTCTAATATAGTTTCTTCTCTGTTTCAGCTTATTGTTGTTATAAAACAGCTTTGCACAATAGACTAAAGTAGTGTCTATTCACCCATTGACACACAGAGGATTTATGTGTGGGAGTAACCCACAAACTTCCCCTCCTCTTTATTGCCTCCCTCCATGCATGCCTTGAGAATAGATGTGATAATTAGTCATCTACTTTTATCTATATTTGTATGCCATCCAGACATTTAAGATGAGAACAACAAGTCACTGTATTGAAGCAGTGTGCTGAATTCAAAATGCAGTGATACAGTTTGGATGACTTTGGAGGATTATACCTTTTTGGGGCCTACTTTTCCTCTCTGTGAAGTCAACAGCAAAACTCTCACAAGGGTCAGCAGTGAGGGGAACCGAGACACAAAAATGAGGTTATTCTTTTGGGGATTGCTCAGCAGGAGTCAAGCAGCTGAAATGAAACCACATATCTTTAAAATTCAGTGTAGATTGGGCTAATAAAAAAATCATTTTAGGGCAGAGGTTAGTATCAGGATGACACTGAGTGAGTAGCAGATGCTCACAAAGGTTATGATGTAAATGGAGATGCTGTACAAGGTGGCAGCTTGTCCCACATCAGGCAGTGGAAGCACAGGGACCCCAACCCAGCTGTGCAGCACATTATACTATTTGCAAAGTTAACTTTCCAATCAGTCTGTCTTTCTTGCCATGAAACTGGCCCTGCATTTGGATTTGTTTGCACAGGCTCCCATCAAGTTTAACAGAACTTTGTGGGGGGGACAGTAGTTCCACTTCATATGAGATCAGGGCCTGTATAACCACATTATCTTAAAAGACCAGAGCTCAGTTCGTATCAGAAGCTGTTTGCTCATTTGAAACTGGCTAAACATTAGCATCTTAGAAATATTATCTGAAGTTGCTGAACACTGATATTAACCTGCTGCATGCTTGGAGTGTTCTGATAAAATGCAGTTGCTGTGGTAATTGTTATATTATGTTCAGAAAAGTGCCAAGAATATAATTGCTTGCAAAATGACTGTGCAGTTCAACTCTAATCTACATGGCAAAATTGTTTACTAGAATAAAAATAAAATTCCAAGTCTTTGCATAAACAAGTATATTCAGAAGTATACTCTTTATTAAAATTTAACACCAAAATTATGCTCATAGTTTTTTAACCAGATGCTACTTGTAACATTTCCTGTTTGTTAAAACCAAAAAGCATATAGCACCCAAGAAAACCCAACAAAAAACAAAACCCCCAAAACACAACAAACCCAAACCACCAGAGGATGATTTCCTTAAGAATGTTCTCTCAGGTATGTCCAGAATATTAATTAGGCCCATCTATTTCTGTCGGATAATAACAATGTCCAAGAACTGAATAGAATCTGTGACCTGTGAAAGGGCCATTCATATGCTTTAGTCTGCCTTAGCGCATTCCTTAACAAGTGAACATAGACCTTTTTCATAGTCATCCTAAATGTTTCAACTGTGTGTTTCATGGTTTGGTTCTTGTGTCTCCAAAACACATAGCTTTTTTTTTTCTAGTCCCCTTTCTTTCTTTTCTTTTCTGTCTCTTTACTCTCTCTCTTTTTTTTTTTTTTCTTTTGGTCTAGTGGGAAGTATTCCATGCTCTCCTCATTTAAATGCTTATGCCTTTATGGTTATTTTTACTGCCATACCTATGGGGCTTCTTACTTTATTGCCTGTAGCTGAAGGATATTTTAAAGGAATTAAATTTATTCAGTTTAAATCTTCAGGGGGATACAACAATATCTTAAACAATTAGCAATAATTAAAAAGCATCTATTTGAACTGTGCAAAAAGCAAATAGATTTAATTTAAATACAGTAGTCAGGACTAAAGGTTTTTTTCATTAAAACCAGGAAGGGTCTCATCTCCTCCCAAACCTTCTTTATTTTAGGCAACTTTTCAGCAGTTACTTTTTTAAAGTATTTTGTCTGTTGTTGGTTCAGAGCATTTCCCAGAGCATTTGCATCAGGCATTACCAAAGTCTCCACAGGGCTGTGCCTAAGCTGAGGGTAGAAGTTGAGTTGCTTTGTAAACTTAAGAGCCTGTTCTGTTTAATGTGGCTCTTTCTATGTTCTCCTCACTGGCTGTACATATTTATCTGCAGAGCAGTAATCTAATAGAGATCAGATCCAATATATATAATTGCTGCGTATACCAGTAACTATAATACATACAATAAACAGCAAAATGACATTAGAAATATTTTACAAAGAATTCTCTGGTCAGTGTGTGATTGTTGGATTTGGCTTGATTTCCTCTCCTTTGACACAGTGATATGAGTGTGCAGAACAGTATTTACCAGTGGTGTGAGTGCCAGAAGCAGTGTCTGCTGGTCACCAGACATGGTGGAAGGAGCTTCAGATGGGACTCCAGAAGACACCTGTGGTTAGATCTCAGTCAGAGCTCCTTCCCAAGGCAGCCCCAGGCCTTTCTGCTTGGCCATCATGCATGCTTAGGAATGTAAAGTCAAACCTGGAACATTTTAATTTGTGGTGCTATGGTGGAATTAGGGTGCTTGTGCCATCCCTTTCTTATGTCTGCTCTTCTCCCTCTCCCTCTCTGTTCAAAACTATGCTCACCATTTTCTTGAGGATTATAAAAAAAAAAAGTATTGGGGTACAGTGTCACTTAGGTACTTTTGGTAGCAGTTCTGAGTCAGAGATGCTTGTCCCTACCTGATCACTCTTGGTCTTACAGCACGGCTCATGGATCAGAAAAGTTAAATTGTGCTGGCACATGATGGAGGCCAGTGCCTGGCAGCCAGGGAAAGGGAGCATCTCACTGGGCTGAGGCTGAGCAGCAACTGCTTGTGCCAGTGGAGAATAATGTCTGCAGAACTGCACCTTTCCTGGGTTGTAATCAAAATAACAGATTCTAACTGAGAAAGTTTTGCTGCCTAGTTTGTCAAGGTGCTTAAAAACACATGGATTCGGGTCATCTTTTTTTTTTTTTTTCTTTTTTAATTAACCCATTACTTAACTAAGGTGGTTTGGGGTTTTTTTCAGCTCAGAGTCTGAGGATATATTCATAAGCAGATGAAAGGGAAGGGATATATTCTAGACAGTTTGTTGTAAGTGCCAAAGAAAGTGACAGCTATCTACATGAGCAAAATTTCTAACAGTGCCTCACATCCACTGGAAAATGCTTAAGAGTCCACAAATAAAAAAGGTTAAAAACTGCTGACCTAAATAATTGGTTCAATTTTCAAGACTGCTGAGCATCCAACTGTTCTCATTGATTATAAACAGATGATGATAATGAATAACAGCTCCCATAGTTGATGAAAGGCATCTTTTCTGGGGAACTTGTCCACAGATGCTTAGAAAAAGGATACATCTAATACAAGTCTTTGATAAGGAGGAACATTTCTCCCTTGGTTGTCTATTTTGTATGCATAGCGTACATAAATATTTTTGCTTTCACACTATCTTATGTTTCTTAGAACTCGGTTTAGAATTGAACTGTAGCTGATAAGAGGAAGCAGAAGACAAGATCTTATTTTCATGTGTGGATTGTAGGCTGCCTCATGCTTCATTCCTGAAGCTGCTTTCATATTCACTGTATTGCTTGACCACCTTTTTAAAATTTAGTAAATTCAACATCCTATAATACAGAGGAGTTAGAAAAATGTATGAGTAATGTGTTACATTTTATACCAGCTTTAGCTCCTTTCTTAGTTTCTGCATCCAACAAATTTTGTGGTTTGATTCCATATTGTTCTGGTAAATACAGAAGAGCTGTGTTGTTTACTGGGAGGAAAATTGTACCAAGTGGTACCAGGAGAAAATTGAAGCTTGAACTTTAATTTAAAATTCTGAACACTCTCAAAGTTTTTCTTTTTGATGTTATGATTCATATACTTCAGATCTCTTGGGTTTTAGAGCTTTGTTTTAATTACTCTTTTGAAAATTCTTGCAAGATTGATGTGGGCAGTGAATTTTGTCAGTCTTGTTTTGCAATATGATGCTTGTGGCTGAGAAGAATCTAAGCTGAAAATATGTGATGTTCTTTGGTTTAGGAGGACTGGGTGAGAGAACATCTAGGCAGACTTGAGATCCAAAAGCCCACGGGCTGTATCCATGCATAGCAAGGCCACTCAAGATCATCTTTGAAAGGTCGTGGTGACCAGGAGAGGTCCTGAGGACTGGAAGAAAGCAAATGTCATCCTGGAGTTCAAAAGGGGCAAGAAGGAGGACCCAGGGAACTACTGGCCATTCACCTTCACATCAGTTTCTGGAAATTTTATGGAGTGTCTCATTCTGGAGGCCATCTCTATCTGCATGGATGACAAGAAGGTGATGGGGGTTAGTCGGCATGGATTCACTAAAGGTCAATCATGCTTGTCCAACTTGATTGCCTTCTACAATAGAACAGCTTCCTGGATGGATGAGGTGAGAGTAGAGGATATTGTCCACCTTGGATTCAGCAGGGCTTTAGACACCGTCTCTCGCTGCGTCATTGTAGGCAAACTCCATGGAAGTGGGGATGGGATGAGTGAACAGTGAGGTAGATTGAGACCTGGCTGAATGGCAGATCCCAGAGAATTTTAATCACTGCCACAAGGTCTAGCTGTACGCCTGTCAGTAGTGGCATCCTCCAAGGTTCAATCCTGGGCCCAGTACTGTTCAACTTTTCCATCAATGACTTGGATGACAGGACAGATGCCGCCTCAGCAAGTCTGCTGACACAAACCTGGGAGGAATGGGCAATACCCCAGAGGGCTGTGTAGCCCTTCAGAGGGAGCTTTAGAGGCTGGAGAGATGCACAGAGAGGAAGCATCTGAAACTCAACAAAGGCAAATGCAGGGTCCTGCATCTGGAGAACAATAATCCCAAGCACTAGGACAGGCCAGGGTCCTTGTGTCCAGCAAGTGAATTAAGCCATGCAAGGGATGAATGCAGTGACAGCTGTGCAGGTATTGCATTGGCTCTCCTCACATACTGCTCCTTTTAGTAACACCCAAATGCACTTAAAACCATCAGTTTCACGTTATGACTTAATAGTTAAAGTAAAGAGAAGTTGTTTAATAAATACTTCAGATCATTCTCTCCATTCAGAAGAGGGAGCCAGAAAGCCAAATTCAGGGAATCCTGGGGGCTGTAGAAACAGGAAGGCTGCTGAGAACACACACATGCAAATGGCAAATTTGATTACAACGATGGGCTGTCTGCTTTGCAGCTCCTGGAAGCCCACCCTCAGCCATAAAAATGCAAAAATAGTGCAACAGGCAATGTGGCAGAACAGGGCCCTCTGTATTCATTCACAATTAGGTGTTCTATTCTGTTGTCACCAGATGCTGCCACGCACATTACACAACAGAAATGGGATTAGCAGGAATAACAAAAACCTGTCAAAGCACAAAACCATGGCCTAGTAGTCCTGACAAATTAAACAGCCTACAATGAGTGCCAGAGCATGAAAATCACTCACCCTTCCTCTACTATCTCTTAGAGGTAGGCAGTAAATGCCTTCTTAAAGGCAGGCCACCATGCAGCCAACACCAGATGTAGAGGAAAAAAAGCATTTTCATTTCTGATAGAGCATAAATTAAGGATAAACCTTAACATAACTAGTAAATATCTGAAAAGTAGATGTTTCATCCTGTTAAATCTGGAATAATTCACATGGTTCTGCTATGGCTTAAGTGGCTCATGTTAGCAGCCCTGGAATACCCCAACAATCCATTTACACACATAGGAGTTTCCATGGAGTGCTATTAGTTTTATTTGTATTTGTGTAATGCAAGATAAAATAGGCCCAATATCCATGTAAAACTCATGTTTTGCTAACCATGTTCAGGCTGGTGGGTCATCAACATGGGATGTTGGAAGATTCAGAGGATGAGAGAAGACTCTTTGAACAGAAGCTAGCTCCATGGCTGGAAACCAAGTGATGGGTTGTGTATTACTCTGGGATGGCTGCAGTGCTCATAGGTTTTTAAGATAAAAACAGAAAGCTCATGTCTATTATAGCCATTTTACCTATCCTGACTTTAATAACGGTGTCATTAATCTGAGCAGCCAACTGTGCTTGAAATTTTTCTGGAGATATATGACAAGTTGCATTTTGTAGCACTGTTGTCCATCCTGCATCAAACTCATGTCAAAAGCAGTGACTTGTAACAAGCATTTTCATGTGCTTTTTTCAAGGTTTCTTTTGGTTTTGTGGGTTACCAGCCACTCATCCTACCTTAATATTCCCTGCAGATGGTGATCATTGTCCATTTCTCTTGCATCTGTACAGCTCTTTAGCTGGAAGTTTTTCTCTGAGCCACTCTCAGACACTATTCACTTGTCCTAAACTTAGTGAACTTTTATTCTTGCCATAACCTCAGCTGTACTGTTCTTCTTTTTTTCTACATGGGATTTCTAAAAACAGAAGTGATGTGCACATCTGCTGTAGGGAAATAGGAGCTAAGTGGCTGAAAGATCAAAATCTTTAGGCAGTTTCTTAGATAATACTTTCCCAGTGTGCTTTTTTCCTTCCCTATACTTCTTTATCCTCACTTTTCTTCTTCCCTAAGGGGTGGCAGATAAGTCATTTGGCTTTAGTGCTACTGTAAGTTTAGATGACCAATTCAGCAAGGGTGACAAATGCTACTTTCTTGCCTCTTTCCTGACCCCATAAGATTTCCAAGATTTCTTCTGGGAATTACTTACAGAAGATGTATTTCTTCATCTGTGGCACAAAACCCATTTTTCCCCTTTATTTCCGCCCTCTGAGAAAGTCCTTGGAGTAATAGGTAAAATGTCAGAAATAATTAAGAAAAATACTGATATACACTGTGGCAGAGAATTATACCTTTTGAGATGGTCATTGCTATCATCTGTAATCAGTCCCCTGACAGATATAAATACCAACTTTATCACCTTGTTTTAGATGATGATGTGTTGAATCAATGTTGATGAAGATTATATTTTGGCAACTTCAGTTAAAGGGAAAGAATAGTTCAATTGAGAAGCAGAGAACATAAGTTCAAAGTAGAACAAGTACCTGACACAGAACACATTCCTTTATATAATATCTATTTAATCCTGTTCATAAAAAAATCTTTCTCATATGAGAAAAGGGGTGACAAAGCACAGTTCTGTCCCAAAAAAATTCTGACTAAGAGCTTGTTTTTTGCTTGGCATGGACACCGTGTATCCAGTGAGTACCCATGCCCAGAAGCAATGTCTTTTGCTTTCTGGGCTAAGTGGCTATTTGGATTATTAGGTGTTTATGTCCTTAAGAAAGAACCTTTTTGTCCTGCATCTTAAAAGAAACGATCATATTTATTTTCAGAGGAAATGTATCTTGACTAGATTTATAGCACCGTGTGCTCAAAGATCAAATTGCATGACTGCAAGCATTTATATTTTTATTTATAGGTAATAATATAAAGAAGCAAGAAGCTTATGTGCAGCTTAAGTGTTTGGCATTTATCTTTTTCAAAATGCATTAGAAAGGCAAATAGACTTGGAATGCCAGCTAAAAAGCAGGATCACTCTCTGTAATTTATTGCTTTTTACATTTAGGTAGATTCAAAGTACAAGTTATAGTGCCTGCAGTTCGACTGCTCTACTATATTTTATGAAGTACAAGGTAGCAATTGGTTGCATGAGGGACTAAAGATTTGGTACTAAATCCTTTTCAACTTTTAAATGATACTTCTGTATTCTTTGATTTTTAAAAAATGCCTCAACAGCTATGTCTACATAGTAAGTGTGTACCTTAACCTGCCTTGGAATGGATCTCCATATGAAAAGCCTTGCATCCACACACAGATCTCTGTAGATCACTCAGTATTTTCCAGACCTCAGGAATTCTAGGATACTGGGACATTGCTCAGGGCCAGAGTTCTCATAGTCTACATTACACTTAAAAATTAGCTGGGTCCCAAATCCTCAACAGGGGCACGCTTCACATGATGGACAATCCCTTAAGTGTGCAAATGAGTGTGAACAAACTGATCTGCTCCCTCAAATCTTTCATGTAAAAGCTATATTCTTCCAGAAATTTTTCTAGAATTTTTCTGGTATGTTTTAACCTCTCTTTCTCTACCTTTAAATTTCTTTTCTCCTTTTCTATCCATTCAAAGCAAAACTAACAAAGGAACAATTATCCAACAATCATTATTATTTGCATCACAGATACAGCAGGTCTCTGATGACAAGCAATATTTCAGTGTTCATTTTCATTTTACAGGTATGAAAATCCACTGAAGCTGACTTGAGGAAGTCTACACATTGCTGCCTTCATAGAATTCTGTATTTTGGAAGCATGGAAAACTCCCTGATGCCTGAGATATGCACGGACTCTCATGGAACATGATATGTGAATACAATCTAATACGTGTATCAGGGAGCTGAAGAGTACATTGTCTTTTCATGTAAATGTATCAGCAGAGTCCCCAGAACTAATTTCTGGAAGCAGTAAGAAAAACTGACAGAGCATAGCAAAGCTGGAGACTTTTTCTTGTTGCTCAGCAGACTGTGTTGAGTGGCTGAGCTCAGCAGAGCACCACACACAGTCAGTAAAAATTACTGGCATCACCTGAAGGTTATTGTAATCTCTGGAAGACTGCCTGTCATGTGGATATCTTTCACACACAATATGGTGTGTGGTATGTGGCAAGTTTTGCATGTTTTCAGCAAACCCAAGAGCTGCAGAGCATATCTGTGCAGAAATAGCTAAGGGCTAACAAACCATTGCCTCCCGGTGCCCCAAAACCTGGTTCCACTGGAGCTTCTGCAATTGTCCCTATCCTCACCTCACTGCTGGCTCCACACTGCTTTGAAACAGGCTCTGTCCAGCTGACATTGCAAAGGCTGAGTCTGCCTTTGAATTTTAGCTTGGATCAGATGGGAACTTCTAAAGTAGGTCTTGTGATCGTCTCCATCATTTATGCTTTTGCTCATTTTGAACTGTTTCAAGTGCATGAACTGGAATTAATTTTGAATAAAAGTAAACCAACTAGATCTGATATGCTCCAAAGAGAAATAGGTAATTGGTCTGTGGAGTTAAACAAAGGACAGTCCAAAGTAAAAATAAATCCATTAATTAAAATTAAAACTTCTTGTTAGGTAGATTTATGGTCCTTACTGTCAACTGTTTTGCTCTGAAAATATGCTTCCTCTGCTCTGCACTGTTTGCCAATGTGGATGTAGCATTAAGGTTCAGCTGAGCTTTTTTTTTCCAGTGTAAAAAAGATCTTTTTGATGGCTTCAGAAATTGTTCAGTCTGTCGGTGGTTCGTGTTCTTAAACTGTGAAATGAAGACGATAATACTTAACCATCTTTATCAAACATTACACAGATGACAGCCAAAGCAAGTCTAAAGTGTAGTGATATTTTAACTGTTACTACATGTCCAGGATCCTCATACAAGTCTCTTTAATAAATACATATATTTTAAAGTTGCTAATCTGAACTGCAAAAATACACCAAAGTTGATGGCAGTATATAATATAAGCTCTCTTAATATAAGCTCTGCTTGGTTTCCCTTGTGATTTTTAGAGCCTGGTAATTGTTTATGGATCAGTTTCCACTGAAATGATGCTTATTTGTGTATTCAGAAAGGTGAAGGAGAATAGCAGCCTCTCATGGGTACCAGACAGTTTCTAAATAAATCTCTACTAGGTATATGCACTGTCACCCTAAATGAGACATAAATAATGAACCAAATTTTAGAAATAATGATCTTAACTAGGCTGCTGCAGATTGGTGCTGTGAATGTTTCGTGAGAAAACAAAACCACAATTTGTAGTCTTTTGTTTCAGCTGTTTTAATAATGCTCTTTTTTTTTTTTCCACTAAGGACTTCAGATCAGTTGGATTATTTCCATTGAAATGAATAAATAAAGTACTCCTATCCAAATGCCAATAGATTTAGGTAGGTTTTGTTTCCTCTTTTTGAAAAAACAGAGGTACTTAGTACACAACACAGGAATTGCTTAATACACTGGGATATCAATCTATTTTTCTGAATTTGCAAGTAAGCATGATAAAACACAATTTGTTATTACTGTTGTTGGCAATGCTTTGAACTGGTGAAAGATGCATTCCTTATTATCCAGAGGTATTTTACTTTCTGTGTTAATATATGACAAATATACAACCAGTTCTATAAGTCCTTGAAAGATTTGAGATTTCCTTCAGTATTTTAAAATTAGGTTTGAGCCATCCTAAGTTTCAGCATGAGTTCTCATTGGCAGTGTGATGTTAATAAATCATCAGAGCCACATTGATTAATTGGCTTATTTAACACCTTAAAAACAGCAAGAACTTAAACTGGGCCACAAGCCTCACTCTTTGCCATTAGGAAAGTTAATTATTTCCCACTGAAAGGTTACTAAGTTCTCTCTAGCCCCAGAGTTAATATGAAAAATATTTAGAGGAGATTTTTGGGCAAAGAACAAGTTGGGTCACATCTGACCCCAGATCGAGCTGATCTGTTCCAGGTGAGACCCTCACTGCCAGCTCTATTCAGAGCCTCAGCTTCTACACCTGAAAAATGGGAGAATTTATCCTGACCCTTACAATGTGGTTACAGATTGACTGGATCCCATTCATTTCAATCCATTTGCTACCCCTGCTGTAGGATAGCATTTCCCAAGTGCTGTAATCTTTAAGCAATTATCTTAGACTTCAGTCTGACTCGGCTCATTACATGTTTCTCTGCTCTCCATTCCCTGCTCATCTTTCTTTGATGTTGCATTTTTATACATTACTTTCCCCACATGCACTTGTAGGATTCAGCTTGTATTGGCCTTATTAAAACTTTCACTATCTTCATACTGAACTGGCTCTGTTTTCTCATTTCATGTAATGAAAAGAAACCACTGTCAAATAGCAAACATCAATGGCACAAATTGCTACATCTCACTAAACAGAAACACTTAGATCTTCACCTGATAAATTTAGTGCAATTTGATCTAACTCTGTCTCCTTCAAAACACCAGCCTGGTTTATAAATCAGGTCTTAAATTAGAATTATCATCAAGACTCTTTCCTCTAGGGAAAACCAGAAATATTTGGACAATAATTCAGCCCATACGAGGCGAATCATTAAATGCAAGGTGAAGGTATGTGAACACTCTCCATGGAGCAGAGGAGCAGCCACAGACCCCTTTAAGTCCTGACTTCACATATTCTGCAGAAGGAACATCCACATATGCCATATTCTTCAGCCTGCCAAAAAGGTAATGCAGAGAAGATAAGAAAAAGAGACCAAAGATCATGACTGCCATGGAGATGAACAAATGTCCACTTTTTTTTTCTGATACCAGAAGTGTGGGGATTAAATGAAGGCAACATGCACAGCCTCAGAGGGGACCACGATGGTTCTGCACAGTGCAAGCCTTCATGCTCTGCGTATTTATCCTTTACAGGGCAGGTTGGTAGGCAACTGGAGAAGTTTATGGAAGAGAAATTCAGCAAGGTCTGCTAGTGGGAAGTCTCTAAGCTGCAAATTTTTGGAGGCTGGCAAAGTTTTCTGGCTAACTATCACTAAATGTTTGTTCCTTGCTTGCACTAACTCCCAGTGATCCCCTTGGTCACTGCTAAGGCCAACAGGGCTGAATGCACATCTTGCAAAAGACCTTGTAAGATCTATTTTCTGATACTCAGTACCTCAGCTGTCTGTGTTTGCTTGGTGGAGGGAATATGTGTCTGTTCACAACGTGTGATTATGGGGTCCTTGTGGAGGAAGGGCTGTTCAGACGTCCTCATGGGCCTGCTCTGGCAGCCAAGGTGCACCTATACATCAGCATTTGTTAAAATAAAGTTTCTAATATAGCTTTAAATTAAATTTGAAATTAATGAGCTGATAGAAATGCTATTCAGATGGTCACATTTCAGATCAGCAAGACTGGATTTCTTTTCATTTGAGAGACCTCTGATCTAATTTTTTGTCTTCCCACCAGATTTTTATTTCTCCCAGTTGGCAGTGTATTGAGCTACATTCTGGTAAAACACACAAATATTTTCTAACTGCAAACCATCGTGTTTCAGTGGTCTCAGCTTTTCAGATTGTTATCTGCAACTGTTATTACTAAGCTGTTGTAACCACCACTTTTTTCCAGATTGAATGTGCTGCTATTTGAACTCTGATCCCATGGATAGAGTGTGAGCAGTGCCTTTAGTAGGATGGCAAATGCTGTGCTGCTAAACCACGGCCATAAAATGGGCATTGTTTCTTAGTATACACTGACCACTGAAAAAAGAAAGTAAGCTCTAGTTTTTTACTAATAGATTAATTACGTGAATTAAAATATTTAACCATTTTAAAGCATGGAGTGTGGATGTGCTAAGTTGTTTGTGGGAATGAATTTCTAATAACTTTTTTAATTGGAGGTTGAATTCAATGGTCCAAATGGGCAGATCTTAATAACCATATAAACCACTAATCACACCACTAGGCAGATCTTGATGTATCTTCAGTAATTAATTCAGGCAGATATCCTTAAATAATTCAGTGATTTTTAATTAAAGAAAATAGGGTATTTAGCTGAATTTTTTTAGTCTGGGGAATATTTATCAAAATGATTCCAAGCCTTTACTTTTCTCTAATATTTTTTCTTTCCCTGCTTGGTATTTTATGACTTTTGGATTCTTTCTTAGTTAAATATTTTTCTAAGAGCAGAGACTTTGATTTGTAAATGTGAATGTGATCAATAAAAACTTATGGCTTCAAAGTTTCCTTATTTATATTTAAATCCTCCCTCTCACCTGCTGTTTGTTGCTTTTTAGTTATGTCACCAATCCCACTGGAGCTCAAAAAATTTAGCTGGTCCTCCCAAAACTCCCAGACATATTCTTTTCCCATGTACTCTTCCGTCCCTGCAGCTTCTGATGTAAAACAGATTTAAGTTTGCGTAGAGCAGAGGTCAACATGAAAGCCTAAAACAAAACAAAAAAAAAAAAAAAAGCTGGCATTCAACTTCTAGCTCTGGTTCTTATTATAACTCAAAGCTCTATTTTAGTAATTTAAAAATGGTAGCATTGTTCTACATCCATAACCCACCTTTCACCGAGTTTCTTAATGACTGTGATGCCCAGTTTAGATAAACTTCTAGACTGGCTGATGAGTATTTGGATGAACTGCAGGCAGCTGTGCCACAATGATAAAACTGACAATTGCTTTGCAAAATGATCTGCGTGAATTTTACATTTATTTTGCTTTAGATTATGGTCAAGAGCAATGCTTTGAACTTGTTTCTCCTATTCCTGAGTAGTTATTTGCAAAATCATGACTTTGGTGAACCTTTGGTTTGGGCATTGGGAGCAGTGGCTACATGAGATCTCTTCAGAGACAGATTTCCTAAAGTTCATTGCTAAGTGCTTCAAATATTTATTCATTTTTTAAGCAGACCATCCTTTTCTGTTTTGTGTTTTGCACTATCACATCCCTTTCTGAAAGACTCAGTAAATAATGATGAGTTAAGTGTTGAATGAGGATTAAACACTGCATGTTACAGCTCAATGTGTTAGTCCATTTACCAGTGTTGTATACATGTACCCAGCCTTCTGCATTTTTCAGTGTTAATCAGATGGAAATAGCAATTGGAGGTGTAATTCAGTGTTGTGCTTAAGGTCATTAAACCCTGTGGTAATGGGTAAATCCAGAGCCTGCTGTGGCCTTACCAGGCAATTTGGCAAAGGAACCAGTGCTATTTTACTGATAAGATGCGAGCTGGACAATGACTGCATCCCTGCTAAGGGACAAAGACCCACTGTATCAATTTGCTGTATTTTAACCTGCATGGAGCATGTCCAAGGAAACGAGGATCTCACCTGAGTGCCCACCAGCCTCTCCTCTTCTTGGGAGAGGAGTGTACCCAGAACAGGCCTAGAGCTGCTTCTCAGAGAGTGCCAAGAGTGTTTGTCCTTCTGCTCTTCAGTTCAACAGCCATCTCAGGAGTAAATTTCTGTGCTAAAACTGCTTTTTTTCACAGGAGTTTCATTCATGCACAATGAATCCTGAGATGGGATTAGATAGAAAGTAAAGGAAGGTATTAACTGTAATAATTAATTATAAATCAGAATAGAAAAAAATATTGTAAAGGTTTAGGCCTTATCCTGCAAGATCCTTATCCTGGGTCTCAAATCAGGCTGAAGTTAGAAGGACACAAGAGGTACAAGCCCCTTCATGGTAGCTCAGGAAAGACTGTAGTCTGTAGTCTGCCAAGTCCAAGACTAGGTCTCAGCTGTGAATTTGGTATTGATTTAGCACCTCAGTGACCATTCTTTCTTCAATGGTAATTTATTGCCCCCGTGGTAGAGATGGCTTCTTTGTGGAGACAGAAGATAGGGTAGAATGTGGAGAGAAGATTTAAAAGGCACTGGTGAAACAGAGTCCTCTGAAAAAGTGGATGGAGGGGTGTTTATGCCTGATAGCTAAAAAAAACATCATGGCCCTAGGGCCTCCGAATGTGTTTGATTCTTTTGTGTGCAATAAGGAATTTGAGCTCTTTGAGCATTTTGGGGAAGGTCAGGTGGTTAATTTTGAAGTGTTTGCCACAGCTGTGTAAATGTTAGAGAATCCCATGAGGCCCTGAACGCATATTATAAACTCAGGAGCTCTGAGGTGGGCGTTGCAAGAGGCAGGACTTTATCACAAGAAAACTGTTGATGGAAAGGGAGAGTCATTTACAGATGATTCGGAGATGGAGGGAAGGAGAGCATAAACTGCCATGCAATTTGGATCTCAGATGCCATGGGATATTCAAGTAACAGATATTCTTTAGGATCCACTGAAGATTTAGGATTATTTTAATACTTCTCATTCCTTGCTCAAGAGCTTTATTAAGCATGCCAAACAGTAGAATATTTTGGAAATTTCAGCAAATGTTATTGTTAACCCCAAAGTGCCTAAAAATCATGATTCAAAATCAAATTTCAAAAAAAAAAAAACTTTAGACATTTAAAATAATAGAAACAATGCATGCAATACATGTTTGTGATAATTTGGCACATTTTCAAGCAGTCTCTGATATTATTAAGGGTTATATACCTTTTCTTTTTATTTTTAGACTTAATATATTGTCTATCCTCCATTGTAACAGAAAAAGACTACATAACTTAGACTTACATATAATCTTAAACTGGCAATTTTGACCAGAAGGCCATATTTTTACTTCCTTCCATCTTCACTCTTGTTTTCACACTAATTACTCATCCACACTATTGTGTGCTGATTAAAGTTAGAAAACTAGAATTTCCTGGTCCTATTTCTATTTCTACTCTTTTGCATTACAATACTGAAATATTGTAATATTTTGCTGCTCATAACCTTGAGGATTTTTTAAATGTTGGGGTTTTTTGTGGTTTTTTTGGTGATGAAATCACCAAAAAGAAATTTTGATACTCTCTGGTTAGAGTAGAAGGTGATCATATTCAGTCTTGTCAGTCAAGATGAGTGAACTTGTCTGGGCAGTGCTACAGTGTGAAAATGGATTAAGCTGAAGAATGTGGTAGAAAATTTTTTTATTATTTTGGGGTTCATACATGGGAAAACAAGATTAAAAAAAGTCCTACCTTTGTTGTCGATGCCATTGTTTTGGAGCATATTATGTACAACTCTAGAAGTAAAGCTTTGCATTTCAACAGACTTGCAATTCTTCCTTTGCAAATATAAGATACAGCACTGAAACTACTATAGCTCTTCATCTGAATATTAGATCACATCCTCTTGAAAAAAGCATTCTCTCAAGAATGTTGTTCATTGGCTAAATTTTCATCATCATCAAGGGCTCAGGTAAGAGTTCACATGCTTTTGGACTCCTCATACTCAAGATAATGTTGTGTATAAACATGGCAATGCATTGCATTTTGTTTGCTGGAGACTCAGGTTCTCTCCCTCTTATTGTCCATCCATAATTACTTCACAGAAGATCACCAAAATAAATATGGGTATTTACAGAGAGTTGGCTGTCTCCACTCATAAGCAGGACAATCAAGACACTATTATTTCCATGAGAATTCTTTCTTTATGCTTAAAAAGCTGCATTATAATTACTTAAACCATTTTTTTCCTTCCTTTTATTCTTCCCCTGCAGTTGGAGTTAAGTGAAAATTCTGTCTTTAGAATCTCAGGTTTCAAAAGCAATATAACTCTGGATTTTGGATGGTTTGACTTCCTTTTCCAGGGATGTGTCAAGTCCAGTATTTCAGTTTGAAACACTGATGTGACAGACTGCCATAATGCAATGTGTTTAACCACCTCAATGATGCATCAAGTGAAAGGAGTTTCTAAAGATTCAGTTCACACATGCACACACACACAAAAAATGAGGGATAAACAGAATGGGAAGCGGAACATAAATCTTTTTCACATAGTTTGGCACAAATTCAATTATAATTTGTAAATTTTCAATCAATTAGACCACTCAGTTGTTTAATTTATAACTTTGAAGGCAGATTATCTTTTCCAAGAGGGAAGGCTTCTCTTAACCAAGACTTTTTATGTTAACTGCTCCAGAAGGAAAATGCTACATGAATAGAGATTCAGGAGAAAAGTGTGTAATACCAGGATGTCTGTGGCTGAATTTCAAGATTTTCATAGGAATAGGCTAGTTAAACCTTGAAACTGCCAAATGACACACCAGCACTCCCCCCTCAGAAGAAAAAAGAAACCCATGCTTTTTCCCCGCCCTTACATTCGAAATAGTAATCTAATGTCTTTATAATGTTTAATATTTACAGTGGTAATTTAATATTAGTTGCAGGTACATTTGGAAGTTGAAGAAACTGCATAAAAGTCCATTACTTTGTCCTTAATTTTCTAGAGTCTCACTTTCACACTGAACCTGTCAATTCCCACAAAAAACACCAGAGTCTTCATACATTATCAATAGTCACTTCCCAAACCTTGGGAATTGCAGTTGCATGGCTCAGCTGGCACCTGGGTGCCATGGAGGGAAGACTTGTAAACATGGAGATACAGAAAACTAAGGATGAGAAGGGAGGAAGATAAATACCAAGTGATACACAGCATTCACTGTCGTGCTTTTTGAGTTCCAGCTCTGTCATCTGGAAAAACCCTTATTAAACATTTTTTCCTGCTGCAGGTGCAGAGAGCAGGAACACTGGTAGGTTTGGCAGTCCCATGATGGCACCAGAAGCAACACTGACATGCTGGAGCTGGAGGTATGTCCCCTCTGCAGTCTTGCAGGGCTAGTTCATTGAATACACTTTATGTGCACAAACCAGAGCTGTCTGCAGTTGGGGAGCAGATTGGAGCAGTTAATGAGTGGCTGTCGTCCACTGACAAAACAACAACAGAAATATTGTTCAAACTGAAAACATTGCATTTACTCTCTTATTGAAGGCAGTTGCTGTGTTGGCTGCTCCAGGATTTTGACTGAGCACCGAACACGTAGACCAAAACTAAATCATAACCAGAGTCTGTCTGAAATCTTGTCTGCCAAAAAGCACAACAGAAAAGATGTCTGTCCAAGCACTGCTGTTGCTGTGTTAAGACATATCATAAGGCTGAACTGCCTCACTAACTCTGGCTGAGTGCAGGAGCCTGGCTGCCTGCTTTTGACTGCATGTAACCTTTTCAAAAGCACCCAAATATCTTGCAAGCCTGAATCTCATTGAAAGGCAGATAGCTGAGGGCTGACTAACATAAACGACAGCCTAAATGCAGTGAAATTGTCTGGAATGGTCTCATAAATCTCAGAGCTCTCCTTTTGCCCAAGTTTAGGTAGTTGTACTCTGTGGAAGCTGCAGAGTTACCAGCTGAGTGTTAAACAGTGTTTAGTTGGCCAAAACTGGCTGATTTTTGGAAGAGAGAGTGGCTGGTAGTTTTTCTCAGCCTTGCATTGCCCATGTCTGCTGATCTGCTGTGGGACTTTGCACTGGCCACGAGATGTTGGTCTGCAGGTGTGTGGTGCTCCTTGCCTGCTGCATGTGCCACCCGAGGCGGTGTTGAGCCTGGGGTGCTCCCACAATCCTGTGGCATGCCAGCTCTCTTTAATTCAGTGAGGACTGGAGCATATTTTTCCCTGTGGATCTTTTACATGCAAGTCAGGCTTCACAGAGTCCACAGCCAAAAAAAAAAAGGAAAAAAATCCTTCACTACAGAAACAAATAGCAACATGTGGCTGGAAGATAACAGAAATGTACATGCGAGTGCAAAAATTAAATATGGAAATATGAAAATGAGGTTTTGGGGATTTTTTAAGCAACAGAACTGATTCACTTTTCATTGCTGGAAATTGCATGGGGTTTTATTTCCTCAGCAGCTGATCTCAGAAAAACAAAACAGAAAAAAAAATACCCATAGATAAGACGCACCACCACCGTACCCTGACTTTTTGGTTTGCTTTGGAAGTGGGAGTCTTTTGCAAAACTTTGCAACTGGCCTGAAAAACAACAAAAAAGATAAAGGCAAAAGAATACATTAGAACTAAATGTGCAGAATGCAGATGTGCAGCCTTTCTGCCCTCCCTTCTCTGCCTTCAGTCTTCCTGCAGTGTCATACCTTACCAAGGAACACTGGCTTTCTTTTAAAAGACTATTTCTTCATTTTTCACTGTCATTTTCTGCAGCTCCTCCCTCCCTCTGATCCCTTCTCCCTGTCTGC
Organism: Rhipidura dahli; assembly: GCA_013399225.1. NCBI lineage: Eukaryota > Metazoa > Chordata > Aves > Passeriformes > Rhipiduridae > Rhipidura > Rhipidura dahli. Next base: position 58,024 of record VXAC01002418.1, read on the forward strand.
AGCCCACATCTTTGCCAGATAGTTAATGTAAAAATGATTACCTCAGCTTCTTGCAGGCTCGGCCCCTGCTCTGTGGTGGTTTAAACAAGCTGCCTGGTTGCTGAAAAAAATCACAGTGCTCAGCAACGAGGCTGGTTGTCTCAGAGCCACATCATCCTGGAGGTGGCTGTTAAGAGCAGCCTCCAGGAGCAGCAGAGAGATAGCTACAGACTCCAGTGTTAAAGAGGCAGACTGTTGGGATCACTCTGTTCCTTCTCCTGTTAATGACTCAGTCTGTATTTACAGAGGAATTAAGTAAAAAAAAAAAAAAAAAAAAAACCACCCATGGTCATGTAATTTCCATCAGTCCCCAAGAAATGAAATTATTGAAGTACTCTTTGGAAAAGAAAATGAGTTATCTAGGCTTCCCCTTTCTATGCGATGATTTTGTATGATTTTTGCTCATAATGCATTTAAAAGTGCATAGTGCTGGGACTGTCCCTCACCAGGGGCCTTTGCTGTGTCAGGTACAATTACAAACCAAGGCTAATTGGGGTCAATATTCCATTATATGAAGCAAAGTGATAGGGAAATGAGCTTTCATCTGAAGGTTACTGGTCTTGGCCTGTGTGTGGAGGCAGTCATGACTGGAAAGAAACACAGGCTCATTTTGCACTTACAGACACCAAATTTTTGGGGTGCAAAAACTAGCAGTGACTTACTGAGTTTTCCTATCAGAATGCATCTCAAAAACTGCTACTGCTGCAAGTCTGAGATGCGTTTTTTGCCCTGTAAAACATCAGAAAATGCTATTTAAAAATTTTAAAAACGCATGTCATTTCCTTTTAACAAACAGTCAATAATCTAACATAGGAGTGGTTTATCAGTCCCATGCTACATAACAGGAGCCTTGTGACAGCCCACCCCTCATGGCAGGGTGCAGGGCTCTGCGGTGTACCAGGAAAGGCCATTAAAAATAATTAGGGAATCTGGTCCCATCTCTTTTCCATCTGACTAATAGCAAGCTGTGCTTCAGAGCATGGTGTTCTAAAGCTTGGAGAAGGCAGGACCAAAGTTAAGCCTAGAGGTGTACATGCCAGGCATGCAGGGAAAAGAAAGGGGAACAGTCTGGTTCTTTCCGTGCGTGTGTTGTACTATGCAGACCCCAAAGCAGAACTGAGGCAGCCTTGGTTGGTGTCCTTGCAGACTTTTCCAGCATTCCCCTTGCTTGGCTGTTATTGCTGTTATTTTCCTTTGGGTTTTTTGGGTGGGATCTCAAGGAATCCCAGCCTGCAAGATGTTGTGAGTGCAGCACATGCACCCAGTAGAGGTGTGTGCTCAGTGGGTGCAGCTCAGCCTCCCGTGCTGGTGTCTCCTGGTTGGCGAGGTGCTCAGGACCCTGAGCAATGGGTATACAAACACAGGAGGTAGCAATCAGAGAGAAAATTACATGGGGTTTATAGTTCATATAAATCTAAAGAAATTAGTCTGGGGGTTTTTTCTAATTTTTTTTTTTTTTTTTTTTGACAGAGTAATATCATTATCCAAATGAGACAGACATCACTTTACTGCCCTCCATTCACTTTTCATTGTCATCGATGCACATTACACAATTTTCCCACAATTTGTGCTTTACTTTGCACAGGTATTTCCTATTCTCCAATTGTTTCTACTACTTTGAGATCTGATTTTCTCTGTTTCCTTCTCTTTATGTTTACTTTTTCCTCACGATGCTTCTCATTAAACTTTTTCTTCCACTTGACTAACTCCTTTCCAGTTGTTTTTATGCTTTGAAGAGTATATTTTACTATCTCAGATGTACGAATTGTGTAACTTAATGTATCTTCATCTTCTTCCACCATACAGTACAGCTCCTTTAACCATTCCTCCTGCTTTCCCCAGGTAAGCTGATCATGTTCAGAGACCATGGAAGGGTAACCTGCCCTGAAGATTCCTGGTACCTGCTCATTTCCTGAACAGGAAACTGTTGACTTTCATCTCCTCACTACCACAGGTAACTCCAGATATATATTCAATATTCAATATTGTATGAGTCAGGAGGAGATTATGAGACAGACTGCTTCTTGTGTTTAAAAGCTGCACAAAACGGTAAAAGCTTTTCATTTTGCTTACTCCTGATTGGCTCCAAAGAGATGGGAAAGTGGAGATACAGACAGTTCCATACCTACTTGGAATGCTCCAGTAATGAGAAAGCATTGCTCTGGTCTGTCCTGTGCCTCTCCAGGATGCACTGAGGGCAGTGAATATCTGAGTTACTGTGAGCACTGGAGCAGATTTCCTTCCCTGGCTTGTCAAAGGCTTGGAGGAGATCAAGTCAAAGTACTGTGCACATTCTGAAACCAAAGGCTAATCAGACCTTTAATACACTGAGCATTCATTACCAAATTTCAGGGCACATGTTCCTTGGAATGATTGCTTAAAGGCACAGATAAAAAATGAAGGAGTATGATGCATGCATTGTATATGAATCCTCTCATGGAATAGGCAGACAATGCACAAAACTACCGTGAATTAACATGCAGTAAGTTAAGTGTGCTCACACCTCACATATTAAATAAACAGCTCTGCTAGAGAAGTATACCTGACCACAAGGCCTTTACCAGCTTTTAAAAGAGCAAAATATGCTATATGATATTTACTCAGTTCTTCGCTCTGTTTTGGAAAAACTTTGGAATTATCTACCTTACAATAAAAAAAAAAAAATCAACACAAAAACACACCACACACAAACAACCAAAGGAAAAGTGGAAAAAAAAAAAAGAAAAGCACAAACACTTTCTGCTTTCTAGTTCTTGTAGTTTCATTTAAAATAAAATCTCAGAATCCAACCCAAGGTGAGAATTGTTTTATTGTATCAAGGAACTAGTCTATATATTGCAGAACTATATCTCTGGCAAGAGCCAGGGTCTAAATATTTAGTTGAAGACACAGAATTTTGTGATAGCAAATGAGGACTACACTGCTTTAGACCAAAGTCTCTTGTGTTCCAGTAATTCAAACCATTGTAATGATGGAGATCCTTGTAGCATACAAGCATCAGATTTCTGTCTATTTTGTTGGATTTAACCTGACTTTGGTGAAATAACGTGGCATACTGACAGCCTAAATATCCAAAGTGAGGAAAAAATGGTTCCCTTTCTATTGGTTTTGAATTTGCATCTCTCTATTATCACTTCTTACCCTTGTGTTATAAAACAAGGAGAACAGAAGCACTGGGTCTATATTCTGTGGACCAGCCATGGTTTCACATACTTTTTATCACATTCTAGAGGAAGCTGTGCTATTGTTTTATACAATGCCACTAGTACCACAGCACTTCAAACAGATCCGTGAAATGCAGTTCCTTCTAGCCCTGCTGTTACAATTTCCTAGGACATTAGAAAAGATCCTGAGCCCAAAAAGTTGGATTAAGGCCTCCACTTCTCCAACATCTGTGTTCACTGTCTTTCTGTCATTTGTTTTGCAGTTCTTGCTTAGTCTGGGACAGGTTACAAATAGTTGCCCCCATCCTAACAAACAGGCAGGTCCAGAGGCAGCTGGTTTTGCTGTTGTGCCCTAATGAATGAATGACTGAGCCCTAAAGAAGGTAATTTCTTTTTCTCTTATCCATTATGTAGCATCAAAACCTGAATTCAAAACTTTCTGCAGTTTTAAGAGGTCTTCCCTCAGTGTCAGGGGTTTTTCTGAGTAAACTGTGCACCTGATACTACTCAGACCCTAATTACTGTAAGTCAGGCATTTATTTCTTTCCACAAGAAACCCTTTTGTGTTACTAAAATACAAAAATGCCTAACTGACTGACTTCCATATAAAGGGGGAGGGGAAGCAGCCACACATAACTTGAGTTACTCGAGCATAAGCTATTTTTATTCAATTGAGCCCTTTAGTTCAGATTAGGATCATAGCTTCCTTTGAATGTACAAGTTACTTTGAGTCCTTAGTTCAGTGTTGAAAAACTAACACTTCTAGATATCCTGACAAGTTCAAATAAAAATCCATTAGGAACTTCTGAATATAAACCTCACTGAAAAGTTGAATTTACAAAAAGTGTCTGTCTGCATTGTATATTAATCTTTACAGAAAAATAAGGAAACAAGCTAAAGTAGCACAGGAAAAGCCTTGTATGCATTTTGTCTCTTAACATTGGGAGAAGAAGACCTGTAGGTTATTGCAACAAATTTGTAATGGATGCTGAGAAAACAGTGGAAAGGTTGTGATGATGGAGAGCAGTGTGTGCATTTTTTTCTTCTTATATCTCTGTATAGTAAGAGGCAATTGCACCAGTGTCAAGATTCTCTTAGAAGACTATTGGCTGGTTTGCTTGTTTATTTATTTATTTATCATATATGACAAGGGAAATATATTTTTATAGGCTAATATTCATATAATAATAACAAATGACACAATTTTTATGCTATTACTCCACTGTCTTAATAAAGAAGGACACTGTTTTAGCAGATGGAAAAGTCAGAACTGACCAGGAAGAAAAAAAATAAAACCAAAACTCTTCTGTAAAACTAACACATCTGAAGGAGGTTGTAATTATTTCCTTCTCTGTAACTTGCAGCAACATATTGAAAGTTAATAAAGATAAATGTAACATTTACTGGGTAATAAGAGATTGTGGAAGGAATAAACAAACGTAGGATATAGTGCATCTAAGTAAACACAAAGGTTGTAAAACCGTCAAACTCAAATATCAAGAGCACTGCAAATTAATGCTGCACACAATAGACCCTTTGGAAGCTAACTTAATCCACCCCCATGTATCTACATGAGGGCCATGCATAACAATGCATGAGCTGGATTTCCATTAGAGTTTCCTCTGCAGGCTGTCAGTTGTTTGAAGAAATAACAATTTCCTAGGCATGAAAGCTTTTTCAGAATGTTCCCACTGATGTGTAATAAAAGTGACTTTACTTTTTTTCCTTCCCCCCTCTTCTTCAGCCCCTCCCCCTGAGATGTGACTTCTTGGGGGAGAAGAGGATGGACTTAGACCCTTGGCCCCCTACCAGTTTACCTTGCCTGGATTATCAGTGCAGGTGTTAAAATAATTGAAGGTGTGGTAGGAGATACAACCCCTAATAGCTTTTCCTATATGGAGATTACCTAGGTAGAGAATGCCAGAGTACCTGAAGAATAGGCAAGTGAGTACCTTATTAACATAGCACCATTCAGCGGCAGCTGCATATCTGGAAAAAAAAAACCTTTAAAGAGCCTATTCATCTATGTTAATGGGCCCATTGCACAGTACATTGTGTGGGAAATTAAGTCTCTGGCTGTGAACTTCCTGTGCTGTGCAAGCTGCCTTGACTCTTTTTTATTGCTTCAGTGTTATTATCTCCTCCTGGAAATAAAAACAATCATGTTCTCACATTTGAGAAGCCAAAACATTCCCAGATAACAAACTGGTTGAAAGTTTCTTTTGTTTCCCTTATTAAGTGAAAAAATATGTTTTGAAATTAAAGTAAACCCTAAATTAACATCAAAGCCCATCAAATTAGCTGAGCTGTCATATGCATGACAATGTTGGGTTTTCTTTTTCCCCCCCCCTCCCCTGTAAAATACACAATTTAAATTGCTTTCGTATTTATTGTTCCTTCCTTGGAATTAATTTTTGCCACAAAATATGTTAATTTATTCAAATGAGACATGATTTTTGAATGTTTGACTGGCAAAAGAACTGCTTTCCTGCTGAAAGACTGAGGCAGAAAATAGTATTTTTTGGAAAGCATTTCTCAAAAATATAACCTCTTTCCATTTTAGCAAAGAGTGGACCATTTCTTTAAAAGCAGGTCAAGGAAAACACATTTATAAAAATTGCTTATTCAACTTCTTTTCAAGCTTTGTCATGAATTTGAGAGTAATATACAAGGTTGTGCAGTCTGTATCACCTTCAAGAAAGAATTATCATCAAATATTTAAACAATTTTCCATCCTCTCTTTATGATCCAAGTGCTGCACATTGCATCGTCGTCATCATTATCATCATTATCTTCATCATGCTGATAAAAGGACTAATGATCAATACTAACTGATTACAACTCAATTAAGGAGGATCTTTTCAGTGTAAATTTTTTTCAATCTTGCCTCTTCTAGTCCTTCTGCATTTTCAAGTTAACTTAATATGTTCCACTATTTAACATGTTTAATGAGCATACTGGAATATAAGTAAAATCGTTATTTAATGTGCTGTATTGCTTCCACAGTATGTACTCAACTTCCCTTGGGCAACAGGAATATATAAAGAGCAGCCAAAAAAAACCCGAAATTTCTAGGTTAGAAAATGGAAGTTCTTGATATTAACTGCCATAGAATTTATCTCTTCAGATAAGCAGCTGTCTAGAAGCCTTTTAGAGATGTCCAGGAGAAGCTCTGAATCAGTTACCATGCAGTAGAGAGGGTGAGGAAGCCACAGTGGGAGCAGCTTCCCAGTAAAAATCATCATTTTATCCAGCCTGTCTGCACAGATATCCCTTGCAAACATCCTATTATTTTTCATCAAAACGTTACCTATGAGCTCTTTGGGGCAAGGATGGTTTGGCACACGAGGCACCTTGCTCTGTTTTCTGTGCTTGATAGTGCTCGACAGTGTTATCATAATGCAAATTATTGTTGTTCCTGGTAGGGACTGCACTGAGTGCTCTTCACTTATCTGCAAGTCTGACAAGTGATAATACAGCAACATCAGAGAGGAAATCAATATTTCATATTAGTTAATGATTTAATTATGGAAATTCTTCCCTTAATGCCATTTGTTAACTAAAGTCACCATAAATTGTATTCTGTTCAGCTCATCTTTCAGTGGCACTCTGAATTACACCTTCCTGACATTTAGATATTGGAATATTAAACAGATTTCTCTTTCCAGTCTGGTCCAACACTTTGCTCACAATGCAGGCCATCTGGGAATGTGTACCCATTAATGATCTGGGAGGCACTGTTAAGAGTTTGCATATTTTAAAAAGTCAGAGAAGATTAGAACTGCAGGAACCTATCACATTCTCATTACATCAGTAGATTTGTCAGCCACATTATTACTTTTTGCCAGTGGTATCTTGCATTGCATTTTTTTCCTCTTTGCTCATGTGTTTATTTTTTAAAACAACATGCAACTTTTTTTTTTTAAGGCTGGCATTGCATGTTTTATAGTGTGCTGCTGAGAGTTTAAAAATACAGAGTGAAGTCCCAGGCCAGCAATTCCCATTTAGTCACTTTTACACAGCAATATTGTTTTTATATAGCAAGTATGCTGTTGGCATTTCAAGAATCACAGAGGCGCCAGTAATTTGGGTGCAAGCAAAATTTTTTGAAGCAGTTCCTGTAAAGATAATTCAGATTAATGGGCCATTTACAGTCTTGCTAACTTACTAACTGGCTATGTGCTCTAGGTAATCAGGGTGACATTACTGCCGGCAAAAAAATGACATCTCGTCATCAGAAATTTTCTTCATTGGCATGGAAAATGCCAGGCACATCACCTCTGACTGTGTGGCCACCACATCTATTAACCTTATTGATTTGGAGTCACGCTGTGCCACACTGGAAAACCACTCCCTGCTGAAAGACTCAAGTGGATCAATCCTGAACCATGAACAAAAACTCAATAACTAAATGTAGTAGGCACCTTTCTCCATTAGGTATTCCTCAAAGTAAATCACATTAGAGAACCTCACTGTGAGTAACTTACCTTGGGATTCCATGATCTCCCAGAAACTAACAGGGAAAATAGCAAAAGAGGAGGGCAAAAGATTGCATACTGCTAAACATATCTCTCGATCTTGTTCTCAAATATCTATATTTCTATCCTGATATTTTAATTTAATTCTACAACTCCGTTCCCCTTTCTAGACCTTAAAAATTTTTCCTTGCTGTTTTTCATTATGATTGTCCCTGGTAAGTCATCCGATGACAGATGATTGTGAAAAAGCAAGTTTTCTATCCTTTATGAACGCTTCAGCATTTTCATGTATTTATCAGCATTCATTTTTGAGACCCTCATTGTGACAGGGTCTGAAAATGAAACAAGCCATATAACTCCTTTCAGCCCCATACAGTTAACAAAGAAGGCAACAAAAGGACTTCCAGAGCTTCATATTTCCTGACAAAAGATAGAGGACGGCAGCAAGCCCCATTCATATTTAAATGTTCCCGGCTTTGGAATTAAAAGTCCATCTTTCATGTTACCATTTCCGTTCCTCACTTTTTGTTGCTGTTTGCTGGCAATGAAAACTCTGTCCCAAACATTAATGTGACTCTTCAGTTCAGTCTGCAAAACTTCTGTTCTTAGAACAGACAACTCAAGATTTCTTAAACAGCACTTGCAAATCATTATAGCTTATAATTGTCTTGCAAAACTGATTTAGGACAAGAAAAGTGTGGGTGAAACCACTCCGTGCACATGTGAGTAATGACTGATTATAGCTGAATAAGTTTTTTAAAGGGGCCAGAGGGGCCCTTCTCCTCAGAAAAATTATTTACATGAGTAAGGGGTACAGGATGGGACAGGATCATATCTGTTACTCAGTACTGCTGCAACTTTGATTTTGCCCAAGAGTCTGATCTGAAAACATGACAGCTAAAATCTGCAAGCAAAGGGTTTAATTTTGCATTGGTTTTGGTGTTAATGAACAGAGCAAAGTTCATTGAAAATATCCTTGTACTATGTTCAATCCTGCCTATTGTCTGTATACATAATTGTATTACATGTTTTAATATTTTATTTCAAAGAAAATTCTGGATTCTGCAAAAAAGGGGAAAGAAAATGCAATGACATATTAGAAAATATTATCAGCTACTTGGGAAAAAGTGATTTCTCAAAGCCATCTAAAAGTCTGGAAAGTATTCTTTTTATTCCTTAGGAAATAACCCTGGGTATCTAATTAATATCGTGAAATTAAGGCCATTTATCTGAAAAACTGAAAAAAAGATCTATATATGCACCAAAGTTCAGTGTTTGTCCCTGAGCTCTAACATGAGATATACTGTGTGAAAGTCTAACATGGGATACACCATATATCATCTCTATTTAGAGCCCCTAGGCAGGAAGTATGGATAAAAAAAATAATCAAAATTACTGTTTTTCTTTACTGAAAGCCCTCTAAGGAATTCATTGGAATGAGTTCTGTCTGCCCATCTAATTGATAATTATTTAATTAGCAATTTATAATGATAATGGGATTTTACCCCCCACCAGTCCATCTTGTCTGTAAGAAAAATATAAGTAGACAACCTTATGTATTACTTTACCACTTTCGGCAGTTGGCACAAGATATTGTGGGCCAGCGTTGTGATTTCCTACAGTTGAACCATAAAAGCAATGTATTCATATATTTCCTTTGCCCACAGTGTTTCCTTTTCTCATTACCGTGGGTGACTGGCGTTCTCACAATGTGTGTGGGTGCACAGGCTTGTTGTGTCACCATGGACAGTTCTAAGAGCAGCTTCATTAGTTCTTTTTACAACAAAAGCTAGGTTTTTTTTCCTGCCTTCTCTTTCTTTCCCTTAGTTGGCATGCGGGTTGAATTTTTCTTGGACCCCCTGCTTGACTTTTTTTTTAGAGCTCCTTTTGAACAGTGCAGCAGTGTGAACACTAGGAATTGTAACTGATAGACTGTTTGCAGGAGAACTCATGAAAGTTCTCTTTGTTCACTTCACATCAACCAGGTTTATGCAGACCCTCCCCCATCTCAGGGAAAAGGAAATCCACTTTTAATTATACATTGATGGGAATCACTGTATAGTGAAATTGCATCAAGTGGAGAATGCCCACTTTATTCTCTTTTATCTAAGAATCCAAAAGAAGCACTGGCGTAAAAAAAAAATGGATATGCAAGCATAGACTTCCCAATATAGAGCCAGGCCTGCCTAATTTAAATCAATCTGCCAACTCCACTTCCAGTCCTGATTAAAATTTTCAGCTGAATGTTCGCACTGTGAGGGTGTCTTGTCTTTAGCCCTTGAGCTTGGAAGGTCTTCTGTTTGAGACCTCACTGAAAAAAAATTCCAAAACCCAATATTTTTTAATGTGAAAGGAAAGAGGTGTAAGCATAAGATATTTTAAAAATTTGAACTGAATATAGATATTTTTTCCCTTTTTTCCCCTCAGACAAGCATATTGAAACTGTGTAGACGAATCCTAAGGACAAAACTAAAGGAGATATATCTAGAGGCAGAATGAAGAGATTACATAACCTGGTGAGAAGTATAAGTAAACAAGAGAAGCACTTTGTGCCATTTAATGTTATTGTGCCCAGTGAAATGAATGGAAAAATTTTCAGTAGTACTTACAGGGACCTCTGAGATTATAAGTCATTTGAGTAATCTGCTAATAAATATGTAAAGTTAATTTTCTCTCTTTGTTAAATTAATATAACAATATACTGTTAATAGAGACAACGAAGCAGGGTATTCAGCTTTACTGTGTATACTGTCAAAGTTAACTATGGTCATATTTGTCTTCTGAATCTTCCAGTACAAAAAGGAAATACTGGCATTTTTCTCAGACATTTAGTTAGGAAATATTTTTGAAATTGCTCTTAAAGATCTCTTTTTTTATTCTTTCTTAAATAACTTTATCTTAGTTGTTCCAATTTATTTTATAAATAATGTTCTAATTTATTTTATATAATTTAGTTTCTGGGGTTTGGTTTGTTTGGTTTTTTTTTGTATTTCCTGACCAAAATAAAGTTAACGCCCGCAAAAGAAGTGCTGTGAAGACCAAAGTAAAAGCAGCCGGCCTAGAAACATAGTATGATTCTGCCCTTATATGTTTAAGCAGGGTCATGTAAAGAGAGTTGGGTAAGACAGAAATGTTCTCCAGGATGTTAGGAGGAATTGGGGCCAGGCAAATGTAAGAAGGCGATGCTGATATATCTTACCTCAAAGACAAAATCCTGATTACCTCAAGGACACAGACAACAGTGCAATTCTGTCTCACAGCAGCACCACGAAAGTGTTGATGGATCCTTGTCTTAGGGAAACAAATCTGTGCATTACATCCAAGTAGTACATAGAAGAACTCCATCCAGTTTCCACCACCAATACTGGACAAACTCCTCTGCAGCATGGTCAAGTCAAAAATGAATGACTAATAATTCTTTTGGCCTCATTAAGATTGAGACTTCTACTCCTCTACTGTCCCACATTATCCCAGATTTTCTTCCAAGAACCTTCAAGTGTAACTTTATTTCTCCCCCTGGAAAGGTCTGAACAAGAGAAAAGCATGTGGATATAGGCAGGGGGAGATGATGAGCTGGATGAGACAGAAATTAAAAATTATGCAGTCTTAAAGGAACTGACTGGGAACTAATCCATGACTAATCTACTCTAGAATAACCAGTACAAAACATCTGTGAGCCTGGTAAGTCCCCTCTGAACTTCATTTCTTTACTCATCTGCAGTTCTCCAAGTTATCTACAAATATGTGTAGTGACAGAGAAGTTCTAAAAAGACCAGGAGTTTTCCACAGTAATTTTTATCTATTTGTTGGGGCCATGAGTTTCCAATTTGAACATAAGGCCGTACCCAAGTCTGTGAGATTACATGAGTCTCTCCATCCATAGTCTCTGCTATGCTAGAGTAGGAACACCATAATTTTCCACATGGTCATAGTTTCAAAGAACAAGGAAAACAGGAGACATTTAAGAACTAAATACTAATTGTTCTGGATGGTTTTTGGCAAAACAAAGCACCTTGTGATGTTATACCACATAGGGTGATTTGAAAAGGTTCATTAATTCCCAGGAAAGAAATGAAAGACTTTTAAAACACAAATCTCAGTCAGATCCCAGGACTAAATCTAAAATTATTCAGAATAGGCAGCAGGTCATCTTCCAACCAAATGAGATTTCACTACAGCCAACCACTAAATGACACAGAAGCATGGAAATTGAGGCCACAGTAGCTGGGGAGACTGATCCATGCAAAGGAGCCTCAAGAAAAAGACTACAGTGGAACAACTGATGCACAGCAGGAGTTGCCTGGAAGTGGTGCCTCTCTGCCTGCTGTGAAGGAATCATCCAGGGAGAAAAAGATGGGAATGGAACTGACTTGGGAAAGGCTGAAGGCAGGAGCCTGAGAATCAAAAAGATAGCTTAGAAATATGGTAAAAAGTAAACCTTAGGTTTGATTGTTCTGGCTTGCTTCCTTTTTACATCCATACCAGAGGCTATTTAAGAGTCCTCAAAGACCAGTCTAAGGTTTGCTGCTGAGAAAAAAGCCACTGAGATGGATAACGTTCTTACAACCAAAGAGTTTAAAAAAAGTGGGAACATTTTCTTGTCATGACTTCGTTGTCTGGATCCTCTATAGCTCTCCTAGAATAGACCAGGGCCACTTCTGCTTTCAGTGAAGTTGCTCATTCATTTACTCCCTCATTCAGTTTAGAATCAGGACTTTTTTCTTTAAAGTTCAGAAAAATGTAGTTCAGCAAGTTTCCTTCTGTGGAGAACTTAGGATCACAGTTAGAGAGAAAAGCCCTTGAGGCTGACGTGCTTCAGTTGGAGTTCTGCCAAACTGAATTTGCACATTAAGTACTGCACCTTGCTCTTGCCTGCTGAAGCATCCCTTAAGACTACATTTGTGTGTAAATAAAGGAAAATGGGATACAACCTCAGGATTTTTGCTGTGTCATCTAGGAAGAGGTTTGGGTTGCAGGGCGAGCCATATCATCCATTCTCAGTGGTATGCAGTGGAAGACAACCATGCCACTAGAAGATTCACCAAGCCAGAATTCCATAGCTGGATTTTTGTAGTTTAAGCTTACTTTGGAACCAGGGCTAAAATAAAGCTGATTTAAAACTCATAAAATGTAAGCCCATAAGTTCTTCAGTAATCTTAGGTCTCTCTGCAAGAGCATTTTATTCCATATAATGAAATATTACTATTAATAATGAGAGGACAGATTTTTCCTGCCTGTTCATGCTGATACAATATTGCCCAAGTCCTCACAAAGTTAAGGACGTGTAATTGAATTTTAGATTGACAAGTAACACTAATGATTAAACGCCCATCTTAAGCAGATATCCTGAATACAATCACTTCAGCCTTTAGCAACAGTTTTCAGGCAACCATCACTGTATTTGTGGAGATAGAAATGAGATCAGAATTTCTGTACTCTGCTTGGTTGTGTGTCTGTACTCTGCTTGGTTGTGTGTAGCCGCCAAGGCTGACATCTATTAATGGAAAAGCCTTTGACAATGACACGTCTCTTTTCGTAAGAATCTGAATAGCAGTGACAGATCAGGAACCCCATTTTGATGCTCACTGCATATTTCTCTTTTCTCCTCAGTTCAGACATACTCATTTCATTAAGTTGGGTCAGTTAGGTCAGGCAGCCTTGTAATTATCTCCCAGGACCAAAGCTCTGGCTGAACTTTTAGTTCAGAACATTGTGTCTTTGCCAGGACCTGGTGGGGTTATCCTCCATTTCACTTCAAAATTACGAGGACAGATTCTTCTGTGCTTGTGTATACTTTGTATACCTGCCAAGTCCTCTCCTTCCATTCCTTCAGGTAGTCTCAGAAGTCACTGATTATAAATGCTGATCTGACTCTGTAAGCTTTCAGCAGCACACCTGAGGTTCCCATTTTCTTTCATGGTGAACAGTTTTTCTTTCTTTCTTTGACTTTTTTGAGGAACTGATTCCAAAGATTTTATTCACAGTAGTTAACAGGTGTGAATTGGTGTTTGCTAGCATAAGTGTCGTGCTGGGTAGCCCTTTGTTCCCTTCCTGCTGCTTCCCTGCTCTATTATGGCAAAACTTACTTTAATAGGAGTTTTTTTTAATGGTTTGTACAGTGTGTATTTTTAAAGCATATCATGGAATAAAAGTGAATACCTATCAGAACAATGTGTTCCTCTGAACCTCTAACAATTGGGCAGATTTCTTGATTTCAATGGACACACTCCAGAACAAGGGACTTGTACCACCTGAGCAGGAGTGCTAGAATCTGGCCCTCAACAGATACAGTTTTGTTTCCACCAGCATGTGCCAATTAAAATGATTCTGCTGTAATAAAATATCAGGAGATAGAAAAGGAACCGCCGTGAACTGAGGCAATACTGAAGAGTTAAGCGCCTTTTCAGCTGACACAGATCCCCCGCTCCATTGGTGATCAATGGCAATAATGACATTCACTTTGCCAGGCAGTGCTGGGCTGCTGAGGGCTGATTCTGATGCCAGTGGCTGGTGTGAGTCGTTGAGGGATATTAAAAGACCATGTTGGATGGGCGGCAGGAAGATCTGAAGCCACCAGAGATGTGGAGCAGAAATAATAGGAGGAGTGGTAAGAGTGACACCATTTCCAGAATGTCTGAATTAAGAAGGAAGGCAGGAGAGGCTGAGCTGTGTTTGAAATACTTTGTCAGCTCAGTTACAAGTAACTGTAGATAGTTTCAGCTACTAGTGCCTCAAAAATGAAAATGAACTACCAAAAAGAACTTTTAGTTTTACAAATCTTAGTGAGAGTGGGTTTAGCCAGCAAACAAAACCATAAAAAATGTTCCTTCTGATAAGTATTTTCCTTTCAATGGGAGTATATAATCTACTAAGTCTCTTTACACCTGTTTCATGCCTTTGTAACATGACCCAGTCTCATAAGTGTTTCCCCTGATGTCCACAGTTTGAGAAGACACTGAATCCTGGGCTCATGTTAAAAGACATGTCAAAAAAAAACCCTGTGGAGATAAGAATGTCTATACACTGTAGCTATTTTTTTTTATTTTGCCTATTTCTCTTTACTGTGGCTAACATTGCTTGTTTTAATAAGATCTGCAATTCTTGTATTTGCTGAGCCTTTCAGTAATTACACCTTAATTTCCGTACTGAGGCACCATTTCAAGCAGATTTCACTGCTACAAATTTTACTACTTTAATTTTAAATTTTCAAATTTACAATTAAAAGGGTAAATTGACGTTTGCCTTTCACAGCTCAATTTCTTTCTGTTTTCCTGCTTGAGAGTTTTAAGTCTAGGTTTTTATTTTTCATATATGTCTGTTTAAAATCTCATTGCGATGGGAGAAATCCAACATCAAACAGTTAAAAAGAACCCCAAAACCAACCAAGTGGAAAAAACCACAAAAAAGCCAAACAGAGGGATTTTAAGAGCAAAAAAAAAATGCTTATGAAAAAAAGAGGAAACTTTGCTGCATCACTAATATGCCAGGACACGCAGCACTCCTGGATTCTTCAACCATGTTTCTTTCTTACCTGACAAAACTCCACCTCTTTTAAGAGCTCTCAGGTTTGCTTTTTTTCCCTACGACTTTGTAACAAACCTTGCAAAATGCCTGGTGCTGGCAGAGGCAGGAAAAGGACCTTGATAAAGAAAAAGTTTATCCTTGGAAGTAGACACCTCTTCAAAACTGAAGATTTTTGTAAATCTGCAGAGGTCCATTCCCAGTAACCAGAACCCAAATATGGAAAGTTTATTTTGTAAAGTTAGACATTGGAAGGGATAGACCAATTTAGCCAGTGGCCCATGACATGAAAAGTCAGGCAGAAATAAGCTATAGCAGAAATTATTTTTAAAACAAATCAGTATTTTGTTGAAAGAGAAATACTTTGCATCAAAGACTTTTCTTTCTTTTTTTTTTTTTTTTGAATGGGAAACTTGCTTTTCCTCTAATGCTTAGTTGGGATGCTGAAGGATGAAGAATGTGGTCCTGCAATCCCTCTCTGCATGCAAACTCACACTTTAACTTCTAGAATCACTTTGCCTGGAATCCGGTGTTAGACACTAAACATTTTCTCAAAAATAGTCATATAATTCTTTTCAAATAGTTAGAAGGAAAGTCAACATTTTGAAAGATGATGCAAAGTAACTTGTGTTCTCCAGATAGTTTTATTAATGTATTCTTTAGCTGGCAGAAGTACAACTGTAGTTCAGCAATTACCTGCATTACATTCACATCTTCCTTTTTCTGTTAAATCATGCACACACATTTTCAATTTATTAGCACTGGATAAGTGGCCAACTATGTCTAGAAGCCTTGTAATGTATAAATTACCCTAGCCAGTTCTAAGAAGGAATATGTGTCCATGAAAGTGAATTACTCACAGATCCGAAATGAAACCACCTTTTCAAAATTATTTCAGATGGTCTAATTATCTGCAAAATGTAGGATTGGTTTTGTACTGTTGACATTTGTTAATATGCACCAAAAATGCTCGTGGCATTTTTGTATGCACAGCAGGAAAATCAGTATGGAACTGGAACTTGTTGTTAATAAAACTTGAAAAGCACAGCTTAAGGTCTTTGCTGAACTATAAATGGTTTAGGCCTCTCAAGCCTACATACTGTCTTACGGTGAGAACATATGGAAAATACACATGAAAAAGCAATTACAGAAAGATTTGGGTTCAGGGTATTTATATTAATTAGAGGTGAATAATACTGATTTGAAAACTTGACACTTCAGAAATGGCAAAGCAAAGAAATCACTGACATGTCTGGAATTTGTATTACCTGTCCAAGCAATTTTCTTTTTCCTTCTGTAAGTGCACAGTATTGTTCATTTCAATAAGATATTACAGACAGAGACTAGACATTCAATTCCCCCTTCTTCAGACAACTGGGATTTAAATATCCATTCAGTTCAGTAATGTATGTCTATCATGAAACTCCTTTTTAACTCTATGTCTGTGGTTGCATGTGTATGGTTGATATATAATTAATAGGCATTTTACATCCTTCTGAAGAGCAGAAATGTGTACATCAGTCTTTTGGGGGTTTTTTGTGATACAGGCAGTAGATCACTGGCACTGAGTATCAACAAAAATGATAATGCTACATGTGTAAGAAAAAAGATCTTTTACAGAGTTAGATCAAAGACAACAAGGTTGGTGACATACTCAAAATCAGTACATATTTCTGTCTCATATTAAGAATCATATTAAGGCTTCTCTATCCTTTAGAAAAAGTTCCCTTGTTATCCACGGATCTGTTTTAATTTTTCTTGAAACAAATTTAGTACCAATAGTATGTGTATGCTGGGAGTGGTTTGCAAAGAAGAAAGATCTGTCTGAAGGGTTGTGACCTGAGTGTGTTTTTGGGTAGATGCATTTAATTTGTTTTATTATCTGTTCATCTTCAGAATCAATACAATGGGTGCAGCAAAATCTGCTGAAAGTCCTGAAAGGAGTTCCTGGAGCTCAATGTTGAAAGTGCAAATGGAGCATTTAAGTAATGTCAGGTTACAGCATGAAAGAAAAATTAAACTTTAGAAGCAGCCTTCATCATTTGGCTATCAGGAGACTCTTCCAGGTTTACTCTCACAGGACAGGAATACAAGCTATTTTGGACTGAGGAGTCAATGGAAGAGATTTTGCTACAAGTAAGAGAAACTAAACAGGATCTAATTATAAGGATCAAATTATCTATCTCCAGACTGAATTCAGCAGGGAAATTGCTGAATTTTAACTTTGATACCAGGTAAATTAGTTAAATATGAATACAGTTTCTATGAGAACAGATATAATTTTGTAGGAGCTCAATGAACAATGTGAGATAAGATTGTGTCATCAAGATACTACATCTGGGTTTTCTAAAGGCCTTATAAAGGATCTCTGACCCAAAAGATCTTAAAAAACTAAGTTTTTAAGAAATAAGAGAAAACAGCTTGGATTAATAACCAAATAAAAATAGGAGACAACAGGTAGAAATAAAATAACTTTTTTCACAACGATTGGTTGCTCATAAAGCTTGGAGGATTTGTTGCCTCCTTATATTCATAAATAACATTTATTGAGGGAGGGGCATGATTCAGGAGCTGCCACTGTTTATAATGATACAAAATTATTTAAGGTTGTTGGATCTACAGCTGACTGTGAAAGTTTGGAATAGTATTTTCCAGCCAAAAGGGGAACAAAATAGTGTAGGACATTCAGCATGTGTTCCAGTTGCTTGAAAATAAACACCCAGAGTCATCAGAGGGGGGACATGTCTGTATGCCGATGGCAGAAGCCTCACACACAGCGAGTCCTTGGATGTGACATTACATGTCTATGTTTGGGAAACTGATACATTCGAACTTGGGGAGAAAAATAGTCTTAGGCCTATATAAAAGTGGCTTGCAAAATATTCAGGCAAGAGGTTTGGAAGGCAATGTGTATGATTCTCTGAAGACATCTATAATGGCCAAAAATGCAAATTGATTGTTAACAGTTATTAGAAAAAAAAAAATAAAAATAGATATGATCCTGCATAAAACTGAACACTGTGTTCAGTATTGATCTTTGAATCTCTAAAAAGACATAGGAGAGCTGGGAAAGAATTACAAGGGAGATGGGAAGAATGTAACTGCTTTCATTCAAGTTAGAGTACATTAGGACTCTTCATCTTGCAAAAGCCATGTCAGAAGAGAGATATGACAGAAAACTATGAAAAAACCATGAATTATGTCAGAATGTGAACAGGGAATCATCATTCACTATTTCTCACAGTATGAGATGCAAGGCTTCCACAGCAAATGAGCTTTTAAGGTTTAAAATGGACAAAATGCTGCCAGTTGTGGACTTCATTTCTATAGAAAACTATGGAGGTTAAAAGTATAGATGGACTGAAAAAAACAACAAAGCAAAATCATGTAGTTTTGGTCCATCAGAGGTCTTAAACAAGATGAGGCAACACTAAGCTTAGTGACTTTTAAAGTCCTGCATTTCTAGAATGCAGGAGGAAAAAAGGCTTTTTCCATGCCACAATCTCTGCTTTTCTCTAGCCAATGACCAATGCTGGAGCCAAGGAGCAACTACGGAAAATTTGGTCTAACCAGAGTGACTGATTCTGCACTTTTATTATGAGATCCCTCCCCTTGACCAGTAGTGCACTGGCTTCTCTTACAGCCTGAGAAGTGGAGTAAATAGGCAGGGTATTTTCTCCAATATGTCTACCATTGAAAGCCAAGAATAAATTTTTTAAAAATCAGAATATGATAAGAGAAACAAAAGAACCCTTCAGGAGGTTCCTTAAAAAAAGATTCATTGTCTCATATTTGGCTATATTGACTCTGAATCATAGAACATTGGTGATGCTCCTTATGCTGACAGTTCTGACTACGGAAACAGCCTGATATCATCACCAAGTTAGATGCTGGAAGAGAACAGCCTTTGAGCAGTTACAGAAACTTTACATAACCAGTCAGGACAGCAGCAGAGTCAGAGGAATTCTGGAGAATGGTAGGTGCACAGGCTGAATTCAGACATGCATGAGTTAGTTAAGAGATTAGGGACAATTCTACTATGGGGAGAAACAGAAATACAGGAAAAACAATTCCAAAGGTCAAAATCCTCATGGATTTTAATGATCAGAGATACTAGTGGTTGATTCTATAACTCCTCTGGCTGGCAACCCCCATACAAACACACTCCCACACTGCCCTGAAATACTTGGCTTGCACCTCTTATAGATGGTTCACAGCCTTTTATACCCAAGCAAAGGCACCTAGAGCTTATTCACCTGTAAAAACTAGCTATGCCCAATTCTGGTACATTCCAGAATGTGCTGAAGGAAGCATCTCTGCAACGTGGCTCACTGAGTGAGCTCTACAGGGTTTGTGTCAAATCAAATGCCACTAGGAAGACTTTATGAGGAGTCATTTTTCTCTGACATGCCTGCTAGATGTTTCCTGCCATCTGGGATTGTTCTGAGCTTTTGCCTGTCCAGGTAGATGTGTTTCTCTTTGCAAGGACAAGTGACATCAACTGACAGCGTTTAGAGAGGTAGCTCTGCTTTATGCACAGAATACATATGAGCAGTGTTCAGCTTAGAAATTGTTACATCGTCAGGTAATATAATAATGGTTACAGCCAAAATCCTAATCTGAACCACAAACAAATATTAGCATAAAGCAGGCTCCTAATATTTGACATGGCAGTGTCCTAGGACATTCATTTCTGAAATCTGGATAAGAAAAGAGGAATGCGGCTCAAATCAAGAGGACTAACACGTGACACCAACCATATGCCTTAGCAGATAAATTACATTTTCAGACAGTGTATGAGAAATAATAGAAGCCTGACAAGAAATGGAGGCAGGGTAAGAACAGTTTAGCAATAAAAGGTGTGTCTTAGCGGGATCAGACCTTGTAAACCAAATTAAACAGATGGCAAAAGCTTTCTCAGTCATATGAGGAGAAAATAACCAAGAGAATCGCTGTGCACTGAGGACTGAACAGAAACTGAATGTAATCTAGGTGTGACCCAAAATCTAAATTAATTTTTGATAATGAAAACAAAGATCAAAATGGGAAAATGAGATTAAGTAAAACAAGAATTTATATTTTTTTTAGAAATAATTCAGATAAACTTGTTATCTCATGCCTTTAATTTTAATAACAATTTGATTGCAGAGATAAAGCCAATGCAGTAGATTAAACCTTTCTGCTCTTCAGTAAAGTATTTGATGTATTACTACATGGGGAATTATTAGTTAAATTGAAAAAGATAAGAGCAAGTATCAGGACTGTAAGATAAGTAAAGAAGTGACTGAACAAGAGACGGGAGTGAGTTATGTTGAAAGGATTTCTCTCCCTCCCTGGAGGAAAGTTACTAGTAGAGTTCCTTTAGGATTGGTCTGGGGATTAATTTTATTTAATATTTTCCTTAATGGCCTAGGCAGAAAAAGTAGGAGTGTACTAATTAATTTGCTGATGATACAAAACTGGGAGATGTCATGAATACAGAGGAGGATTGGAATATTACACAGGAAGAATTAAATGACCTTGAAGACTGGGCTAGTAGAAATGGGATGGAATTTAAGGTCGTGCGCTGCAAGGTCATGCACTTAAGGACTAATGAAAAGAACCAGCTATGAACTGTAGGCTCATCAGTGGGAAGTGACAGAAAGAAAAACCACCTAGTTGTAACAGTCAATCACAGAATTACTATGAACTACCAGTGCACTTAGACCACAGACAAGGAAAATACAATTTGGAGATATACTGAGTAAAATGTTTTTAATGAAGCAAGAAGAGTATTTATGCCAGTGATCAAGGTGCTTGTTAGACATCGCCTCAAATTCCAAATCCCTGTGGTTAAGGTGGAAATGTTCTGGGTATTTTTAATAGCTGTGAAGGTATGCTGACTACTATGATGATCAGAGGAAAGGATGGCTTGTCTGAAAAGAAGCTGTGCCCAGCAAAACAGTTTGGAGGGGTAAAATTTGTTACCTGTAAGTATACAAAGAGGTAAACACCAGGGAGAAACAAAAGCTCTGGAATTCACACAATAATTTTGACATGAGAAAAAATGGACTTAAAGTGGCCATGAATACATTTGGACGAGAAATGGAAAGAAGTGTGGGAGAAAACACAGAGTGAGACAAATTTATTTGCTGGGCTTATGTGATGTGATTCATGTCCTGGCACATGCTTGAACCTGATGACTCCTGGTCAGCCCTGCACCCTATTTTTCAGGCAGCTTTGCTTACAGTACTTTCCTTGTCTGACTATATTTTCTGAGACATTCTTGGTTGTACTTGTGGGTATATATTTTACAGCATAACCTCCTTGATATAACACAAATATTAGATGATATCTTTAGCTATCTATTCTCTTCTTTCCTGAGAGGCAAACAGCACCAACAGCCCATGTCTTGTAATGACCAGAACAATGGAATGAAGCAAAAATAAGCTGCGGCTTCTTTATAAAAAATGTGTTGTAGTGCAGCAAAAAATCTAAAATAACAATATAGCAGTACAGTAAGGAAGCACTTGAGTGCTATCCACTCAAAAAAAGACATTCAGAAGTAAGAACTTCAATGAAAGATAGGTTCTAATTTTTTTACTTTTTATCTTTTTTTTTCCATTCAATATATTTGCACACATTTTTGTAAGTTCCTCAAGTATGTTTCAAATTTAAAGCTCAGTACATCAACCAAACCATTTTTAACATGACTTAATACTACTGTTATGAAGTTCCTATATTCATGTATTTCCTTCTCAGTGCAATATTGATAGGAATCTTCTTTTGTGAGGACTACAGAATCTAGTATTTTATACCAAGTTGGTTCATTTCTCAGAATATACCTATTTTCTTATCTTTACCAGGCCACTATTGTGAGTTTATAATTCCTCAGTTTTTGTCATTGCTATCAACAAGAACAACTGGGGGAGGAGGGAGCCTTCAGTTGTCTCTGAGTGACATGACATAGTCATAATGAACGGAAATAGTCCCAAGGTTCTGTACTGTATTTGTGGTATAAAATCAAAACAGTCATATTGCACCACTAATGCTGTCTCAAATGGATACTCTTATTTCATCCTGAGAAATTCTCTCCCTAGTATGTCTCAAATCTCAGTCTAATATTACAAATTAGCAATGCAGGGATTGAGAAGCAGCAGCAGCACACTCTGATACTGAGTAAATACTGACAATCCTGTGATTCCCAGGAAAGGATTCTTCCTTTATGATAAACTAGCAAATTGAACAGGTTTCTCACTGACTAGGGAGTTACAGCTATTGAAAGTTTGAGATTATTTGTAATGACTGCTGCATCTGACAAATATTGAATTATAACACTTAGTCTGTGTAACCAACAGCTTATTACTTTTTGTCATGTGCTGTTGTGTTGTGTTTCATCAACTTCAGAGACGACGCAAAATAATGTGAAGTGATACCATGAAATACAATAAGATGTGACATAACACATTAGAAATTTAAAGAATGAAAAGCTTCAGTCAATTCAGGAAATAAGAACCCTCTCCAAATTTATTGTGACAAGTAAGAATAGTGAAAACACTAAACACTGCTTTCAAACCAGAGGGCAACATTGTTTTTTGACCACCCAAATTGCTTGCAGATACTGCCATCATCTTTATTTTTAGTTTAATTTAATGGCACAGAGATGTGAGCTTTTTCAATCTGGGTGGTGTTTTTGTTGTTTTGGGGTTTTCCTTTCCCCTTTCCCCAGCCTGCTATGAGTATCTAAATACCTAATTTGGCATCTGAGTGACTTGGCGTGTTTGTCGGCAGCTTTCCATTCCAAACAAATCCGTTCCTTGACATTTCAAAAAAATGTATTGCTAACATGTTTCCAAGGATTTTGTAAAAATCCAATTCTGTGAACACAGACTCAAAATGGGTGAACAAAAAAGCATCTGTGTTAGCAGAAAAGAAATGTTTTCTATTCGTATCTAGGGTATGTTAATTGAAAATCTAGAAACAGCCTGCTTTCCTGTAGAGTACTAAAATGAATTGGAGTATGAGAAAACTCTCTTAAATCTGACTACTCCAGACTTTTCTTTCTCACATTTTCACTGTCATCTATTCATATCTGTCTGGTGATATTTAGGTCTGCATTAATGGATTAAAGTCCACATTGATCTCAGTTGGAAAATATGAGTTGCTGTTGCTGATCACCTTATGCTATTGCCAAAGCCTTCTCCTTTGCTAGTAAAGTCAGATTCTATTGAAGTCTATCCCAAATAGTCATCTGTATAAACAATGATATGTGATTCTAAACTTCAAGCACATTTTCTGACCAGCTGTACTAACCATTTTTATGTAAGTTTTATTTAAGAGCAGCACTACCATGCCGTGAAGTCAGACAATGAAGAGATTAAAACTATTTTTTTAAGCCATTTTAGGGCCTGGATGGCTCATTTGATCAGACACTGGCCTTTCATTGCAAGGAAAAGCAGCTCATATCTAGCCCTGACTGTTGTGTTCAGAAGCAATCTTTATGGGATACTTATAAAATGTTTATAATGAAATGAGTACAGGGATTCTTGGTTTATTGTCAGGACAGTGAAGAACAGGGAGCTGTCAACCAGTGCATGTGCAGGTGAAAATTAAGTCTCCTGAAAAGGATTTTTAAAAGTGCAAAGCTCATACAGGCATCTAGCTAAGTGAATAACAGACAGGTGACTGCTAAAAAACACACTTTCCCTGGCAAATCAAAATTAAATAGTATAGCAAATCTGTCTAAATCAGTAAGTGCTATAAAAGCCTCTGTGGAGATTTTTTTTTGTGCACAAAAGGATAAAATCCAATGTTCATTGAAATGGATGAAGAAATAAATGAATTAAATATAGGCTCTTCTGTCGTACTCCTGGCACTTTTAAAAAAAATAATTATTCTGAAGCAGATCCGTAGCTGAATGGCACATCTGATTAGCTCCAATAGCTGGATTTTGTGTAAATCAGATAGCAGTATATAACTATGTAACTGTTTTTCAAAGCTAAATCTGCAATTATTTGAGCTTGGTGCATTACATCAGCTGAGAAAGTGGCTCAAAAACGTTCAACTACATTTTAACATGAATTAGGATCCAAAGTGGTAACATTGCAGTAGGGAAAAAAAGAAAAAAAGTTCTGTAATAAATTTAGGGCTGCTTGAGCAACTTTCTTGAATTTGTTGCTGCTAGGTAGAATAAAATTTGATACTGATGTGATTTAAAGGCAGCTTTTAATGTATTTACGTAACTAACCACAGCTAATTTAAAATGTGGCCTGTAAGTGTTATTGTCTGTTTAAAGAATTACAATCGTGATTGCGTGATACTGAATTTCAGTACACCCAGAAAAACAAGCCCCAGAAAAGCAGTCTTCCAGCCTTCCATATCCTTTAACTGTAGTCAAAGACCAACTTAGTGTTTTTCAAAATCTGGTTGCAATTATTTTCTTTTCCTTAAAGTCTAATGATTATTAGAACTTGGCAAGTGAGTATCAAAAATTGATAGGCTTTCCATGAGCTAATGGTTGGCTGATACATTAAAAATAAATAACTCTTTTAAAAATACAAGAACTTAGTTTCAAGTTTTATAAAATAGTCAAATTATTGTCAGCCAATGTCAGATACCACATATATACATATAAGCATATGTGTTTGAACATATGTAATGCCTTTTGTTTGCACAGATAGCATGTGTAATGTAGGCTAAGTTTAGCTGGTTATGTAGAAACCAGGAGGTTTCTACACCTGTTATCCCATCCTGTTACATGGATGCAGGTGCACTGCAGTGAACCTCTCCATTCCCATGCCCTGCTTGTTCTGCACTCTGCAAAGCAGAGGAGGCACTCCAGGGGTGAGTTAGCAACGGGAGAACAGCCATGGATTTCATCCTTAGCTAGGGGCCTCCAGAGCTGGCTGCTTGCATTTACAGAAGTACCACGAGCACTTTTCCTCTGTACAGGAAAGTAATCTGGGAGGCTGCACGCCTCTTCTCACCCCCCTGGGATGGTCTGGCTTCAAACTGTGCCTTCAAAAGAGCAGCTTGAAACTGGCATGGCAAACTGCTTATATTGTAATTTATGAACTCAGTGGTGAGTAAAATTGTTGTGTATTCTCTATTCTTGCAGTTTCCAAGTGCAGGTTCCTCTGTAATAGCCCGCCAGTTTAATGAAAGTAAGGGCTGGGAGAGAGGAGGGTTGTGCCCATTTATTCCTTGGTTTCTCTGGTACAGTTGCCAAGAGACCAAACTGATGTGGTGTCTCCTGTGATGTGGATGGATATCTGCCCACTGGATCTGGAGCAGCCCACCAATATGTTCCATGTAAGTCACCAGGAAAACACCACATGGAAACGACTTCCAATCACCAAGGGCCCGTCCAGATTTGAACCTGTAACCCAGAGGTGAAAGGTTTTCTGTAACTCAGCCGTCCCCCGGGCTCACCAGTACCTAACCATTTCACAGTCAGAAGATAACAACACTCCTCAGGCAGTACTGATCTGATGCAACAGATTCTGGAATCACTTTTTCAACTGTGTTTGCTGCAACTCGGATGCCGTCAGCACAAATATAAGTTGTATAACAAATACAACCAGCTCTTGGTAGAAATCATTGACTTTTTAACTTTTTTTTTTTAATATTTTTTGATGTGTACCTTTTCATGCTGGCTTCTGGAAAAATCTGCCTTGAAATTTGTAAGGATAATGAATTTATACAGAACTGGCTATGGATGGGGTGAGGGATCAGTTTCTTAATACTTTCTTGTACTGGAATTAGTATTAGAGCAGGAAAGATCTACAAATTGTGTGGCATTTTGAAGTAAACAGGAAACTGAATGGCAAATATTGTTTTCACATACACCAATGTGAATATGGATAAATTGGTCTCAGAAAGCAGTGGAAATTCTGATAAAAAAGCTGAATTTTCCCCTCAGGTTTAAGTACTCCTTTCACTGGAGTTACTTTGGCATATTCACGTGTTTTTAGCAACAGCTTCAAACCACACAACAGATGTGAAATAAGGCACTAGTACTTTAGGCAATGTTAATATTGGTAATGTTCAGAAATATGTTTTAAGTTCAAATTCAAAGAATGGAATAGGTTTTTCTCTTATGTGTTAGAGGTTCCAAACAGGAAGTCAGATATTAGGAAACAGAACTTCTTCCAGCTTCAGTAGGAGTTCTGAGGAAGCAATATGCAACCACTGCTGCTTTCAAAGTACCCCACTATAATGTGCACAGAGCTTCGGGTCCCACAAAGGCAAACAACCTCTTGACCCCACACTTTCACTGATGGGAAAAAGTTATTGAGCCTATATTTTGCCATATTTCAGATTATTACAACATGCAAAAGAAACACATTAATTGAGGAAAAAGAAAAAAGAAAGAATTAATGAAATCCTAAATTCTCAGTTGTTAAACCACCCATTGCACTTCTAATTGTTTTCAAATCCTGTTAGATCTCTGTGTAGGGAACTGAAAGGCTGAACAAAAATAATTTTAAATCCACATAATGCTA
This sequence comes from Rhipidura dahli, assembly GCA_013399225.1. NCBI lineage: Eukaryota > Metazoa > Chordata > Aves > Passeriformes > Rhipiduridae > Rhipidura > Rhipidura dahli. Next base: position 84,709 of record VXAC01002418.1, read on the forward strand.
GTTCCTGTCAAATGGCAAGGAGATTTTCAAATAGCAAAACTTTTTGCATTCTCATTTGAGTATTCTGCCGTAGTGTACAAATGAAGGGAAAATAAAAATCGAACAATAACTGAACTTTGCTGTGGTGTTCAGATTAGAACCATGTTCTGTGCAGAAGTGATGGGCACGTAAGCCCTTCGTATCAGGAGATCTGTCTGGCACTCATCAGGCAGTGTTACTTGATCACAGCTGGATAAAAATGCACACCCAGGGCAAATCTGTAAACACCAGCTTAATCTGCATGGGAAAAGTTACTGTCATCTCCTCCGACAGAAAAAGCCTCCAGGACATTCCAGCAGTAACAGTCACTTCAGTTTGTTACAAATGTTGTCAGATTTAGACACAAAACCATTATAGATGTCAGAAAGCTACAACTGAAAAAAAATTAAATGCATTGCTTTTTAGGTATTCTGTTTTAGAAAAATGAGGCAAGTCAGTAGTTTTATCACCATGACCAAAGTGTGTGTGTGGAGGGATTCCTATTATACAGCACTTGCCAACAAGCTACATTTTAGACTATAATTCACTGTTCTCTAGGACATTTAAAGAGATTTTTTCTTCAGGGGAGAGGTTTAAATTTGGATAATATTTTGCAGGAGTCTTCTTTGTGCATAAACTAAAAACAACTCTGTCTTTAGGATGTGCCAAAACCTGTTTTTGACCTTTTACAGCTCTGACAATGGTCATATTTGGAACTGCAAGACCAGAGCCCATTACTCTTGTATTCAGCCCTGAAAAACACCCTAAATCACTTCATCATCAGAATAGCTATAAACTAATGTGGAAAAAAAGGGCTTCAGTCAGTTCTAGACAGCTTAGATAAATAATGCAGTTAGAGATTCATAGTTTGCTTGTCTTTTTCAACAGATATTCCCTTTTCCTTCAGAGAGAACCTGCATCTACCAAAAAAAAAAAAAAAAGGAAACTTTTATTTAAATTTAATGTGAGCTGGACCAGACCCCAGAGTTCTCAGTGTGAAAATCATAATGCTACGAATTCCCTCTCCGACCCCATATCATCCGCTCTACCCTCCCATGCCCACACTCATGCAATGACAGAGATGTAGAAGGACTGGTTTCTGCAAGGTGTTAAATAGGAGGAAAGAGAACATTCAGAAGAAAACTAGGTATTTGGGGCTTTCTTCAGCCCAAGATTAATGTCAAGAGATTTTTCTTAGCATTAGTGTCAGTGCTAGCCAGGAAAAATGATCCCATTAAAGGGCCCCTCATGAATAATTCATGAGGCCCAATTTAGTGTTAGTACTGAGGGTGAGAGATAAACAGGTGATAGAGTTTGTAGGGAAACCATTGCACTTGACATGATATTTTGGTGCTATTAATATTATTTTTTTTTAATCTGTATATGTGTTAGAGGAAGGAGACATAACTTGTGTGTTAAGACTCAGGTTACTGCTCAACTTTGAGTTAAGGATTTATGTGATCTGTGTTTCCAAATCATTAGTGATGAGCTATTCCCCCTAAGTGCATTAAAGCAAAAAGCTCCATAGATAAGCTGGTAATTTAAGGGCTGTGTTTGGCAACAAGGTTCTTCAGTCCTTTGCTGTTCTCTTCTAAGTCCATTGTGAGTATGGAGGAATAGTTACTGAATATGGCAATTAAAGGTTTTTTCTTCCCAAATTAAAAGTTACAATTTTGCTATAATTGTGGTAGTTGAATAATTTATGTCCATTTAAATAGATTACCATTTAGCATTGATGTTAACTTTTTGTTATCTTTTTGTGTTTAGTGTAAAAAGGTATTAACAAAACCAGTGTAGAAGTCCAGGGAGGTCTGTGAGCATGAGATTACTATTGTGCCTGTGCAAACTGTCAGACTTCAAACTCCAAATTGATTTGTTTAAATTATAGCACGAGTTGGTAGATTCCAATCAAACAGAAGTTACTAGAGATGGGGCTACAGCTGGTTGAACCATCTGAGCTGGTCACAGAAAAAGCTCCTAGTAAGGCTATATTAAGGAGCCTTCAATTTAAGCAGTGTCCTGCTGATTTTCATGCATTTAGAAAACCAAAAACAAGAGAACAGCCATACAGTCACTAAAGGTGACTGGGTGCTGTGCCTTTTCCATGGTACCCCTTGTAAAGCCATGCAAAATTAACATCTCTGCGTCTGTGTTGTGCCAGTGTTCTGCAAACCTCTCTCCTCACTCATCATGGAGAAATGACCACCAGCCACTTAATGGGTTTGTTCCATATTGTGTATTTTGCACTCCTCACTTTTAGTTAGAAACACCAACAGAAAGAGGAATTCTAAACCCCTGGGATCTCTGAATAGACAAAATTTGAGAGCTGTCTATGCCTATGTGTGCTGGGCCTGGCAATGTGATTGTTTTCATTTTATCATACCAATTTTTGCATTCAGCCATAGGAAATTATTCTGATTTGCACCAGCAAAATTCCATTGCTACTTCCAAGTTGCAAGAAGGCAAATGAGATCAGCGTTCATCCCCCTGGGTTTATTCTGATAAATATTTACTGAAGATTGAATTCTACCAAAATGCCACTAGGATTTTGCTCTAAATAAAAATTATGTCATTGGACTTGTGGCCTCTATTGCCATGATCTGTGATCTGTCAATCCCAGATGCTCATTCCCATGCAGGGGCTACAGTTTGCATGGTTGAGCTGGTTTAATCCAAAACCAGGATGTCTCCACCAGTGAGTGATTGGCCTAGAGGCATGAAGTGACAGGACAGTACTTCAAATTTAATTTACTTAAGTGATGTTGCTGGTCTTTCTAGAGTGGTCACCTCTGTGGGACATTGGTTTTGTGAGCTAAATGCACATTTCTCAGTGTATAATAATCACTATACCCTTAAGCCCCATAGGGCGACATAAATCTACTTTAAAAAAAATTCTGTAGTGACATGTCCATGCAAGTGATAGTTTAAATTCCTATAGTAAAAACACCAACAACCCTCCAAGTTTTGCTTCTTGAAAAAAACACCAATATATCAAGTCTGTAGTAAAAAAGTTGTACTTTTGTAGCTGTGCCTCATGAACATTGAAAAAGTCAGGCAAACAAAATATTCTCGGCTTTGAAATTTCTGTTTGACCCTCAAAGTGGTTAGAAAATGAAAATGAAATGCAATCATGTGATCCAGATGTTGAGGTGAATAATAATAATACAGCACACAGACAAAAGTTTTAAAGCATTAGATTGAAAATGTATTAACCTGATTTTGTAATTCTAAGCCCAAATCAAACAGTCCTGGAGACCCAGCTATAAAAGATAAGACCTCGTGCCATTGACAAGAGACAGGTTTTTTTCAACCTCTGCTCTTCCAGTCACCTGGGAGATTCCGCTCACTGCTCAGCAGGGATGAGGATAAAGGATTCCTCTCTTTGCTTGGCTTTAAAGTTTCTTCCTTCTGCAAGGACCATGATCAACTATGGGGTTACAAACTTGAGTTCACATGGGGATTTACTCCATGGATTTGTGGAGAAGCTAAGAGCATGATGAGGACACACTGCCCCATGTTCCTGTATACACCTTTGCCCTAAGGGAAACAGGAAGAACACGTGTGGTCAATGAGATTGGTTGCTTCCTTCTGGTGAGTTCAACATTTAGTGAGAATGGAACAGGAAAGATCCAGTTTTCACTGCAATGAGGGTCTCCCTCACTTCTTCCCTTCTTCCCCCCAGAGATTTACAGGCTGCTTGGAATATATTTTCTTGCTTCTGTGGTGAAGCACTATTCCTGAGGGGAGGAAGAATGGCATTCTGACATACTGGTATTTGGGCATACCTTTCTCTTCTGTAAGATGACTGTGTAGCCCAGTTGAACAAAATATGTGTGTGTAAATACATATATGTTTCTAGTTGATAGCTATGTGAATTGTATCCTCTATGTCTTTTTCAGGTATAAAAGTTAAGTACTTTCACAAGTTTGGGGTATCTTGTGTTTTCTGTTGCATTTGAGGTACCATACAAACATTATTCAGTAAAAATGCCTCTACCTCGGATTATGCTTGGCACCAATTTACATTGTAAGATTACTGACACTGCCATTTAATTTGCCTACTTGCCTATGGTCTAAGTGTAGGTAATTTACAAACCTTTAACAATGTTCAGCTTTCCTAAATGGTAGGGAGAACTGCAATTACACTTAAAATGCACTGGTGCACTATGTGTCAGCAAAAAAAAGGGACCTACAAAAGACATAATTACAATGTAATTGCCCACAAGTTCATGAAGTAAACATACATTATTAGAAGGCACTCATCTATTCAATTTAAGTGACATTACAGATAACATATTGTATAAATAGGAAGCCATTTTGTGACTAGTTAGTATAATATTAGGAGCTGAAATTAAAATGTGGTATATGTATTCCTAAGAGCACTTCAAGCTTAGCATCTGCTCTATAGTGCCTTGCATTATGCTCCATTTCCAGTTTTAAACATTTGAACATTCTCTAAGGATATACACCAATAAATAATGACACTCTAAGGTATACCCTTAAAAAAGGTTTCAAACAAATGTTTAGGCTGCCTAAGGCCATTCTTATCCAAGAAAAGTATTAGAAAGAAAATGGTTAGAGGCAACAGGGAAAAATTTCAGGAGTTATTTTTGATGAGCAAAATTGTTCAAAACCATGCAAAATTTAAGCTCTATTTCATTTTTGGTCATTTGATGAGACCTGGGTATGTTTGGGGTCATGGCTCTCTCACTTCATGCCAGGAAGAGGATCTAAGGTGACTAAAACCTTCATCCATAATTGTACATTTTAAAGAATTTGGCCTTGTATCTTTCTCATGAACTGTAGTTGAATATGTATGCAGACTAGCTTTGGTCACTGGAAGTTGATGGTCCCTCTGGATCACATACCCTCTGGGATGTGCCCTTGTTTCTGACAATATCTAGCAGAACAGGCTTTGCAAGGATTTAGGACAAGTAACTGGTTTATTCCCACAAAACCACTGGAACATCCGTTCCTCACATGATGACACCACATCTTCCTGAATAATTTTGTTGGTTTTCCAGCTTGCTAACAAACTAGTGTGTTTATCCCAAGTTTCCAATCCTTGGAGAGGGGTCAGGCTCCATCTCAGCAAAAAAGTAGAGCCCGAATTGTGACTTAGGGGCCTGCATGGTTACCAAAAGCAAAGACTTCTCCTTTAATTATGCATGTCCTGTTAAGGGCTTAATTAGAGTAAAAAAACCCATTTTGTCAAAAAAAATTAAGCTCTTATGTTCTGTGCTCTCCCACTGAAAAACACAGTTCAGTTTGAAAGTCTGGCAAATACCTTAACTCTGTTGGAGCTACATATTTAATGTTTTGCTTTTCTGTATGACCTTACAGGCAGTCTGACACAGTGTAGATCCAGAGGAGATTGTTTACTTTTAATTCGCTCTTAACAATCTTCTTTGCCAACTTTTACAAACAACAATGATATCATAGATTTTTACTTGAGATTCCACACTGTTGAACACACTCAGTTTTTTTTTTTCTTTTACCTCTTTCATTAGATAAATACAATAGTGGATTACAAACTTGTTAAGTATTTCCTTTTGGAAAACATTGTCTGATACTTGATATTGTACCAGGACTCAACCTAAATTGGTTTAATTCCTTGTACCTGCTGTGTAGTTAGATGAGATCAACTAGACAGACCTTTCCCATTGGTTAAAGGTCAAAAATAGCCTAAAGACATGTTGTTTACAGCACATCATATTGAGAAATATACTTTTCATAGAAGGTATAACCGTATTTTTATTAACAGTGATAAAAAAGCTTAAACAGCTCTGTGGATACAAATACAGATGATTATTTTTAATCACAAATCTATTTTTAAGAAAATGTAGAATAACATTCACCAGAGAATATTCTCATTATTATTTTACCACTATTATTACTTTTTTATGTAAAATGTTGCTCTATTTTACCTGTGTTTGAGTACATTTGAGAAACTCCAGACACTTCAGAGTAAGAGCCATATTCTGTTGACATTTATATAACTATAAATAACTTTAGTCATGTCTGCCCTCTGCAAAATTGTAAAGAAATCCCTGATGGCTGAAGCTATAACTGATATTGCTGGATTTTCTCATTTTAATTATCAGACAACATGATGGAAACGAATCAGTTTATTTAAACTTTTCAAATTATTTCATCCTTGCAAAAAAGAATCAAATTTAAAAAAATTTTTAATGCTTTGCAAGATTTTTTTTTTAATGTTCTGTGATCTTTTCTAACAGAGCTGAATGAAAAACAAATTAAGTCAATCTTTGCAAAGGGTATCAGCTATGAGTTTTTAAGTCAAGTTAAATGAAAAAGAGCAAAGATATGTACAGGCTGGGTTGGCATTTTGTTGGATGAGAGCTTGAATTTTACATTCACCTATAATAGTTGAGATTCAGTGGCCACCAAAATGTCAATATCATCACATTTTCAGGCACTGATATTGCTTTTTATATTTTTTTTAGGAAAAGCTTTCAAAATTCTTTGCTAATTAGTATAAACTTACCAAAAACACACTTTAGCATTTGAGTTTGTATTTAGTATACCGAGTTTCCTAGGAAAATATTTACTTCTATGGTATTTTCTACTTAAGAGAGACACTACAAGTTTTTCATCTTTCATTTATACTGGACCTCCAAGTCTCAGTGTTTTCCTTGAAAAGTGTTTATATGGAACTACCACAAAACAACTGAGAGTTTTCTTGAAGTACTTAGGCTGAAAAATCCCTTTGTTACTGAGCTGTTCAACATGTTTGTTGAAAATTTCAAAGCAAGCCAGAACATTTTGTATTTCAAAATTCATGTTCATTGGTTCTTAGTTAAGAACCAATGACTAAGACTTCTTAGTTAAGGTAGCATTTCTTTCTTATGGGAGAACCGGAAAAGACTCGAGACTTGGATGTAACCACTATTTCTTTAAAAATGGGGATTTTACAAACCTTCATTTAAGGAGTGGGCTTACATTAACTAGAATTTATAGAAAAATGGAAGTTGTTCCCATGCCGTGATTTGAAGGGACCTGGATTTGGATGCCTACATTCCTTCTGTAGCTGGGGTAGATACAAACATCTTCAGGAAAAAAATTCATCACAGTTAAATAATTACAGGGTTTCTTTACAGGGCAAAGGACTGTGAGAATGGACCATGTCAAACAATACATTACTAACAGGCCGACAATTATCTGTGCAAGATATGAATAATATGAAGATCTTTTAGTAGTAGTTATATGGTAGATGGCAAGACAGTGATGAATACATCAGATTAAAAACAAAGCAACCCTGTAAATTCCAAATGCAATTTCTGAAGTAAAAATGGGCGTGAATTTTCCAAACATAAAGACATTGTTTTGTGGTGTTGACATCCTCCCAAGAGTTATATCACTTCACACAAGTCATGTCTGAAAAGAGGGAATAATATTTTCAGGCTCATATGGCTTGACATTGTCAGAAGACTAGACAGGGAAGATCTGTAATTTACAACATTACAGCACTGGTAAGGAGGGGAAAAGGACACAAAACTACAATGAAGAATGACTTTCAGATATTTGTGGTGGCAATTTGCCTCTTAGGTGAAATTCCCAGAGTTTTCATAAAAGATGTGCTCCAGCCTTGTAAAGCCTGATTTTACTATAGAGTAGTGCTCTCAAGTCCAGTGACATCCAACCAGCTACTTGACAAAACACATCTAGATGCTGACTTTTGTTGTGCTTTGGCAAATCATGATTTGTTAATGTTTTGATGCATTTGTTGGTACCGGAAACTACATTTGTCTCAAGATGTGAAATGAAAGTCAATTGAAATGTCAGATACCATAGCATTTCTAAATATTCTTGATAACACCTTAAATTCACTATTTTTGGTTTACCTTTTCCAATAATTATTTACCAAAAAATTTGTTACATGTTTTAAAAGAGCACCTAAATGAAATGAATGTATCATAAAAATGCAGCAGGTGGAGAGTATATGGCTAACGTGGACAGCAGAGTCCATGTTTGTATTTTATATGACAAGAGCACTAACTTGGTAATTAAGTAAATATTGTAATAAGTATGGCTCTGACATCCACTTGAAGGTTATAACTCCCCAGGGAACAGATGCTTAATTTGCGGCCGTGATAATAGCAACCTAATGAACCTCCCATCTTACTGGATAGCTTAATAAACTTCAAAGAAAACAAAACAAGAATCTATGAGTAAAAGTACATCCTCAGCTTTTCATTAAGCAAAATGAGCATGAGTCAAGGCCCAGCATGGCTTCCAAAGTTAAAGCTACCAGCTACAAAGCAAATGTATGCAGAGAAATGTACAACAAAAGACACAGCTTTTAAACCTCCAGTTGAGTTTCCATAAATGTTGCTTACAAAAGCTACCATTCTCTATGTTAACAAAAAGTTGTGGATATGTTCTTCACTAAATCCTCTTTTCTCATATAATCCACCTTGTGCACTTTATCTCAAGTGTGTTTTATCTGATCTAATCCTGGGCTCATTCATTCTCAGACAGAAGCAACAGGATTATTTCACACTTAAACTAGGCCCAATCTTTCTGTGGGTCCATAAGAGGACACCTGGGTAATGAGAAATTATCTGTGGAACAAAAGATTAAGCAGGTGCTAGGGAAAAAAATATTCTTTCGAATACAGCAATTTTTAAGGAAAAGATAAAACGTTTTTATTCAGAAAAAAATCTTCATAGGAGGCATTTTTTAAAGGAATGAGATTACACTATTAGTACCAATGTTACTTTGCACAAGTTTTATTAGGAAAAAAAAAAAGAAAATCTGTTTCAGTCACCCTAAAATGACATTGATTTCCCTGGAGTTAGTCTGGATTTTAATGGGTGTAAAGTGGGAAGCACATAGGATATATCAGAACCTTAGTTTTAGCCAGGTCAAAGAGGCCAGTCACAGCTTCTTCCTTGTTCTACCAGACTTTATTTTAGCACACTTTCAGTTAGGAGAAGGATGGAAGCTTCATGGCTCCATAAATTAACTTCATATTTTTTTCCTTTGCAGTAGTGGGCAAGACAATTCAGACATAAAAATAAAACCCTCTGCTTCCCCCCACCCCAACATGGGGACATGGATTAGTACAAACCAAGTTCAGCCTCCTTTGCTTGACTTATCTGTATCTATAACTATATCTAGATATCAATCTCTGTTCATCCCATTTAGCTTTTAGAAACCACTGGACCACCTCAAATATTGTCTCGCATCTGTTTCCACTTTATATCAAACTCTTGATGTGAAGGCGTGAAGGCAGAACAAAAATTTACTGGTTTAAAACAGTGGAGCAGTTCCTCAGAAGTCATAAACTGATAGAGTAAATAATTATTTCCCATCTTTCTCTCCTTCCCTGTTGTCATCAGCCTCCTCATGGACCACTGTACAACAGCAGAGATTTCATCCCTTAATTCCACAGGCCCAGTGGGACCACGGACTGATGACTTGACTTTCTGACTGGTGGTCCTTTGAGTTTTCTTCTCTCCAAAGAAATACAACAGAAGGACAGTATGTAAATAGTTTCACAGGATTGAAACGAATACATTATTGAATTATTACACTGGAGACTGAAAATAGATACATATTGCAAAAAAATAAAAAAAAAAGTGGAAGTTATATAAATCCTCAGGACTCAAGATACAGACTAATCTTCTGCTCAACTGGCGAACAGGGAAGATCCAGTGGGTTCTCATACTGCTGTACAGCACAAATTTATTTCTTTTTTCTTTTGTAAGATACAGTGCTACATGGTGTTGTTAATTAACCAAATCTACAATTAATAGTGTTTCCAGAAACAACTGAACATGGAGCAGCAATTCTCTGTCACATGCAGGAATTCCTCTAACCATTTGATTTGATTAGTCATCCTTCCTGAAAGTGGGAGCAGTAATTCAGTACCTGCTCCTTAGGGTTATTTAATTCAGGATGTGTTTTCCAGGACACTTGTAGAAAAATATCATAACCATTTTTTGACTTGTCATCCAACAGCAGTGAACAGAAAGGCAAGCAAAGTCAGGCCCATTGACTAGGTAAGATGATATTTAAAACTACATTAATATATACAATTTCATATTAATTTAAAAATTTATAAAAGTTAATAAAACCCGTTAAATATAATCAGCCTTTGCAGGTCTCATAGCTTTTAAAAATGTATTTTAAAGCAAATATTTGCTTTTACCAATCTCACATTATTGAGATATCAGTATTATTACTGAGATACTAACTTATATTTATCAATATAAAGTATGTTTATTAACCTTATATATGTGGGTATTTCCACTTTGTTATAAAATGTCACTTTGAACAGAGCTGTGCTCTTGACTAACCCTTCATTTGTATATACAAGATATGTGGCTGTAAAACTTTACACACAAAAATAAACAGTGTTCCTGTCCTTGGTAGGGGGTTGGACCCTCCCAATGTAAACCATTATATGATTCTATGACGTGACATTCAAGGAAAACAGCTTTCTTGGCTCTTTTTGTAAAGTCCCAAAAGTACAGTTATTGAAAAGGGACAATCATAGAATATTTCATGGAACAAATATCACCTTTAAGTACTCGAGACCCAATGTGGGAAAAAAGCCTGTTTCCTACGGATTTCCTACTGTTCCTGCAGTTCCTGTGCATCAACTGCTTTTCTCTTTTATCTGAATATTGCAATAAAACAGTGGCTATTTCTCTTGGAAGAATACAACTATTTTAAAGCTGATGAACCTTTACAATCTGGCTGAAAAAAAAAATCTTTTGATCTTTTGAAACAGTGTTTTGGAACAATCTTGACAAAAAATACTAAACTGATACTGTCATACTTAAATTTTGATTAGTTAAAAATTATTATCACTTCTTTTCTCTATAATACTCTTCCAAGTATGCAAGTTATTATATGGAATAAGTTACTACAGTTTCAGTGTGAAGTTTAAGAACTAAAATTTGCTTGCAAATTGATGCAGGAATAAATAAGACAGAGGTGGTCTTATCTGTATATATATACATCTATTTCTACTCATATACAATTATATTCTATAATCTATTTATCTCTATATTATGCTACTTGCTCTTCTGACCAGTAGATAGTGGTAATTATCTGTGCATAGATACATGTATGAGAAAGGGAGAACAGATGTCCATGATTATGTAAGTTATGGTAATTAATAGTACATAAATGAAACAAGTTTGTTTTTGTTGATGTGTCACTTGCACACTGCTCCTCTTGAGCATTGGGTTACATCCTGTACACGATCGCCTTATTGTCTACTGTCATAAAAATTCCAGTTCTCTTTCTGAGCAGTCACAGAATGGGACTTGCCAGCTGTCATGGAAAATGTATTCAGTTTCATTTCCACTTAATTTATCTAATCTTAATTCTATTATTATTTTATTACAATTATTTAAGTGCTTGGGGCAACAATCTAAAGTAAAAACAAATAAACAGTAGGAGTTCCAGATAATTTGTAAGTGATCTGAAAGGTCTGATGAAAACAACATCATTATTGCAGTTTTATTTTTTGAAAGGTTAATATTATAGAAGCTTCATCATTGCTGCTATAGTTAACAGTCTGTCAACACTGACATGTTAAATTTCTGCTTCACAAGATTAAAGGCTAAACTACAAAAACTCACCCTGGACAGAGAAAAGAAGAAGTTGTGAAATAGTGTTTAGATATTCAAAAACCTTGTAACTACAGGCCTCACACCACTTTCATTTTTAGCACTATCAACCTGAAACACAGAAGAGCACCTAAGCCATGATTAAGCCCATTTCTCTTCTGCTAAACACTTTCCTGCAGAGGCTGTTTCCAGCTTCCTGTGGAAGCTGTTTCCAGCTTCCACAGCTGTAACAAAATCTGAACACACACTTAAAGATCCAAAGTCCAATCTGTCTTTCATCACATTGAGGTGAAGTTGTGGTTTGCCATCCTGGGCTCAGCTGATCATCTCCTCTCACCCTCTTCAGCAAAATCCATGAGTAGCTGCATTCAAGTCATCTGTCTCCCAGTCAAAACATGATTTTGTTGGGTTTGTGCTTAATCATAACCCTTTGCTTCAGGTTTAATCATTGAGCCCAGTCACAGTTGCTCTCACAGAGTCTGTGTAAGCAGAGTCCTCATTGCCACTCATTACTCTTCTCCATCACCTTTGCTGCCTTGCCTAGATCCTCCCCACAACATGGTTGGGTTAGGGGGCCTTGCAGAAAACTTCTTTTTTTCCTTTCCAATGCAATGACTCATTTATTTATTATTCTTGTTTAATACCTTTTTTAAATATCTTTTTTTTTCCTTTTTCCTTCTTTTTGTACTCAGTATTTAGATGGTGTGGTACATGTCTTGCTGTGTCTGAGCAATAAAAGCATACAAAAATATATAAGGAAGGTGATAAACAAACTCACTCAAGAAATTATTAATGCACAATTATTCTAGAAATTTCTGTAAAGAAGTACGAAACTAGTAAAGTCAAGTATCCTAGGGGTCCCATAATGACACGGTGGTTTCATTTAATCCACTGTGTAACAAGACATTTGATTTGACTAAGAAAATGCAGTAAGATATCCTGAGGCTGATCTAGCTATCACTGAATCTGATGCAAGGTTTTCAAGTAATAAAATGTAAGGGGAATCACCATGAATGGCTGAATCTTAGGCAATGAGAATTCAAAAGGAAGGTTTTGAATGACATCTCAGCTTCTAACTTCTGGGAATTTCAGCAGCATTTAGCATTTCTTTAAAAGAAATTTGGATTTAACTGGAGATAAGCAGCTGCAGACAGCATAACTTATCTAAGATGATTCTTCTCTCCATCTGAAAGGAGACACAGGAAAGAAAGGCAAAATTCCAGAGTGATGACTCCATAAATTGTTTATTTAGAAACTGAAACCTGACTTTGTTTTCTTGCAGAAACCAAATGTGTTAGCTTGATTTGGATACAGTATATTGACAAAGGGTGGGTTGTTTCTTCTTTTCATCTAACCCCGGTTGTGGAGATAGAGAAAAAATAATCTGTCCCGAGAGTAAACAATGATCCAAACCCTTTGTTTGCTTGAAATGGCTGACCCTGCTAGGAAGATGTATCCGAACAGATGATGGTGCCTCCAGAAGGAGTTATGGAATCCTGGAAGAGACTCAGCGCCCCTGTGAGCAGTGCCAAGGCTCCGCTCAGCTCCGACCCAGAAGACGCGCAGCCCTGGGCAAGGTGGGGCTGGGGAAGTCTGCTCTGCACAGCCTGGCACACATCTCCTCCTACTGAACTGCTTGTGAGGGCAACTGATATTCCCTCTCCAAGGGGAGCAGGGACAGGCACAATGAGCCAAAATCCATGTCCCCTCAGCCTCAGTGGGAGCTTGCTGATGGTCACCCCGCCTGCGGGTCGGAGCTCTCGTGTCCAGCCTTCTCCTGATGACGGACGCTACGTCTCCTCCTCTGGTTGGTGTGAGACAGCTGTGAGGCTGTGACACAGAAATCACCTTCTAGCTTGCTATTAAGAAAGTTTAGCAAATTGACTGCTGCTAAAATAAGAGCTATGAAAGTTCCACCTTGCAGTTCAGTCACACGGGGCAAATCTCACAGGCCTGACGCAGCTGGAACACCCATGGAGCACACGCAGCAGGAGCTGACCCGCAGGATAATAGGGATGCATACTGAATGAATTGGAAGTAACACCTGGCCTTTGTCTGGAAAATTACCATTTTTTTAGGCCAGTCTTCAAAGCTGAACATTTCTTTAGGACTCTGGAGCCATTGAGGAGGCAGACAAAAGGAAGAGAGTCATGGAGAGACATGTAAAAGCTGCAGGCCCAGCAGAAAGGGCGAGAGGGTATGTGAGAAGGCTGAGGGAACAGAAGTTAAAACCTCAGCATAAAATTCCAGTTCTTCCCATGCGGATCAGTTTTTCCAAGGGTGAAAGGAAAATGAATTTTCCAATGCATTTAAGTGATTTCATTACACAATTATGTGCTTGCCTAAACTTTAGCCACATACTGTTACCCGTCCTTGCAAGTAATCAGTTTTTGGTCTGTGTTTTACAACAGGTACTTAGTTTAAACATAAAAGACATTCATGTATGTGTGTGTAAAGAGACACATTCACCAAACTCTGTGCCCTGTCTCGCATTCCAAAGAGAGTGAATGCATCTTTTCTGAGCAAACATACGTGTTATAGAGGAATAATGTTTTACCTTTAGAAACATCCAACATCCACTTACTGCACATATCTAATTAAGGGAAAATGCCAGTCTTCTACACTAGCATCCCAGCTTCCAAACAGATGCTCAACTCACTACACTCCAGTGCAAAAGAAACCACTGCACAACTCAACAAGAGGGGTATATGCAGAATACTGGGCAGTTACATTCTCACAGATATCTCGCTCTACTGTGAGACTGATCCAGCATAACATGGGTAGGTTGAAGCTGGGAGAACTACCCAAATGCTTAAAATTTCACACTTTCTCAAATGTTTACTTTTCTGGATCAGACTCTTGTGAATAATTGTGCCTGAAGCTTCTTGGACTATTTTTGGGGGGAGGGGTGTGATCAGGTCATGAAAATGAGAATGCCCATTTTTGTAGGGACTTAGCAGTCACAAACTGCAAGCTGATCATCAGCCTAATTGCATGTCATCCTCCCCTAAATAAGATTAGTCACAAATGCTTATCAACTGAGCCCTAAAATCCTGATGTAGTTTGAAAACAGAAGTTTTTATGAAGGCTATCTTGGACACCCAATTAAAAAAACCCAAACATGGCAGTTTTGAATATATCTGGTGACAGTGCCTAACAGCCAAGAGAAATCAGGGAGAACTGCTATGTAAAGTTGCCATCTTTTCAAAAACAAGCCAGTTAGGCGACCTCCAGCTCTGGAATCTGCTGTCATTGCCAGCAGCCACCCTCAATATTTTTGCCTTGTTTTGTCTTTGCTAGCTCACATTTTTTTGACAGCTATTAGTATTTTGAGTAAATTATACAGCTTTGATTTGCATAGGCAGAGAAAATTCTTTCTTATCTGCTGGTGGTACCAGATCTACCCAGCCTGAGCACTTCTGTGCAGTCTGGTGTGAGCTGTAGAGGTTACATCAGCCTCCACGTTGGACCATTAGTCTCAGAAAGCCTCTAAAAGCATTTCATGGATGACAGGACACTACTGTCCCAGGAGGGCAAGACTCTGCATAGATATTTACTCAACTGTGTGCAATATTCTTTAGTTTGGTGCAAAGCAAGGAGCCAAAGCCATGTTTTTTTAGCATCCCAGTGACATGCTGTTAAATCTGGAAGCTATTTCAGATTTTTTCTAGCAGTATTTTAATCACAACAGCATGTTACACCTTGGAACAGATACTTCTCAAGAAACAAAGTATACAGCATGGATCTAATAACAGGTTCAGGTGTATAAAAGAGCTTGGTTAAGCAAAGAATTTCTGGTTTACATTTCTGTTCATCTGTCTCTTTTATAATTGATTTTCCCCCATATTGTCTCTAGGTCCAAAATTAAAGGAGTGGATCTCTATTTCTCTTCTGAGCACCTGTTTCCTGTTTTGAAATGTACAGTAAGTGATAGTGTATTTTTTTTCTTTACTCCTAGAGCACAAGTAAGGTTGCTTATATCTGCCTCAAGTGCCAGAACTTAACATACTTATGCACTAGTTATCCAGCTGACTTTCTGTATTTATTAGATTTTTTAGTACAGTATGTGGCATTACAGTCTATGCACTATTGACAAAAGCACTTGGGTCACACACTATTTATTTAATTTCCTACACCGACTCTCACTTAGTAAATTTAATTCATACCCTGTGTTTTCCTGGCACATTCAGAGACATTATTCAGAAAGGGCACATGGACTGCTTAGCAAACCACTCTAAGTTATGTCAGGGGCCTTGCTTTAGGCTGTTGTCATTAACCCATTCTCTACCTTGCTTGCTACACTTGTTGGGCAGTAACTTGTGAAGTTTGTCCATAGTTCTGCAGCATTTTTAATGTTTACTGAAGTCCTAACAGAAGAAGCATTTTACTGTAAATTGAAGGCACCATAAATTCTAAACCTCCAACATTTTTAGAACCAATTATACCAAAGCAATCTGATTGTCACTCTTTTGCACACAGGATTCTCCCATCAGTAAGTAGTCTTATATTACAGGCACAAAACAGTGATAAGCATTTTAGCTCCACCAGACTAGCTGCAGCTGTGTCACATTTGTGTTTCCTTATTTTACGTGTGCCAGTTATCTAGATTAAAGTTGGAATAGCATAGCACTCCACTAGATGACAGGCTTGGTTTAGAGCCAGGCCACTTAGCGATGCTTATCAAACAACTTTCAGCTACATACAGTAGCACAATCCAAAAACCTGAGAAGACCCTAAATTATCAGGCATGATATGAGAGATCGTTTCTTTTTTTGATGGAAGATTAAAACATTCCCCTCACAGATACATGGAGTCTCCCTAGTCAGGGGCACCACTGAAATAATCTGATTTCATTTTTTCTACCCCAGTTTTGAATTGTGTGACCCTCATGGTTTTGAACAATCTTACCCTGTCATTTGGGACTGGAGATGGAATACGTGTCAAATCAGCGGCCCATGAACTTCAGAAAGTCCTGCTTTCAATGGCTCATTTTTCTCTTCTTAGTTCTTATGCTCATTTAGTCTTTGTTTGCTTGGTTGTGGTTTCTAAGCTATTAATGACCAATTCAGCTCCATGGGCTACCCTCAGGCAATGATGTATTAACCTTCAGGCCTATTAGATACAAATTCACCTTGAGCCTCCCCTACATTAGGGTGGGACAAGCTGTGCTTGAGAGCATCACAGGTATGTGCAGGAAGAATCTGACTGCTGATTCTGATACACCCCGAGAGAGGATGCCTCCTGAGAGTCAGAGGGCAAGTTTTTCCTGGATGCTGATGACTGTTTGGAGTGATACCATACCTGGCCTTCTGGGCAGGCTGTTATAGGAAGGAAAACCTGGTTTGACTATCCAGAGTGATCATTACCTGCTCCAAGGAACTTCTTTAAAGCTAGATTACTTTTTGCATTAGGTCTTGTGAGCATCCTGATTCTGCTTCTCTACACTGTGCTGAGAGAGTAGTTAAGAAAAACGGATAGATAGGAGGAAAAATGCCATTTATAAACAAGGAAGCCCAGTGCTCTGATGTAGTGATGCTGGAGAGAGGGGTAGAGGCACATCAGGATTAGACTCACTGAGCAGTCACTTTCTCATCGCTATAATGAGAATAAATTCTGATGGAGTCTACATTAAAAAATATACCCAGTGGCTAGAGAATTGTAAAAGATGCCTGGCAGTCCTGCATGACACTGAGATGTCCCAGCTCTGATAGACGTCATGGAATATAGATGATGGAACAGATGATGGAATGCAATCAGATTGCTGAATGTAGTATTCTGGAAAGATGTTAAAATTATATGTGTAGTGTAAAATCTGGGAAAGAATAGACTCGGATATAATTGAGTAGAACAGAACAAAGTAAAATTTCCTTTCAGAGGTTGGGGTTTTGACTGCAGCCCAGAAATGAATTGAATTTTCTTTTTCTTTTCTTTTTTTTTCTTAGTGATTAATTATTATGGAATATTCTTTAAGAGCTGTGACATCTGTTAAATGTAATTACTTTCTCTTCCATGTGTAAATCAAGGTCTTTCTTTAAAAAAAAAAAAAAAAAGAGGCAGTTTATACTTGAATTAAGTACATTTATCTGCAATTTGCAAGTTAAGGTGTATGTAAAGCCTGTGGCTATACTAAAGGCTCAGTTGTGCCTCCTAGGCACAGTGTTAATTAAAGGGTGATGTGGATTCGTACCACTCTGAGGAGAACTCTGGAAGGGATTATACCTTGGAGAGGCACAGTGCTCCCAGTGCAGCACAGCATGTAAGGAAAATGCACGTGCTGTGCACCACCCGCACTGATGCTGCTCAGCACCACTGTGGGCCCATCTCCTTCCCACTCCCAATCATCCACCTGGCTGGGGTTCACACCCAGGGGGCACTGGGAAGAGACAGTGCTGGCACTTGAGTCCAGTTCCTGCACACCAAGGGAAAGGTGGTGCTGACATCCTTTACGTTGCTGGTAACTATTCAGGCTGGATACAACCTGGCCAAGGATAAACAGGAATTGCCAAGTGTCATTCCCAAGACAAAGTTTCTCCTTTTACTCAGTATCAGGTCTTTTAAAAGTCTGACAGCATGTATGATGTTTGATAGCTTCTCACTTTTTATCTAAGCCCATCATATAAAGCTAATTTTTAATATTTCTATATTCAGTGTCTGATTTTGTTCTCCCTCATATTTTCCAACAGGGATCATTTTTCCCTGGGGCAGCTCTCTTGACACCAGTGTAGTTTTAGATATGATTTACTCCTGTGTAAATAAGGTCAGCATCAAACCTAACCTCTGGTTTAGAATATTGACAGTATACAAAAGATTTATTCCAATCTCTATGTAAATCATATCTGTGATCAATTTAATACACATTTAAGGGCTTTTCAAGGCTGTATTACTTACTGGATTAAATGTACATTTTGGTAATATATTATTGCTATTGTACATCCAATAGATCTAATTCTGCCCAGGGTGATTTTTTTATAACCAAGTAATAGACCACTGAAAATAGGATTTATTATAGAAATGCCAAGACATTCTTATTTATAGTATAATAGTACAAATTGCCCCTATAATAAATACTCTTCAGTTATCAAATCATCAGTCTTTTACGGTAACACTGACAAATGATCCCATAGGCAGTATGATATTATTAATGTAATGTATTAACTTTCAATTTTAAATTGGTTCTTGGATCTGGAACAACTGTACATTATATGATGTAGTTTAAGTAGGACTTGTGACCTACATCTGCATAGCTTTACAGCAAAGTGTGTCTACATACAGTGCTTTAGACTATCTTCATTTGCAACCTGAGAACAGTGTCACTCTCAGTCCACAATTCAACACAGATTTGTAGAATGCATCCACTTAAAGGAAACTATTACCAAAGAATGTCTAAAAGGAAAATTTTTAAATCATGCAGAAAAATTTTGGTAAGTCATTGTCATTATTGGTCCCAAGAGAAAGCAGGTCAATTGTTAAGAGCTGACAAAAAAAGAATAGAATGAATTTTCCTTAAAATTCAGCTTTTGAGGGTTCTTTTCTTACCAGCAGGTGTTTGTTTCATAAGCTGCTCACTATTACTATAGAAGAAAAAAAACATTTAGTTATGTATCTTTGATCTGCAAAAAGTGTAGAACCAGAGTCCTTTGCAGAGATTTTACATTTGTATAAAATAAAACAAAATAAGCAGGCAGGATTAAGAAAATGTTATAAAAGTAAGCTTTGCAAGAAGTATTTATTTGAACAATGAGATTGGCAAGTCAAACAACGTAAGAAATACATGTTTAGCAACTTTTCATAGCTTAGATTTGTAGTACTCAGCAGATACACTTTTTATCCTCAGTTCAGTCTCAGAATGAGGTACTATTTAATTATATAAATTTTATGCTTCAACATCACCAGCAATTTATTCAGAATTTTAACTGCTCTTTTAGCGCATCAAAGCTTGACTGGAAATAAGTCAAATTTTTTATTTGTCTTTCTGGTAAGTTGGACAATATTTATTTTGTTTAAGAGAATTTGAGCACATTTTTTCAGCAGCCAGTTAAGTGTGGTCATTGTTGGTGCCAATGCACTGTAGAGATTTTAAAGGAAGCTAAGTAGTTTAGACAGTCAATTGAAAAAAGAAAAAAAAGTAGTCATCACAATGGGTTGTTGGGAAGATTTTTTTCCCTCTATGTCTTTCTTATGTTATGCATTTTTCTGTCATGGAGAAAATCTTGGTTTCTCAACTTGCCTCACTCTCATTCCAGCACCCAGCCTCACTAGTCAAGTAGAGCAGCTACCTGGCTGATCAAAGTTAGGACAGCTGGCTATCACCCCCAGACCACATTACAGCATGGAAAAATTCATCCTGGATCTCAGTCAAGAGTCTCTTCCCTGTCTGCCTGTCCTCTCCCAGCCAGTTAACATGGTCTCTTTTCCTTGGAAATTCCTGCACTTGAAGACACAGCTTTATCCCAGGTGGGGATTCCAGTGTTTCTACACTCTGCACCTGAAAAACATTTACAGATATTTCTGCAGTCCCTTCTACTCACATTTGGCCAGCAGAGTGTATCTGTAATTTTATTCATTTACACCAACATGACTTTAGACTGGGGGTTAAGTACTCATGAATAGGCAGTAAAAGTATGTGTTTGTATCTGCCTGTCTTCATGAGAAGAAAGCATCTCTATTTATCCCAGCTACTATGTCAAACTTTCATAAATATCTGAAGTGCAACATCCTTCACTTATCCTGTAAGAATGGTCTCTCTTCAGCTCACCTAAACAAACTCTTCAACTACAGAATGCAGCAACTTAAAAGCTCAGTTCAGCATCCCTTGTCTTATCAAAGCTTTTGCCCAAATGAAATCTGAGGTGACTCATGGACCAGCAGTTCCTATGAAAATTAATAATGTAGAATTACCCAGGGCATCAATAAGAGCCTGAAACAACCCCTAAGTCTCATTCTCTGCTGTCTGCATAACAGAATTCATCACCAAGGCTTCATTTTGAGATCAAACTTTTGATCTAGGTACAAAAAGAATTCATCACTGATTTGTACCTGCAGTTACTTTTGGACATGCAATTACACCCACTATCCCAGAGCCACAGGCCAAGTCAAAACACATTCTAAGAATCAGATACTAAATTAATGGTGGTGATGTAAAGGCCTCAAACAGCTGCCCATGCTCAGTTCACACTTGATCCTAAGCCCATTGAAGGCACAGTGAATCTTTCCTTTGACGTCAATGGGCTTCAGATCAGGTTCTGAGCAATTTTTTAAAAACCTCAGACAAATCAAAACCATTTCCTTTGGAATGAGACTGTTCACACCCCTTGGTGAAGACTATTTCCTTTCCAAACACAGCTTTCGTACCAAAATCACATCAGCTGAATTTCTATTTTTACCAAAAGCTTCATTTTTTAAAGAAGCAGGAAGTATGTTTTTACTTATATTTCATGGACTAGCATCTAAGCTGGTTTTGTTCAAACTTTCAAAAATATCCCCAGCTGGGCAGACCACACCTACAACCAAAAATGCAGAACATTTTAGAAAGTTATAGCTATTTTAAACCCTCATTTTAAAAATGGAAACTCAGATTTTATGTGCTGAGGGATTGTCTCTACACACTGCAACCAGTACACACGACTAGATTGTTTCATCTCAAATGTATGGCACCATGGCAAATGCTATAACCTGTATGACAGAACTGATACAACACTAACTGTTAGACAGAACATTGTGCTAAATATGTTAGCACATATGTTATATGTATATATGTTATATGTTATAATATGTTTATAAATATTTCCAAAATTCAAAATAAATTAGAAGGTATAGTAGACCAGGCAGAGTAATCTACCTGTCAGGAGCCAGTGCTGTGCAACCATTTCCTGAAAGTGATGGGGAGATTCTTGAATAGTTTTGTCCATGAAAAACAATCCTTGTGATGACCAAGGGAAGAGCGAGGTGCTCCCCCTTTATTGAAAAGTGTGAGAGTGGTGAGTGTGTGTTCACTGCTTGGGAAGAACAAGGGTGCAAAGACATGATCAGACACCACGTGGATGTGCAGAAAACACCAAATAGAGCCTATTCTAGAGCCTGAATCTATTCCCTTGTGTAAGCAGGTCTCCTATAAAGTTTTGCATGGGGAAATAACCACTTTCATACCACTGACCAGTGGGCTGTGAATATTATCTGGGAGACTTTCTGCCCCTTTAGTGAATGCCAAAATTTCTATATTGTTTCATAAACACAGCAACTGCCATATTTAACTGCTAAAATTGACATGTGCCACTGTTTTAAGTATATAACCATTTCAAAGGATAATGGTATAAGGGATCTTTGCTCCTTGGACTGAAATAACTGTTTATGGTGATGGAGAGACTATCTGAATTAGATTAGCTGAGTTATCATGGGAAAAAAAGATTAGACGAGCTGTGTTTTCTTTTTTTGCTCACACATAGGCATGACAACCCCACCTCAATAATGGCCATCTCCCATTTCATGTGTGATTACAACTTTACCCTGGGAAACAGCACTCTCTAGGAAAGTTGCTTGCTGAAGAATCTCCTAGGGACAGACACTTCTTGCCAAGTCCAGCGCTGTGTTCCTGCTGTATTGTTCCCTTGTAAGAACATCTGGGTAAAACAGATGGATAAGGTGATCTTCATCTGCTGTTTCCCTCCATTTTTTTCTGAGCATTCTGAAAAGATGCACCTCTTAGGGGCCCCAGACCTGTGATTTTGATGTGGGAGCAAAAGCACATGTTTTGCAGAGGAAAAATGTAGACCTTGCAGGATAACTTATGATGCACAGTAGTCCTGGGTAGAAGCTAAGTGAGACAAAACCAGATGATTCCCTTGGAGAAGAATAGTTCAGGCTATATGGTAGACAAACGTGGGATGAGATAAAAGAGAATTCAATACAGAAAAACAATCTAAGAAACCTCTTCCAGACTGAAAACAGCAGCTAAGAAGCTTTACTGAAAACCATTGTCAACTACTGCTTCTGGACTGCATCACTTTCTTCTCCTGTGGTAATGAAAGACTTAGTCTGAGCAAAATGTATTGTCCAAAAAGCACTTGTTCTAGCACCTTGAAAGAGGTCAGTATAAGGGACAGAGATGACTAGTTTGCTATAGTATGTGAAATTGCCCCCAAAATATGTACTGTGGCTAAGATCAAAAACAAGCAGACCAAGAAACATAAAATAAGCTCTGAAGGCAGTGCAGGGGGTCATAAGTGTTTTTTGGTGTGAGGATCTTAGTGGCCTCAGCTGATGTCAATTTAAAGAGACAAATGATTATACCAGAGGCAAAAAAAATAATGTGGTATTATTCCCCGAGGTATTGATAACTCATCAGACACATTTTTTTGAGTTAAGCAACAAGACAAAAAGGAGTTGGCAGGGGAGGAAGCCAAAAAACAGCCACAAACACCCAAACCAAAAACACCACAGTTCCTCTGAGTATGAATTTAACCAACTAGTTGCCTGGCTTTGTTATGTTTTTTTTTAATCCCATGAAAAAAACCCTGACTTGCTTATCTGGCTAACTGGGACTCTTCTTGTATCATGACAGTTCAGAAAGCCTAAAGAAAAGGGCTATAAATACATACAGAAAGAGAAGGAATGAATAGGCAGTTGTCCTGTGGGTATAAGAACTGCCCTAGCAGATACAAGACTCCCATTTCTAACTCGTTTCTTTAACAGCACTTGTGAACATCAAAGAGTACAGCACGGAGCATGCTGAGTCCCAATTACACACCTCAAAAGTAAATGTTACTTCAATGGAAAGTCTTTGGAAACTCAGAACTAAATAAAGGCCAAGATACCCAAATGCTCTCTAAAAAAATGTACATCCTTACTGATAACAATTGTTTCCTCAAAATACACAGCTATTAGTATACAACACTACGTCATTTTGTGAAAAACTGTTTCAGAAATGTGTTAAGAGCACATACGGATATTATACTCTGCAAGATATCAGGAAAAGAAGTGTCAAATAATTAATTTCAGTGAATTTCTATTTTTTTTTTAACAAGCCATTTTTAGACATGAGAAATCTTTTCTGAGCACAGCTCGCGTTTAAAAGAAAAATAGAGTTAGTACAAATAATTGGTGTGTCTTGAAGCTGGGGAAGCATGAGTTGTTTTATTAAAAAACCAAGTCTTTAAAAGCTGTGTAAACCCTCTGTAGCTAAATACAAGTTCAAAGAGCTATGTCTTTCACATCATTTAGCAAAAAATCATTGCAACAACTGCCTTTGATTGCCTTTGGGTTGTTTTTTTACTTTCTTCCCATGGCAATGAACACATTTTTCTCTAACACCTTAATCCAGCACAAGGAAACAAACCTAGTGATGTGGCCATAATATTAACTAAAATAAGTAATGGATAAGGAAATTAACATAATAAGTGGCCTTTAATTTCAGTTATACAACATCCCTAACCTTCATGACAGTGCTCACATGCATATTCCTGTCACATACACTGGCTTTCCTGAAAGTACATCCAGTATCCAATGAACTGGCTATAGCGTGTAATGAAGGTATTGAAGCAACTTCTACAGTCACCAGCACATACAATGTTACTTAAATGGAATTATTTCCACAGAAGAATTGCCATGCTATGGTATATATGCCAATACCACCTTAGGTAATATATATCAATTATACAAGAGAAGCATAAGTGTGTGCGAGGGCTTTATTATGCCTTTGCATGAAGCTACCAACAAGAGCTGCTGCCCTTTACTCCAGGCTCCACAGGGTGCTGGTGTTTAGCTCATGTTCTACCTGCTCCTACCTCTAAGTTTGTAAGTAGTTCTGTTTTTGTTCTCAGAAAAGGATAAGATTTTCCTAAAGAAATTAACATAAACCAGGATTAAGAAAGTGTGTTAAGCCTCTTCTATTATTATTTGGATTCTAGGCTGGATGCGTTGCAAACAAGATGTAGATGTCTCAATACTGAAATGCATAGCAGGTAATTCATGCTGAATATCTACACTGACAGTCTAATTTTGCACAACCAAATTGAAAGGTTTCCTTTTGTCATGCAGTAAAAATAATCACTATGTTTTAATTTCTTCAACTATTTCAGAATTATGATTTTTTAAAATGTACTCATCATTGCTCTATAACTCCCTTCCTCACACTGCTTTTCTGTTACATTTTTTCTTGATTTTGTTTTCCATAGCATTTCTTAATTGATGTATCACTTTCAACCCATGACCATAATATGCTTCCTCATTGTAATGGGTTCCTCTACCATTTTCTCCTTTCTGTAATTTACTGTAATAATTCAGTAATTTACTTTTTAAAAGAATAGAGGATTGTACAAATGAAGCAAGTGAATTTACATTAAATTTCTTATTAAAGACAAGAACTAAGCTTAACTACAAGTGCCATGACCTAAAATCCTTCAACCTCATACTAAGACTTTTTTTTAAATAAGCCCTTATGAGTAATGTCCTGTAACGAGGACAAGTGTATTATGTTAACACTCCTCTGCACTGTGAAAGACAGCAGAAAGTCATCTGGCTTGCCCACGTTGGCAGTCCCCAAGCTGCCAGACCTGAGCTTGGGTGCTGATTGTACCTGGTGCCAAAAGACACAAGAGTAGGAGCCAGCAGCTGAGATTGCAGGGCAAGTGCCCAAGAGAACCTGTAAGCCCCACTAAAGCAAACATTTAGATGTAAAAGGAACCATTTGGATATAAAAATTATTTGTATGTATCTTCTTGACCAAGCAGCCATTATGCCTGCTGAGGGCTCTTATCCATCTCAGTCTCAGGTGTGGTTGATCAAATGTGGGCAGAAGCAGGTTTGGATACAGGATCAGTCACACCTATGAACCCCTACATTAACACAGACAGCAGCCACAGCAGTACTGAAGCTAAAACAGAGAAATCACACAGCAGGGAGGCAATGCACAGTAAAATGTGAGCTCTGGTGTGTGTGTTCTTCTCTTCACTCCCGCCCCCCTCCTTTTTTATTTTTTTTGCATGTTTTTGATCTTTTTAAAATAGCTGAGAACTGCCAGTTAATGCTGAATCTAGAAAAATGACAGCAGTTCCTACATGTCCTAGAACATGTGGGATGGTAAGGGTTGCTCTGGGTACAGACATTTGTGGGAGTAGTTTTGACGCCATAAGGTTTTTTTACTTTTTTTTCCAGGAAATCTTGGATTGTGACTATTCATTAGTCACTCCTTGTGGCTCAGTATCACCTTCAACATGATCCAAACCACAAGTGTGAGTCAATAATTACCTATCCTGAATTAAGCCTTTTTATTTTATTTTTAAACTGTTTTATTACTTGTTTCATCAAGTGCACAAAAAGCAAAATATCTTCTTCATTGATACCAGAACATGTGCCCATTTTTACTTTTTGTTGCTATTTCAATTTTCCTAGAACACAGAATTACCTGCTTTGTAAGGCCATAATGTCTCTTGCTGTTTTACAGTAAATCACCAGTTTCAGGACAGTGAGAATTTAAGGAAAATTTGTTTTCAAAGTTTCTCCAAAAAGGATTTTTCAGCTCAAACTTAATAGGGTAACTTTGTGCCTAGACAATATCAGCATTTTTTTTGCTATTAGCAATTATATGAAATTTTCTCTTAGTGCAGTGGTAGTAGGCTAGCACAAACTACTTTCAGCTTTCGGGTTACTTGGTTCAAGTACTGGTTGGCAGTACATGGAACTTTTCACAAACTGCATTGCACTCAGCCTGTTAAAAACGCTGATTTAATCCAGCTTTATGGATCACTGCTGTTGAAAACAAAGATTTTCAAAGAATGTCTTTAAAACCCTCTTATTTCTTAAATCTGTTTTACCTTTCCTTGCACTAAGAATACCAACACAAACTGATATATTCCCCTTTAGTAAGAATTGATTCAGGGAATATACACAGCATTTCTGCATTTTAATCCTACAACAATTCCCCCAAATTATCTGCATGCATGGAGAGCTCTACTTCAGTTCCTGTCAGCCTAAACAAAGAATCCACATCAGTACTTCCATATTTCTGCCCAGGATTTCCCAGACAAAAATATGTGTTCACATACCCTTAAAATATTTGAGGTATGCACGATAAATCCATTACTTTCATAACATGTCAGACGTACTTGTGAATGTGCAGGAGAACTGGACACCACATGCTAAGGAGCTGTTATCCTCCTGGAAAATAGAGATACACTGTGCGTGTCAGAACCTCCTGGCAGCACAATCCAGCACTTTCTGGAGTCATCAGACTTAAGCCAGCAGCACTGTCACAGAGGTCAGTGAACCTGCTCTTCCCAGCACTCTCACACTGCCCAGGAAAGAGAACATCTCCTCCACCACCAGGCACTGCACTGCAGGGCTGAAGAGCAGCAGCAGGGAAACCTCTGGGCAGCTGGAAGCCCCCTGTCAATGCAGGATCCCAAGTGTGCAGCTTTCCAGCAGTTCCCATAGAAATGATAGAGCTGTGCTGGCCAGGACAAGGTTAGGATGTGATTCTGCCACTTTTTCTCTCAAGAAAAGATGCTGGTCTTTGGAACTGGCTGTTGTTGTAGACCAACAAACAGAACCAACAAAGGGAAGAACACATTTTAGCACAAGGATAACAGCCAGCACGTCAAGAAACCCAAGAACAATTTAAGCCAGTGGAAACAAGCAAAGCCAAAATGTCTACATCTATACACAAGCAAGCGAAAGATACACACAAGTCTGGCAAAAGGTAATATTTACAGCAGATGTTCAGTTTCTTGTCCATTTTCTGCAATTCCAAATTTCAGGAGAGAAGCTCTGCTTCGGTGATGTCATCATACATGTTTAATTTAAGGTATTAAGAAAGCATGTATGCACTTTAAAAAGTTTACATTCATATTGCGGAGAAAAAAATTAAAAAGACAAGAAAGAGAAAACCATAGGTAAGATGAAGGTGCTAGAATTGACTCTGTTTATTCATCTCTACACGTCAATGTTGCTGGTGCACTTCTTCAACCTGAACGCACTGACACGTACAGACAATCAGGCACACTGAGCCCAGCAGCAGGGGACAGGGGAAGCAGCTGAGCCAGGGAGGAGACAAATTCAGGGCAGATCTCAGGATGGCAGGGGAGAGGATGTCAGGAATAGTGATTTTACAACCTAGGAAGGATATTTTGTTCTTTCAGGAGACTTCTATGATAGAGTCCAAAAATGGGATGTTAGGCATACAAGGTTTAATTGTTATAATTCAGCCCTCAAAAAAAAGAAACATGCAATGCAAACAAACAAACAAAAAAACATCATAAAACCTATGTCCCTTGGTCTCATTGGACAGCTACTGTAAAAGTGGATGAAGAATGTAACATATCTTCCTTGTATTAATATAAGACATAAAGAAATAAGTCTAGAGCTCAGGACACAAATGGAGCTTTAGATTAGATGTCAACAATGTCATATCCATGTTAATAATGCCCTATTCATGCCTGGGGCTGACAGTCTTTCTTATTTTTATTCACAAATTCCATTTAATAACAGCAATAAGTCACTCTAGACAGTGTATTTCTAAGGGATTTCTGCACTTCTCAGGTGGTTAAAGTCACTTGACCTTCGGCCTCATGCCTTAAAAACTCCCTAAGAGATGTGCTAAATTGCCCAGAAATACATTGCCTGTCATGTCTTGTTGGTTAATTAAGGCCAACCTAGATGGCCTATAAGGACTGCCCTTAAGTAATTACTAATTGATCTCCTACTCAAGAAAAATGAATAAATTCCACAGCAGCCACACTGTCATATGGCATTTACTCAAATTCATATTCCTCCAATAGAGGATGAAAAGCACACAGTACAATCCACGGGGTGGATTCAGTGCAAAAACATCTTCAGAGCAGCAAAGCCTCAGTCCCAGAGTTTGTCATGTCTTACTGGCTGTAGTCACTGCTCTCAGCCCTTCACTTGCATTGAGACAAAATACATTGCTTGAAAATCAGAATTTGTAGAGATTAAGAAATATCTAGTATTTCCCATCTGGATTTAACTACTCTGAAAAATAGTTAAACTTTGTTACAAATGTCCAGCCAAGGAATCTCAGCAAGAGTGTTAAATCATCACCTGATGAAAGCCTACCAAAACAGCCAGAGGAAACACATTTCAAAGCTCTTTTCTGAAGAATGGAGGTGGGATTTAGGTTGGTACAGGAGAAGTTCTTGCAGATTTTTTTAACCCAAATTTTTAATCACTGTTCATGACAGAAACTTCCTGGCATTTTCTGTTTAGAAGAATCCGAAAAATTACTGTTATCTCCTTTTTTGATAAAGACAATGCGAATGCTTTGAGTTGCAATGTGGACAATGTATAGGAAGATATTTTCAGATATAAGCAATATGAATACTGTGCTCTTAAGAAATGTATGGATAACACTATTTATTAGCCTCCTGTCAACCTCAGTAAGAGCACATCTGTATATTATCCTATCCAAGCAATTTTCAGATACTGACTTCTCACACCTGTATTAGTGGTTTACATGTCTCAAAATTCTCCAAGTAAAAGGGACCCACCTCTGAAATATTTCTCTTGGACTCACTGGATGAAATGAGGACTCACTGGAGTCAAAGATAACATTTCTGTTGACTTCAGTACAAGGCCAAGATTTTAGTCCCGTAGACATGAAGAGTATAATACTACACAAAATTTGGGAGACAGTCTAGTACATGATAACATATGGTAAGGAGGATAAGCCAATTTTTTTAGTGCCTCATATGAAAAGCTGCAGTGGTTCCATGCTTCAGCTGATGCTTTGTGCAGGGCTCTCCTGACTCCCCTAAAACCACATTAGGGGAAGAGCAGCATTAACCCTGATTGCATAGAAATGGGAATCTGTAATCTGGAAACACACTGATCACTGTGGGGGTACAAACACCACTGGCATAATGCTAGGAATCACATTAAGATACCTGTCTCACTTATTGAATGCTTAACTGTTTCATCTTCCCTACCTTTTAATCTGTTAAATGTTGTGGAGTCACTGTATGTAAAACTGTAAATGTTATGGGAAGCTGGGACATGTGACATAAAAAATACCTCCTGGTCATTATGATTACATAACTGATTGCTAGTATTTGATTCAGTGTTCTGCACTGATTGTTTTAAGATACCAAGAGATTGATAAATGAAATAAACAAAGCAGGCATTCCTGAAGCTTGTTTGAAACAGAGATAAACAGCAAGCTAGGAAGGGCTGCTTCCCCCATCTGGATAAAACCAAAGGGCTGAAAAGCACAGTCAAATCCAACAACTGCCCTTTCAATCAGTCCCTGGTACTTTGTGTAAAAATTACATCCTGACCTATTTCTGCAGTTGATGCAATTCTGGAATAATATGTTTGATTAAGCTGGCTACTGACAAGATGTGTAAACATATGCCACGTAAGCTAATTTTTGGGATATAACAGTTTTACAGTTACTCACAGGCAGCAATAAACTGGCATTTCTAGTGTGTGTGTGTGGCAGGGGGGGGAGTGTTTCAGAACCTTGGAGCTCAACTAGATATTTATGAAGTCAAATTCATCTTCAACAAACACCAATATTTATGCAGCCTTTTGGTGTAGCAGTAGAACATATTCCTTTAAAAAAGAGGGAATAAAAATAGTGGTAATTCTGATTCCTGGATGTGCCTAATTTCTTGCAACTGAAAGGGCCTTTGCTGTTATCATATTCTGCAATGATTTCTGTGTTTTTCTATAACATTTTTCTCCCTACACATGTGGGTTTTATATCCTCTTCATGTTGGTATAGCATGAAGTCTAATGTGGAATTTAGAGGATCTGAACTAAATGTAGCTAAAAGGAACTTTTGGATGAACTGCCTGGGATTTGTTCAGATCTGTTAAAGTAATGGGGGAAAGCACAAAAGGATGAAGAAAAGAAAGGCCTTAATCTTTGTTCCATGAGTGATAAAGCAGCATCACATGGGTGAAAATTGGCCTGACCTTCACCCACATGATGCTGCTTCTGCCTCAGCCACTCTTTCTTTGCTCTGATTAAGTGAAGATAGCCTCTTTCTCTGCAAGGAAAAGTCAAAGAACAAAAAGAAAAAAAAAATCTGTCTTAACTATAAAAGGTTTATTTTTTTAATCACAGTTGGGCTCATACAAGCCAGTTTCTAATCTTATTTTTTAAGCTAAAAAAGTGCCTTTTTAGAATTTCTTTGGCTCAGTTTCTTTAGCCCCCCCTTCGAACCTCAGGGCCTAGATCTTAACTTGCTTCCCTTGGATGTGCTTTGTTGCTCATCTTCACTTTTACATGATAGCTGTTTGACTTAAATGGGTTGCTCGCCAAAGGATTGCCCCTTGGGGAATGGAAAAACTGGAGGGAGGGAGAGGAAAAGCAGTACTCAGCTGGTTTAAATGGCATGTACAGTATATCTATTGGCAGGGTATTGCCAGGGCTCCGAGGAAACTTTCAGTGCTCAGCTTTTACCACTGAATGCCAGACACCAAGATGTAATTTTATGTATCAGGTTATCCATGATCATTAGAGACTAAAAAATTTACTGCGACACTGTTGTCAGGCAGTTCCTGTGACTTAATATTTTTAACAGCAGGATATTTAAAATGTGACAAGGATATAATAATTCATTGTCCAGATAGTCAACATGCTTGGAGAGCTGCTAATGTCTTCAAAGGTTTCAAGGGGGCACATAGAAATTAATCTCCTTAGCAATGTGTGCTACATAAATATTTTTGTCGCAGTATTGCAACAGGATCAAAATGTATTTTTAATTGGAGGGTAATCTACTAAAAATCACTTAAAGTCATAATTATATCAGTGTATGTATCTATGAATGTATCTGGCTGAGATCCAGTGAATTACTGGCTAAGTCCACGGGCTAGCTTCAATTTGCACTGGTCATTCTTTCCCTCAGGAGCTAAGAATATATGATGCTGTGCAACATAATGGAATGTCATTGTAATGTGCAATGTCTGTTACTGCATTACATATCTGAGGTAGGAAATGAGAAAAGACCTCCCCAGCTTACCTACAGCAGGCATCAGGCAGCTTTTAGCTGGAAACATTCTGTATATTACTTAGATGTGCTATATTATGAAATGGCAAATTACTTTGTAAGTTCACAGTAGTGTCTAAAACTGAAATCAGACACACTGATACAAGCATGCTCTGTGTAAGCCCAGTGTGACTACCACTGATTAATTAGTATTGGAAACATCAAACACCAGTTGTCTCTGTTTAGAAATTTTTGCAGCAGCAATCATTTATGAGAACATTCTTAAAATAATACTGATTCTAATTTTGATATGTGAATACACTGACTCTAACAACATCTCTTCTTTGGCAGTGTTTTCAGAAGCATCAGCATGAGTCCTTTTCTGGCCTGGACAGACACTGTGTAGCTGTATGTCCTCACATGCACAGCTGAATCAATTGTTTTTTAGTGATATAACTGAGATTCACAAGGCCCAGTTTCTGTGTGTTGTAGCACTGGTCACACCATCTAAGAATATGTTTCCATTTGTTTTCCCAAGTAAATTGCACCATTGTGCCCACAGAGTGCCACACAAAATGTTGTGGTTGTAAATATGTTCAGCAATAGTTAGGGTTTGGATGCTGATTCAAAGCCCATTGAAGTCAATGAAAAGACTCCTATTGATTTCAGTGTGCTTTGGCTCCATCACTTGA
The DNA here is from genome assembly GCA_013399225.1 of Rhipidura dahli. Lineage (NCBI taxonomy): Eukaryota > Metazoa > Chordata > Aves > Passeriformes > Rhipiduridae > Rhipidura > Rhipidura dahli. Next base: position 116,968 of record VXAC01002418.1, read on the forward strand.
TTCTTTGTTTAGAACTTCTAATGATTATTTAGTCAAAGAGGCAATACTGTGAGCATTTGGTGCTGCAGTATTCTTGCTAAAAATAAAATTATAAGGAAAGAAACTTTTAGGGGGAAAAATTATAATTTGTACAGCAAATTTAAGTCAGCTATTTAACACATATAATCATCAACACATACACATTTATGAACATTTATGGGGATTCATAAATGCTTCCACAGTACATACAAACACACACATACCCTCCACAGTCATACAAATCATACTAAGAATTCAAGAGATAAACCTCTAGGTACTGACATACAGGAGAGTCCCGTGATGTCCACGATATCTGCAACACCACTGGCAAATGCATCAGAGAGTCTGTAGAGTTCTATTTTCTTCTGAAATGGCAACAGGATGCTGGTGACACCCCTAGGCTTTGTCAGTGGCATCAGGGTCCTGGTTTAGGGCAACTGAAGGCAACCCTTGGCCTCAGCAGTTAATTACCAACAAGAGATTATCAAGGTTCCATATATTTCCTCCATAATCATTCTACAGAATTGTTTTTAAGCTCAGAATTTGACAAACCAGCTGGTTTTAATTTTGTGGCTTGAATCATTATTTCATTAACAAGAGGGCAGCATTCATGATGACATATAAAATATTGACGCAATAGGCTAAATTTAAAAAGATGGAACATACTGAAAACCACATTAAAAAAACAAGAATGTGTTTTTATTTAAACCACTAAAAATACTTTAAAATACATTTTTGGTTGAATTGTCTGTTTCTTTTCGTGCTTCTCAGTGCTGAGGGGTTGCTTTCACACACCCATAAAAGTTCACATTGTGCATATATGGTACCACCCTCATCACTAAGGAGGCAAAGTAATTTGGTAAATTCACCTGCTAGTTAGTAGCTATTGACAGGACTAATCTGCAGCCTTCCTCACCATCATAAGATAATGAGGTCCAGCACTTTTTTAATTTAAAATAATCTGAGCCAGCCATCGTATTTTACTGAAAATGCACGTTTCTACATATTAAATTGCTCTGCATACAGCTTGTTTTGTATGACTTTTTCAGTTCATGGCAGCTGCCTTAAACAAGTTTGAAAGGCTCCATTATGGTCTTTTGGGTTAAAAATGGCTTTTTTTAAAGTGCCAAAGTACTTAGTTACAGCGAATTGGTAACACAATATCCACACCATAATATGCATATTGTGCATGACAAAAGGCGAATAATTTGTAATCCCCATTTAAAATAAAAGCATAAATACCTACTGTATTCAGCAAATCTGAAATATTCTACCAGTACATATTTAAAAGAAACCCAGTGTGTTCATGTGAAAGACAACAATAGTCTGTACTTTTTTTGTCCAACTTCCTGAAAATTTATGGTGCTTTTTGAATTTTGGGGTTTTTCCCACTTCATTATTAACATGAATTCAATATTCAAACGTAGTTTAGGAAGTTGACAAATGAAAATCTATGTGCAAATAACAGGAATCAAGGCAGGAGAACCTATATTAAGTGTATGCTATGTGTAATCCCCCAGTGCAACACAAGTTCAGATCAGAAAGGTGTCTCATCCCTCTTGGAGGGCCCATTTCAGGTTCTGTCATTCACACCAGGAGAGTGCTAGTGACTGCTGTAGCTGTACTGTATGTCCACAACCCTCCTGTCCTTCCTACAGTCCTTACTTGCCAGAGATTCACTCACTCTGCCTGGTGTTTCTCACAGATTTCTGCTAATAATATATAAATACCATCCTTCCTTCTATTACATTTGTTTAGTGATCCACATGCAGTACACATAATACAGGGACCTGCATTCATTTGCAAAGCCTGAGGATATTGTTCATTATGTTTTATGTGCCAGAATAGATAAAAATTATTCCCAGAAGGGTGCATGTTTAAACTGGCAAAGAAAGATGATTGACATCTACCATAAGTACTTTTGTCAAAGCTCTGGCGTGTTATCAGTTTGCAAAGCTATTCTAATGAACACAGTCCATGCTCACCAGATGTGCTATCAAGAATATGCCAAATACTTGCAACATTCTGCTGCAGCCTTCATGCCAAATGTGCATGACACAAACAAGTCAAGCTACAAGTTCTGCTAGAAAAATTTGATTGGATAAAGAGTTGAGCCTAAAGGGTCAAAGACTCTAAATAATTCTAGGCAGGAGCCTACCCTCCTGGCTAATTTCACTAAATGTGGATTATTATCTCTGTGCTCAAACACTAAAATGCCTTGGATAAATCTGCAGCTTTAATACTGATGCAGACAGAAGTAGAAAATGCTTAATTAAAATAAGGCTTTATATCTGCATCTCAGAAATTTAAAAACTACAGTATTTAATATTCCTGCTTGTTTATCCTTTTATTCCCAAGTGCCCATTGCTAGCTCAAAAACATTATTGTTTACATAGGGTACAAGAACAAGAACTAAAAGTCTGTCACAAACACATGTGAGGGAGGATTTAATTCTTTCAGGCTTTCAAGACACCAAGAGCTTGGCAGAGGTTTTCAGCAATGCCTTTTAGTCCCAGTTTTGAAACACGTATGTACAGAGTGCTTTCCAAATTCCCCAGCACATGGCAGGCCTGTGCTTAGGCTGGGTTCACACCTCCTCTGACTACCTGAAGTCTGCAGAGGAACAGAAAATAGTGGTGAAAGGGATCTTCGTTTCTCCTTTGACTTTTTCAAGTATTCCCTAGCCCCTCATCATTCAGATATGCATTTATGACCTTCTAAGGTTCTAAGTGTAAAACACCAAATAAATTATTTTAATTAAGTAATTAATATCAAGTATTTTGTTAAAGTTTAATTCTTTCGGGGCTGTTGGGATTTATATGTTAAAAACAAAACATCAGACTTTTGTTTGTCTTTGTTCCAGGAAGCAGGTAACACATACTTGTGGATTCAAGTAAGAACTGTTACACAAACTGGAGATATTTTTATTTAATTTCCTTGAGGATCTACTGTAAAATTCTGAAAAATTAAACTAGATTATCATTATTTTCTTATCAACCTCCCACCAAACATCCAAACACAGATTTTACGTGACTGCTTGAACAATCTTGAAAATTGGCCAAAAAAATATACGTTTATTTAGTGATACTTGTTTGCAATGATTCCTCCTCATTGTCCCTTGCAAAGTGAAGCTAAAGAAGACCATGATTTTTGTAGTGAAGACTGTACATCTGCCAAAACAGTCATTAAAAAGGTTCCTTATACCTTTTCTGAAAATAGAACAATTCCCCGTGTCCATGGGATACGAACTCCCATGCTGTGGGTGTCTAAGAGCACTATTTGTCTTGTACTAAAATATCCACTGCCAGTGGTTCCAGGAGTGCCCAGATGCTCCCAGTCATGTGGCAGAGTTAATACTTGGCTGGTGTCTTCCCACTTGTCCTGGCCATGGGAGGGACATCCTCCCCTAAGGCCTGGGAGGCTCAGTGACAGCACTTCCACCAGCTCCATGTCCTCCCACCAGTTCTCTGAATTACTGTGCATTCCTACAGAGTAACACTTCCTGAGCAGAAGTGAATAAAACACCCCAGGTCTATTAGGATGTGTGTCAAAATTACAAACACAGAGGTTGGTATATATGCATGCTAATCATTTCTAGTTATGCATGAAGTTAATTTACAAAAGAAGATTTACATTATTTTAATGGCATTCTCTACAAATAATATTCAATTATTTCAGTTTGGTTTTGATGCCTTTTTATGTTTTGGTTGTTTGGAGATGTGTATTAATTTGCTTTATCAATAATATGAAAAATTAATGGAGCTCTTATTAAGGTTAAAAGCACCTCAGAGAAGTCATCACTTGTCAGCTCTGCTTTATTACTATGATTACAAAAAAGTTGTGTTGCTATCACTTAGCAAAGTAGTTACTTCCTTTTCCCTGTCAGGTTTCAGGTTGCTCTCCTGCTTTTGCTCCTGGAGAGGAGCATCTGGAGCTGTCCTTTAGAGCTGCATGGATGCACTTGCAGAGCAGCACAGAGGAATGGAATCCATGTGTCCTCTGTGCCTGGCATGCCTGGCACACCTGGGCCCTCCCAGCCTCCTCCTCATCCCCTGGGCACACAGGCACCCAAACTCTGCCAGCTCCCAGAGCTCTGCTCCCCCAGCATGACCCTGCAAGGCACTCACCTCCTACACCTCCCCTTCCCTGGCATGGGGCACCACCAACCCTGGCTGTCCTTGGCCCTATCTCTTCCTGAGCTCAGCTGGACTCAGTTCACTGGCCTAAAACAGTGGAATAAATCTCAACATTTTTCCTTTAGGAGGTCTACCCCTTCAGATCTCATGAAGGTGATTTTCCTGTTGATATCTGAAGATGAATGGCAGAATAACACCCATTTTAAATATAAGTGGACAGCAGCATCAGATCAGCCAGGTAGGGAGAAGAGACTGAAACAAAAATGATGACAGGACACTTTTTGCTAAGTTCTGATCCAGTGAAGAGGGTCTCTCTCTGGTTAATGCAATTAGTGATAATTCTTTGGAAAGGAGAAAGGACTCTTTCACAGCTGTATCAACAATATCCACTCTCTTAAAAAAAAAAAAAAAAACCAGCAGCTGACTTTACATGTCAAGCACCACATATTTGGCTATGAAAGCAAAACATTAGCCATGCTGGCCAATAGCACAGACTTGGAATGATTCCACTGAAAAGCTGGTTTGTAAACTGATGCTACCTTATTTCTTGAATTCTAAGAGGGCTTGCTGAGATTTAACAGCAATGCAGAACTACCACATTCCTCATAGAGATTTCTTTTCTTGCTACATGAGATCCATGCATGAAGTGAAAAAGAGCAAATGAACATCAGGTTTACATCACCACTGATATGTGAATGATTGATCACCCATTAAATCACATACAGAGCCAGTAACAGCACACGGGGTAGTGTTAAAGCAAAATGTTTGATATTCTGTACTCTAATTAAACACGGAAATAATATGATGCAGTCTGTATTGTAAATGTTATTGCAGATTATAGACCTAGAGGAGAGGTGTTATGCCACCTTTATAGCCTCCAGTTCCTGGAGACTGTGACTTAGAGCTGCCTCAGGGCTGCCCTAAATTACACCAGTTGGTAATGACTCCCAAAGGGCTGCTATGCATCCAGTGGTTGCTGGAGTGTAAAGTACTTTGGCTATGCCAGCAGCCCATCATTTCACAATGGAGGCTGAGAGCAGCTGGCATAGTGCTTGGAGGAAATCCCCAAGTAGTGGTTTAAGACATTTTTCTAACACTTTTTGTCATGAGAGTGATATAAAATAAAGGCCAGATTTCACAAACACACTGGGGTTTTTTCATTTTTATTTAAACATCTGTAATTGTGGTTTGATAAACTTGGAGATGATGGTTTCTATAGGGTTTCAGAATAGGTATCAACCCAATATTGCTTCAGCTTGGCAGTACTCCAGATCTCTGTTCTGGCCCCGATTCCCTGCCCGTGCAGTGTACCACCACTGGCTGTCAAAGGCATATTCCTGATTTACAACTGTGTTAGCAAAGTAGAACTGGATTTCCCCTTGTATATGCAAGTTTTTCAGTTCAGGCCTCTATTCCAGCCTTGGCTGGAGCTGCCAAAGACACCAGTTTGCTTGTACAGAAGATCCTTTGAGTACCTCTCCCTGTAGGTCATTCAAAAGCTCTGCCCATTCAGGCAGAGGGAGTGATGGGTGCATTTTTTTCTATACAGTGTGTGGGCTGGGCCAACCATTCTTACACAAATACCTCAGAAGGTCAGCTATGAAATTATTACTTAATACTGACAGTTTGGGGGTTGAATTTTCATCTATTTTTGGGTTGTTCTCAAGTGAACATCCTGAAGACAGTAACTGTCTGCTGGCAGCAGAAACTCATGACTCTCAAATTAAGGTAATGCAGTCCAAAACTCAACTGATGACTATGTTTTCAAACCTCTAAGGCAAAAAGCCACCACTTACGATCTTACTAACTGTTCTATGAAACACAGGAAAAAATAAAGTAATTTACAAAGATACACACAGCAGAGAAAAGTAAAAACCCTCTGGGAAGCTACTTAGGGAGAGGTAATTACCAGTTCTGTAAAGATATCTTTAAAAAAATGTCCATAAGCCCAAAAAACATCAAGGAGAAAAATGATCTTATGAAATGTTCCTGGATGTGAACTCATAAAGGTCTGACTTTCACCTTAAGTGGAGAAAGGTGAGTATGCATGCAAGGACTGTACTGTAACCTTCCTAAAAGAAAGCAAAACAAACCATCCCCTTCCCTTCCACCAAGTCTCCCCTCTGAGCCAGTGCTGGCTGGCAGGTCTGCACAGGGTGGCAAAGGGTCAAAAGGAGGATGGATGAAAGAAGCTAAAACTGCATTTTCTCGGTTCCCTACCTGTACATCCTCTGTGCAAGAGGAGATGGTCTAAAACTTCTATCCTCTTCCTGGAAGGTTCAGAAAGCTGTGAGAGAACTTCTTTAGTGCTCTGTACATCTTCACAGACACATGATTTCCCAAAAGAAACTGAGGAACGTGGATCAGAAAATCATAGAATTAATCATACTGTAACAGTCAGAAAAAGGGGGATCATCTAGCCCATCACCTTGCCTGAAGGTAGATTGATTTCAGCTAAGTAAATTCTGATAGCCTCCTGTCATTCTATTTTTTTAATTATAGAATGATTTTTAATATTCATAGTATCTGTTACTGTCCTCTAAGCAAACCATTTGGTGCTTAGATACTATTTCTGCAACCTGAATGACATCATCATATTAGAATTAATGTAGGCTGAATACTAGGGGTCTGCCACAGTCATAATACACCTCATTCTTTCACTAGATCCTCTGTGGAGCTTGGAAAGAAGCCTAACCAAACTTAAATGGCTTGTACCCTATATATCAAAGGACCCTGGCCAAAATTTCTGTTCACTTTAACAATGTCCATTTGGCATAAGTCCTTGGAAGGCCAATATTTTATTCCACATTTCCAACAAAGCTGGAATACAGTACCTAAGGACAGGAAACTCTTTTGCTAGGATGTAAAACTTAGAGATTTTTCTTTTCTGGGTACTTTCAGAACTTGTTCTTGAAGGCAGAAAGGCTGGGATGGACAAATACGTAATTAAAGAGAGCTAAAGCAGGAACAATAACGAACAAATGCCATTATTTTTACCATAGTTCTTGGGGGCAGCTAAGGTAGAGATGTAGAAAGTCAGTTACAGTGATGCACTTTACTTAGCATGGGTTCATGCAGTGCAAAGAGCTTAATGTCTGCAGCTGAGCTGGGCCTAATGGGCAGCAGTTGTTATCTGTGGAAATGGAGTCTGAGAGGCAGCCTGGCTCCTGTACCCATCTGTGATAGCTGGTGGGATTTGCAACGTGCTCGTGACCTTTTCTTACTCGTTTTGCTTAATTTTCGTCAAAAAAAAAAAAAAAAAAAAAAAAGGCATCATCTGACTGGGCATCCCAGCCCCAAATTTTGCAGTCTGACCCCATTGGTGAGGGTTTAGTGAGAAGGAGGGGGAAGGGGGGGGGAGTCTGCAAAATAAATCTGGGGCTGCAGGCTGAGAGAAGCCGCTGGAAGACCTGTGCACCTGACCAGCACCCACATTTTCCTCATCTTTTTATATAACTTTTATACATTTATGTATCTATATGTACATGTAGCTCCTTCTACACTTTTCTTATTTCTCTCCCAAATAATCAGAAACTGCTGTAAATCTTCTAACAGGCTAGCAGAGACCTTTGCATGCTGCCCTACACCACACAGACTGAAAACCCTTTCCCACTCTACCTGTCTCACAGCAGTCCCACAGGTACTGAAAAGCTCCTGCAGCCAAATCCAGATGAGAATAACCCCAACCCCAGTGCACCACCAACCACTTTATGTCCTGCCAGTTTTGCAGACTGTTTTATAGTTGATAACCCCCAGCAACTTCATGGCCCTTTTAGGACACCAAGCATAGGAAAGAAGATCTTGCTCTCACCAGAATTAGGGACTCCCAGGCCTCTGTCCTGTCTGACAAGGCTTTAAAGCAGGAAAGAAGGTACCCTGTATTTTCTTGCCCCATATACAAAGGCAGGAGTATAAACTTACCTCTACAGAGACATGGAGTTTTAAGAATTTATCTCTTGAAAAAAGCACTCAACTTATAAAGAAGTATTGTGAAACCTATCATATAAATCATCATAAACCGGCAATTTCTTAAGGAAAACAATTATTTACCTGATCTAAATTGATTCCATTTAATAAAAATCTCATTTATTATTTATATGCCTTATAAAACTCCTGGCACATGAGGAAGTTGAGTAACTAAGTAAGGAAGTTCACACAGCAAAAACTTATTACCTGTTATTGCTGTTCCTTGACTATTTTGATGTTTGCATGCTGTGTATGTTTACACAAGAAGTCAGACTCTCCAACATGATAATGTGAATTTAACAGAAATGTTGCTGGCTTCATTTTTATTGTACAGCAAAATACTGCTGTGCAAGGTTTAAGTTTAGATAGTTGGTAAGAATGAAGTCACAATTACCAACACTCCATGGAGTGGCAAGAGAAATATAGTGGCCTGATAGCTCTGTTTCTCTAGATCCTGACAGGGCTTTGATAAAGTGTGAAAAAAAAAATACAGTTTTATTCCAGATCATGTAGAACCAAAGCACTGTTTACCTTCCCCCCCCCCCCCCCCCTTTTTTTTTTCCTTTTAATGGTGCGTTTCTTACCAAACAAGATCAGCTTCAATCTTAGGTCACCATTTGACATTCCAATTGCACAGGTGTTTTTTGCATAAATGCTGAGTATTTCTCAGTGAAGTTCAGCCCTATTTAACAGGTGAAAGTGGACTCTGAAACTCTACCAACCAAACTCAGAAGAACAGCAATTTAACGATATTCAGCCAAATGAATTGAAACTCTACCAACCAAACTCAGAAGAACAGCAATTTAATGATATTCAGCCAAATGAAATACCTGCACCAGGCTGAATCCTGGTGTAGGTGGGCAGGAGCAGCACCCAGGAGATAAATCTGTCATCTTGGGGTTACAGAGAACCCTTTTTCAACAGCACAAGTCGGCAGATTTTAATTGGATTGGTTGTTTCCTCCAGGAAGGAACATCTGTGTTTGAGATTGCTCATTTGGGGGGAGGAGGGGAAAGGGGGCGGGGCAGCCACAGGACACAACATTTTGGGGGTATTGTGGGAAAAAGTGTTTGCCAGTCTTAGCACAGGAAAATTGCTGCTTATTTTCCCAAGTGTCCTGCAAAAGGATACTTGAAAAGTGCAATGATTTTTGACAAATTGTCAAAGTCTCTGAGGTGGCTCTGATGCTGTCAGAGCATTATTCTCTCACCTCACACAAAGCTTTTCCACTCCTCCTATTTTAACAATCCTAACAATAAAAAATCATCAGATATTCTTTTGCTATTTTAAATGGCTATTGTTCCACTGTATTTAATCATTAAGGAATCAGAAGGGACACATTTCATTGAAAAATGTTCGTTTGACCCTTTGTAAACAGCAACTTGAAGCATTTTAACAGGCTCTTCAAACTGTTTGGGCAGAAATAAAGAAGCATCTGGTTTGAAACACACTTTCATATTGTATTGTTTATGTTGATAGCTTAAGTTCTTTGCTGTGCATTGTTATTTATGACAATTGAATGTAGAACATTTTTGATTCAACGAAGTGCTTTCATTGTACAGCATGGGAATAAGGCAATCAAAGCTGAGGTGACTTGACTGATTTCATTTAGAAGGTGGATTCCAGCAGGCCTATTAGTGCTGGAGAAGGGAGGGGGAAGGAAAGGATGGAGCAGGTAACTAGGGGATACAAATTAAAAAGGGTGAGAAATCTGGGAAAGAATCCTGCTGATGGTACGGACTATATGAGAAATTTCCACGAGTCACTAAAGCCATGGGAAGAAATTGCAAGAATCTGTCCAGACAAAAAGGCAAGAATTCTACATAGATGTTTCTTTTCTTTTCTTTTCTTTTCTTTTCTTTTCTTTTTTTTTTTAACTGGGAAACTTGCAAGAAGACATAGATGCTGCAATCCTCTTTTCCCCAAAGCCAATAAAACACACAAAACTACATACATCTTAAAAAATATTTTCATTGTGTTTTCTGTATTATTTCAGAGTTAAGCACCAACCTGAATGATGCATACTGTAAATGTAAAATGAGTCAAATGCCAAAGTAACAGTGAAAAATAAATAACCAAAAATAATATGGGTTTAAACCAGTAGTAGCAGAACTGTCCCATGTCTAAGAAAGTTCCTAAAAAGGCTTTCCAGGACACTCTTTTCACCAGATATTACCTACATATTAAATATATGTACTTAAATTTAATAATATAGAATTATCACAAATACATCAACCCAAGTATTAAGTATATACATAAATTACTCAAACCCTTAATGTTGATATTACAGTAAATGTAAAAAATGGAACAATGAACTGCTTAAGGGCAAAGTTTATGATTTTTAAAGACAAGTTAAAAGCCTCTATTTGCTTAGAAGGGAGTGCAGGAAAAGTACTCAGGTTCTAAGGAAATCTGTTTCCTAAATATTCCAGGAGGCTTTAAGGGACAGGAACAGGTTTAGAAACTCGAATAAACATTGCACATTTCTGAAGCATTTATGATTCTGACTTTTCTGTTTAATTTATTCTGCCCCATGTTTCTATTTACTGCACAAGGTGCTGGGTTTGAAGCCAGAGCAGCTCACTTAATTTGATTTCAGAGCTATTTCCCATAGATCATCCACTAGGACTGAGCTCCTGTAACAGCAAGCAGAATCCTGACTAGACCTAGTGCTTGGTCCCAGGCTATATGTTATTTTCTTAAAGACTCTTATTAGACTTTCTGTTTTCAGCCATGTTCAGCAATGCAGAAGCAGCAGTACTCGAGTCAAAGCAGTAAAATGCAATTAACTGTTTTTTCCTGTTGTAATGGTAGCATCTTCAGCTTGTGGTTTGACAGAGCTTTTTAGTCAGGGTGAATTAAGCACTGTATGCCTCTTTTGCGTGTTCTCCCCTCAAGACTTTGGCTCTCTGCTATTTAGTTCCTCTCAGGCTGTTTTCCTTTCATTTGCCTTATTAGTAGGTAGGTCAGTAGCTGATGCCACCTACTGTGGGCATCTAAAGGCTTTTCTTTTGTTTCCTTCTTTTTTTCCAAAAGCTTGAGAAGTTGCCACTTCCTTTAGTAGTGATTCACAAAAGATATTAAAAAATCATTTAAATCTCTTATTAGGAAAAAGATACTGCACCTTCCTTTACAGCTATGTATATACCTTTCTTTAAAGCATGTGTAGTCCCAGTGCCTCATCCAAATATCTTAACCTGACAAAGGTAAGTAAAAATCCAAGTGGTTTACAGATATATGACATATTAATTAACATTTTTCCATTTTCAGGGCTCTTTTCATCTGTAATAGTCTGGTGATTTTTTTTCCTTCCTCTACTCAGAAACCCCTGGAAACTGGGGAAGGTCAGACCTTGGCTGTGTTGTTAAGACAGAGGGACAAATTGGCATCCATATATCAGATCTGCGCTGCCTCCCTTGAGCATTTTTCCAGGAATCTGAACAAATGCAGAAGATAATATTGTACTCTGGGTCATGCTTAGCTGTTGAGGAGTGTGAGGCAGTGTGTACATGTGCATGTGTACATATCTCAGCAGGAATAAATAAACTGTTGTAAGAAAAAGCCATTAGTATGGAGAGCGAAAAAAAAAAAGAGAATTAGTATGAAATGTGTTCTCAAATGCTGGAATGATCAGGCAGGTCCTGCGTGTGTCTTTTTACTTTACAGTCTAAGGTTTTCTGATACTCTACCTTCTTGTCTTTAATGCTCTGCTGTCATTATATCTGTCCCTTTCAGTCAATCATTGGCTTTGAGAGTGGTCCCACTAATGCCCTTTTTCTATATTATATCCTTTTCCCTACTGGCTACTATCTTATCTTCTGAGTTCCCATTTGAAGCTCTCTTCCCCAGCTGGCTTTCTTCTACTCTTGGGCACACTATGCAGATACTACTCTGCACAGGATCTCTCTTATCCTGTTTAACTTTTGAATTATTGCCCCATATCTGTCCCGTTCTGTGCAATATTCCTTAGTCATGCAGCATGTTTCTCTGCTTCTGTTGCAGCCCTTGTTTTGCCTATTCCCATACCTAGTTTTTGCCAGCTGCCATTGCTGCAGTGCCTATATCGATACAGACACAGCTGCAGAGTTCAGTGAATAGCCTGTTGCAGATTTAGGAGCATATTTGGGGCATACATGACACGTTTATATTCTCTCCTAAAAAGAGGTGCTGACACCAAAGAGTTAGCAGTACTAAGTCTGAACTGATATACTGTTCTCTGAGCTTGATGGGTAAGTTTCTGACTTTAAATCACTGATGCAAAATGTGAGGTTGGAGGCTTCCAGATGACAATTTCAATAAATTTGTTCGTGAGAATAGCTTCATGAATTGAATTTACTGATACTGGAATGACAAGGAGCACCACACCTAATTCATTAGGTTGAATTTGTAGAATGATTGTGATTTCCAGTCTGTACAATCATGTTCCCTCCTCATTTTTCTGGTTTTTCTTTTCTTTCTACAAGCCCTGGAAAACAGCTGCACCATTCACTGTAGATGCCCAGTGGTGTGTGGCCTCTGGAAGGCTTTCACAGTCATAACCATCTGCTCTGTATGTCAAACATACCTAGCCAGGCAGCTACTCTGCTGCATGAGCAAACCACTGTCAGGAATTGTTTATGCAGCAAAACCAGGCCTAAAGCACAAAAAAAATGCTCAGACAAAAGTAAGTAGGCATACTCAAAGCTATATTTGTAGACAAAAACTACATCATGTGCAGAGAAATTGCACAGGAGTCATGAATAGCCCTGTAATACAACACAAATCAATTCCTGTAATAGCTTGTTTGCAAGGCTCCATTCACCCTGCTGCATTCCCTCCTTCCCCTTCCAAACTGAAGCTGCATTCAGAATACACAGCTGCAGAATGACCACAGTTGCTACTACATTGGTGTAAACAAAACTGCCCCAGCCTGTTCACAAACATGCAAGACACACTTGGTTATGTGTCTGAACATAAGCATGGGCATAAGCATATATGCAATCAAATCAGTTGCAATGTATTGCAATACATCCCCTGCCCTGACTTTTTTTTTCTCTAGAAATATCAGAAATATATATAAATATCTCCCCATTTCATGCCTCCAATGCATCCTAAACTTTTTATTCCACTTTATAATCTCATTTTATAGCATATTCAATGTTCTCGTCTTTTTAAACACTTTAGGAGGCTCCTTTTTCTCTAAGCAGCAACTTGTCTCCCAGTAACTCACAAACATAACAATTCAGATTTATCTGTTGCTTCCTTGCTTATTATTTTAATGTTTCTGTTTGAAGTGAAACCAAGAATAAAAACACTCCAAACAGTGAATTAACTTGGACATGTAGATGTTCTCTCATGATGCTTTCGCTTTTGGGACTGTATTTGTAGAACTTTTTTCCTCTCACTCCATTTCATACAAATTTTTCTACATCTTAAATTTTCTAAAATTATTACATTTCATTTAGTAATGAACAGAACATTTATATTTTCAAAAGCATTTATGCAATAAAATTATGTCTTCAGCTGATTCTGAATTTTCCATGAGGCACTTCTTTCAGCTTTTGGAAATGTCTTGTGGCTTCCAGGAAAGAACTTAAATATGCAAATCCTTGCTGTTCGTTGGAAATGAGGATCCAAATTTCTCCTTTGGAGAGCTTTACTTGCAAATTCTGAGCGCCACCAGTCACTTCATCATTTTCATTGTGGTATTCATGTAAACAAGAGGCTATCAGTGCTTGTCATGAAGATAGACCTGGGACTGAACTGAAATGTGCAGAATAGAAAAATTGTACATCTGATTCACTGTGAGAAGTTGAGTCACGGGAAAAGAAATTCAACTGGCAATACACAATTCTGTTCTGGCTTATTACCAGAAACACCAAAGGCTACTATCCTGTTTCTACCAGTACAACAATAATTTGGACAGTAGGTGTTTGCATTTCTTGGGTCTGGAATCTTGACAGCTGCTGTTGCCAGATCCTGCCTTCTTGCATTGCCTTTGATGCTGGAAAAAATAACAACCACAGCATGTTTAATTTTACTGTCTTGTAAGTAGAAAAAATCTCTTAAAATTACTTTTGGATTTTCATTAATAAGCTCAATAATCTCTTAAGAAGTCTTTGGCAAAGCAACCAATAAGAATGAAGGGATTGCAAACGCTAGGTTTTAATGAGAATTGGTTGTTTGTGGTGTTTCTTGTTCTGCCACAGTCTATCATCAGAAGAATGTGTATCAAGATTTCAGTGCCTAGAATCACAAAATCAAAGTATCGTATTTGCATTACTCATGTAGGCTTTGAATTGCACCAGTCACATGAATGGTTTAAATGTGCACATTTGATTTTGTTGGCCATTTTTCCCTTTGTTTTTAGGCAGCACAGATTTTTAGGAAGGAATTCAGTGGCCAGCTGCCCAAATTAAAGAATAGTGAAAAGATCAAAGTAGTGCATATTGCTACTGTGGTAGTTATTAGCATTTGTGATACCTTATTCTCATGACAGAACAGAAAGTGGCATAGCATCAATCTTGTTTTGTTACAAAAAATAATAAAAAGGGGAATTGGTACAAGTACAGCTGTTTTCATTATAATCTCAAGAAAGTAATGTCAGAGTCCTCTTCAGAGGCTGTAATGAAAGGACCTTTGAAGAGCTGGGGTATTCTTCTGTTAGTCACAAAGGTACTGTACGCAGTAATTCCTTTTCTTAAGAAATGGCTGTTCCGTTAGACCAACAGGAACTGATCACGAGGGTCCCACTATTGCTGAGATGGGGTCATGTAGAGTGGAAATATGAGCTCTATAACCCTTGACCCCTTTCCCTCTTTATTTCGATTCCTTTAACAATGCATGGTTGGCAGACAAAAACAATGGAAAGTTCCAATCTCTTTTGTTTGGCTTGGGAAAAACTCAAGCCAGCTCAGTTTTGTTTTTACCTAAAAGTATGTCTGGGTTTCAATTAAAAGGAGCTACTTTAAGTTTGCTAGTCTGTGAAACTCTGAAAAAAGCCATTGTTGCCCATCCATGATCTAAGCAACAATGAGATACAGATTCTCACAGTGTGTCACAGTAAAACTACGTCTCCCTTCTAACTGCAGAGGCTAAGAAAGGATGGAGTGCTAGCAAGCTGGATTTTGGAATTACACACCCATTCATTATTAAATCATTATTTTAAAACAGGACATAGTATTTTAGAAAGTCAATGTCAAGGAAATACTGGCAAAAGGAAGAATCAGAAATAGCACAGTTGCAAGAATTGGTGCAATTTGGGAGTTTAGCAGGTGATACCCTCGACCTACCATCTCTTATAGAAATGTCATAGGTTTTATTGCAGTGGGATTGAAAAGTCAAAAGTAGTTGATTCAGGACTCTTAAAAAAAAATCCAGAAATTGAATTTATATTATAATTTAAGAATAATGGTACCAATTTCTAATCTGCTCTGCTTGATGCATAAATGCACTCTTTTACAGGTCTAGACTCATGAAGAGATAACTATTTATCTTCATATTTTCTTTCATTATTTTACAATAACTCAGTGTCTTCTTGATACCATACCTAGGTGCATGAAAGAGTGATTTCTCTTGCAAACACCTCCTCAGGGTCAGCTCATGAAGATTTGGTCCATCCTAAGTCACTGTTAGTGAGCATTTGAAAGAACTTTGCAAGATGAAGCAACATTCAGCTGTAAGAAATTTCCAGCAAAAATTTTTAGCAAACACACACGTTGCAAATCACCTGCAGAGAACTGTATTAGCTGACACAAATTTATCCAGCACAAATTTGTCCAACACAGTGGGTATGATGAAATAAAGGAAGAGCACAATTGAAATCCTTACCCTATTAAAACATCCATGATTTTTATAAAGTCAGCAGTTTATCTGTGCTCCGTCTTGGTATTTACAGTTTACAGCTTCGGGTCAGTCCCCAGCTATATAACCTATGGAAATAGGTCTCTTCCTGGTCTCCCTGCCAGTGGAGGCACTGGAAGACCCTTCCTATGAAAAGCAGAAGTGTTGCATTTTCGGAGAGAGTACAAAGAACTGAACTATGAAGCAACAGAAAAGAGTCAGTTGCAGGATATATAATTACAGCTCTTGAACCAAATACTTCTGAACAGTTTGTTATTTGTAGTTTTAATTATGCATTTCCAACAAATATATTTGCAGGCATTCAGCCTTCATTTGCTGAGGATAGCTCTGGGAAAACATTACTCTCCAAATTTTAGATTGTAAATGATTTTTTTTTTAATTTGCTTACAGGAAAGTTTATTTTCGCTTTGTATCCTCCTTCAACCCTAAAATTAAGAATTGTTTCTTGATGAACTTCATGAACTTCTGTAGTTCAAAAGCAGTTCTTATTAAGATTGCAGTATCACACTATGTGTCCTCAGTTCCACTGATAGAAAAGAATGTGTTAAGATGCAGCTCTGAGGAAGAAGTCACTAAAACAGAAAGTTTCAGGGTGAATTACTCTACCAACCCTTGGTACAGTTTTGTTACTGAAGTAACAATAGTTTAATGTAAAAATTAATTATAGAGAAATATTTACAATAGGAATTAGTAAACTTGGGATTTCTAGGAGTTTTTTCAGTTTCAAGCTCAGCCTGACAAGATAAGAACATTATGGCTAGGCCTAATCTAGATAAAGAAAGGTTTCCTAGGTTCCTTCTGAGTAAGATAATACATATATAACTTGCTGGCCATTGCCACCCACTTGACCCGCTGCAGGAAAGAATTAAATGTTGTTGTTAAAGATAGAGCTAAATAAAAGAGAAGATGGCATGGTCCACCTTCTCTGTGAGTGCTGGAGGAAAACTTTTGTTACCTTACCCACACAAAATTGAGGTACAGAAGCAAAAGGTACCTCAAGTAGGGAATTTCCACAGCACCCTTATTTTTTGTCCAGAAGAGTACAATATAGGAATTAAATTCCTGTATAATGTACAATCTAAATATTATCATACTGTTGACACCCAGTAGTTTGATCAAAGCCCACACATTATTATCTTGTTGCTTGAAACAGAGGTTACCTCTTCTTTTCTTTTTCTTTCTTTTTTTTTTTTCCTTTTTTTGTTTTTTTAATTCAGAATTTAGGGAGATTGTGGACCAAATTTTGCTCCTAGATATGTGCAAGGCTTCCATTGCCTTTTATGAACACTCTGGAGATAGGCCTCTGTAGGCAAAATTTAGCCCAGTGCATGGTTTTGATTCACCCTGGATTCCTTTCATGTTCAAATCCTAACGATTATTTGGGTATATTACATGAAACGGAAGACAATATCTGGAAAAGGATGGCGAACAATTATTCTCTGTTTCAAGGGTGAATTGCCTTAAGTGAGCAGAAATCAGTCACAGGAGGCTGCTTGCTTCACTTATTTTTCTAACTGCTCTAGGCAAATAAAGATTAAGCCATTCTTTTATCAGGAAGGCCCTCTCCCCAGTATAAAGACATAATCAATCTAAATTGAAGGAAACTAAGAGATGCATAGAGGGTTTGCTGGGCAAGTTTTGTCTGTATAATGACAGAAAACTGTAGGGTTAATTTGGATTTATATTTTACTCCAATATATTCAACAGAAATTGAGGTCAAAGATAAACACCTGAAATGTTTCATAATAATTTATGGAATAGTTGATAAAGGAGAGTTTCATGTCATCTGTGTGAATTTTCTATAGAGAATCACCGTTGTAAAACATGGGTAGCTAAAGTACAAGCTCAGCATAGTTTCTCATACAAAGTCAAATCAGGATGGATAAAAATAATTTACCCTACATTGAACCACTGCAACCTTTAATCAAATTTAATCCTGTTTCCCTCTTTTGAAAATCTCAGCCAAGCTGTAGTTCAGAGAGAAGGCAAAAGTTCTGGTACCCTGGGTTTTCAGGAAAGATTAAAAAGGCTAAATCTTATTTTTATACAGGTCTATACAAGTTCATGATTTTGATAATAAGAAGCATGTTTTATCCAAGATAAAATCAGATTTTGTTCTGCAAAACCAAAACTTAACTTACAAGCTATTTCCAAGCCCAACTCAAAATCATATTCATCCCAGTTTTCTCATAATAGAAATGACAAAAATAAAACCTTTTTCTGAACTCGGGAAAAAGTGTGATTTTCCTCGACCTCTGATGATCAGAATAAAAGTGAACAAAGACTCAAACTACCCATATTCTGAGTTTTAAAAAAGAAAATGTGGCTTTTTCTGCCCCTCTCCTGGTACTTTTTGTGGTTAGGAAAGTTTTCTTGAATCCTAGTTTTGTGTATTCCTGAAACTGGGACATAGAACCAAAAATGCTCCTTGATGAAAGATTTTATTTACACTTTAGAAGCCCTATCAGTTCTGCCAGATCATTTCATTTTTACAGGAAGGAGAGATAACAACAGGGATGGTGAACAGCACAGTAGCCATTGCACTACATAATTCATCAGTTACGTAGCAATACAAGTGAGTACCCATGAACGTTACTTTTGTGTAAAATCACACCTTCGTTGTGTTATCTCTTCAAGGATGCACCTTTCAGCTCCCAAAGGGAAGGGATAACATCGACTTTGTGGCACTGATTAACTTCTGAGGTGAATAGAAATATTAATGACAGTTGAATAAAGCAGAGGGACCAAAGAAGCACCCAGGAACATTACTCAGTGCAAATTTCTCTATTCTATTAATAAAAGGACAGCTTCCACCATAGCTTTTTCTTGGAGCCATGAAGAGCTCTTTGGAGCAGCAAAGTGCTTCCAGGAAAAACACTGATAGGGCTGAAGAGGCTCCATGGATACTTCCCCAAATACAAAATGCACCTGGAAGTTGGAGCCCCTGTTCCTGTCTCACTGCAGAGAAGAAGGGGATGGATTTCAGAAATTGTGTTGGCTGCAGAAGTTGCACTGATGGATTTGCAGCCTTACCACAGCAGCTGACTTGTCTGGAGGTGAGTCACACCATGCTCTGGCACCACAATTTCTCCTGCTACATCTTGCCTTTGTAGTCCCAGATAAACTTTTTTTTTGCATGAAAACATGACATTTTGCAACAATCATTGAGCTGAACCCAAAATGTGCAGCATACAAAAGCCTTTTAAATAAACCACAGCATCCCAAACACTGACAAATTCACCAGGTCTTTTCATTTTTAATTGGATGATTCTCTTTTCTTGACTCAGCTCTGATACTGAACTTAATTTCCACATATTATTAAACTTTTAAAAATTGAATTGTTCCAGTTGTTGGTATCCATATTAAAGTCATAACTGCATTTAATTCTTCCTGCATGCAGCTTTATTGTGTGCTAAAATTTACTTCTAATGTCAATCCAAGATGAAGCCAACTGATCCTGCATTTTTTGCAGTGATTAGAGATTACAGTGCAGATTTGCTTTTGTGGAAAGTACTGTGAATTTAAGCATTCTATAACAAAATAATCAAACAAGAAGAAATCAGTGAACTGAAACACTGCTAAAAGTAAGCTAATTTTTGAAAAAGATTGTCATTCAGCAGCCCATATTTGTTAGCATGCTGGTGTCTTTCGAAATCAATTATTGTATTTCATTCCCACAGCAGATGAAGATGGTAAATTAGTTCAATTGCAGATGAGAACTCAGAGCCTACTGGAAGCTGATTTGTTTGTCAGCATCCAGGAACTTACAGCATGAAGCACATCTCTCCCAGCCATCTTCTGTCATGGGGAAAGGAATACTGGGATGTGTGTGTCAGTTTGCTGGCCTGAAAAATGCCCTTCGCTTCTGGGTGTCTTCCACTTTGCTTGCCTCAATTGTCTACAATCACTGCAAATTTAAAACATTTACAGACAAATTGGCAATATGCAAAACTGTGACATACCAAAGACAGCTCATTCTTGCTCACTGAAGGCAGGAAATTCACTTCTTTTAGGTTTCAAAACTAGGGAAGAAAAGCAACTAGGGAGAAAAAGAGACTGCCACCCTAGGATGAAGGCATACAGAACATTTACTTTTTACCTAATTGTCCACCATATTGTCCCCTAACTGTGGAAGAAGGGGAACCCCTCTTCAAACTATGCTCTTAAGGAAGCTCCCCCAACACTGTACGAGGGGTGCAGGACTGTGCTACTTGCACTGACTATCTTGGTGGATTTCAGGAAGAGATCTCTTGAGGGGGAAATGAAAAGATAAAGGGTGTTTGGAAATGAGGGCACTTACACCTTAGCTCCATTTTTAAGAAATGGAAAGGTAATGGAAGAAACACCAACTGCTAGTCATCTTTGACACCCTCATTATTAGGAGGTTTTTAAATTTTATTCTTGTGGCTCATATTCAACCTGACAAGTCATGTAGCGATTAAAAATTGGAATGCTGCAACAACAGTGTTAGAATTAGGATCAGTGACTGGTTTAACTCTCCCTGACAAGGAAAGCCTGGCAAATGACTCTGTTCCAGCCAGTAGGGAATCTTCAGCCTCACTGCGCACTACCAATGCATCCTGACATGTCTTGCCAAGACAGCCAACGTGGGCCTAGCAGATGCCCTCGGAAAGTTTTCTCTTCTTGCCTTTCTTGCTCCTATGCTGTTCACCATTGGACTCTGAACTAAACATTAGGATGTGCCTAGTAGGGCCTAGATGCATTTTCTAGAACTTGCAAAAACTCTGGAGGTCAGGAATTGGGCTTATGGAAGAGGTTTTCCTTCCTCAACCTTCTGAAAAAACAGAATTTTTGGAATGACTTAATTCCAAATGTGGTAGGTTTCAGAGCCCTAGAAGTTGCTAGAAGGAATTACTGTGAAGCAATTACATGATCACAGAGGATGGAAATTTCCTTTACAATATGTGGGCTCTGCCACGGGTCCTACAGCATTCAGACAGCCTCAGTGATATATTCAGATAATGATTTTGGCTCCCCTGATATCTCTCTCTCTCTTTCTCTCTAATAACATGCTGCCCTTTCTGCTGTACAGTTGCAGGACAGACGTCTTTGACTGATGTGTTTGAGACATGGGTGGCTTAATATCTGTGTTATAATAATGACTGATTTTTGGTGTCCTGGGAGAACATCTCTCTTGGCACTTCAGATATAAAAAACAAGTGGCATTTTGAAATAAACAAGGTCTACAGGTGGTAGAATTAGCACTCAATCTGTCATCCTGCATGCAAGGCAGAGCCACAGCCACCAGAGGATAAAAAACAGAAAGTACTTTGAGGTAAGCAGACTAAAAGTTTGAGTTTATTATGGAGAAACAAAAATGCAAACCTTACTCTCCCTTTCTTCAAAGTTGCCACAGTCACTGGGCATGTGCAGCAAATGGCATTTCCTGGGCAGAAGGGCAAGGATGGGAGCAGAGTTTGAAGAGCCACAGTGGAGGTCTTGCATTCCCCAGGCAACATGAGGCTGAATTCCTTGGCAGTTCTCCTGGGGACAGTTTGCAGCATCAGTTTTAGCGGTGGGCAATCTATTCACTTCCTTCATTTTCTTCACCTCACACAAAGGTTGCAAGTGTTGGGTCGCTCCTTCAGGTCTGTAGCTCTGTATCCTTTCTGTGCTGCTTGGGAAAGGAGTTCTTTCCTTCCATGCCAGAAGTTGTGATTGGTGGTAAGATTTTAGCCAAATATAGCACCAGCAATGCCCTTGGCTCTGCTAGCTAGAATATCTGAAAGTAAGTAAATAACAGTTTTACTGAGGAAAAATTCATGAGTGTTTTGAGGGTTTATTTAGTTCCATTTTCCTCATTAGCAAAATTTATTTATAGATGAGAAAATCCAAAATTTTAGTGGAGGACTTCAGTCCATACTCAGTCAAGCTCATGAACCATTCCAGTGCAGACTTTAAATATGCAATTGCAGATACAATCTGTGTCTGATAAAATATTTTTGTGTGATGGCAGAAGAGATACTAATCAGCTCTTGATTAATATTCATTGTATACATATATGTATTCAGGAAATTAAAAGGCATTTTCAGACAATCAGAGAACATACAGCACAAAAGACATTCCCAGATAAATTGAAGCAAGCAGTGGTCAAGGCAATCTCTTGAATTCAGAGTTTGCAAAAGGCCAGGCACTTCATTTTTCATTCACTCAAGAGGATTAAGAAAAACTGAGCTGATAGAATCTTGTGATCCCACCCACTTTGGGTGCATGTTTTCTAATTAATATGGAAATTTGATCAATTATCAAAAGGCACTGGCTGATAGAGATGTGCCATTCATCCTCTGTTCAATCCTACATGTGCCTTGGAAGCAAGAGGTGTGTTTTTAGGTTCTGCACTAATTTAGACATTAAGAATGTCTTTAGTATTATTTTTATTTTCCCATCTAAGGCCATCATTATTAATATTTTAAATAAGCCAAACCAAGCTACTGTTCTGTCCTCCACCAAGATCATGCAAAAATAACTCACACATAAACATATACAGAGAATTACATATAGAGAGATAGAGATATATGACATCAGCATAGTTATCTTTAAGTATCCTGGCATTTGCAAAGGCTAATCATTTCATAGAACTATTTGCAGAATCAGCTGCTTCTCTGTGAAGTCGCAATAATCATTAAAGTAAATGAAGAATTTTCCACAGCTCTTTCCTCAGAGAACAAAAATCCAGTACTCAACACCAGCTCCCATCAGAGCAGTGGGGCCCTCAGGAGGAGCTCCCCACCATCAGGAGGGTGTTGGGCACACCCTGCCCCATTCCTGCTACACCTCACACACATTGGAGGCCCCCACTGTGAACAGAACCGAACCTGCATTGCTGAGTAAGCAGCACTGGGCAAAGAAAACATTTGCACCTTTCATGTGTTTGTGGTAGTCTGCTAGATCAAGGGGTGTCTGGTGATGAGTATGTTTTTCTAATCCTTTTTTTTTCCAAAGACCTTAAGAATAGGAAGTGGGTGGACACTGGGGAGCACTGCAAGGGTAACTGTTAGAGACAGATACAAATTAGTGAGCCAAAGTCTAGAAAATGGGTGCTGCTGAGGCAAATTAAGAGGAAAAATGTCAAACCATAAAGACATAAATGAATGCTGAGTGTTTATAGAGACACTTTTGACCAAAACTTTAAAAAATAACTGGGGAGACTGTAACACCCCCTGTTACACTGACACGAGAGAACAAGAGCACGTGAGATGGCTGGTTATGGTGTTGTGTTGTCCTAATCCCTCTCAGACTGGTTACAGACCCAGTTAAGAAAGTCTGAGCTCATACACATCAACAGCTCAGATGGCAAAGGCCAGCCTTAATGCAGTAGGGAAGCAGACTGGGAAAAGCCACTGTTAATTTGCTGCCTTCAGTGACAGGAATCAGGTCCCAACAGCTCAGCCTACTGAAAAAGTAGGTGAGCAAAACAACCATCACAATGAAAACTGAGGAGAGACACACAGCCTGAAATGAAGCAGATGGATACTCAGAAATCTCCACACATTCTGAATTCAAAATACAACATCTATCCTTTTAACTGTCATGCATTGCCTGGAATGCCCTTCAAGTGAAGATTTGATGAAACAGAGAAACACTAGAAGGCTTAAGTGAAAATTTTCTTTCTTTTTGTTTACTTATATTTACTTTATTAAAGACTGTAGCTAAAGACTGTACCTGTTTCAAGAGACAGGTATATGGAAAACCCCAGGTCAAGACCATACCTTTGTGGGCAAATAGATCTGACAAAAGCAGCAAGATTAAGATTATCCAGGCTCTGAAAAAACCATAGCTGTCTGCCTTGCTGATTTTCAGTAAGAATGCTTCTTTAAATGACACTTTTCCAGGGTTAGCCAGCAACCTGCTCGCTTTTCCTTCTATATTCAAGTTCCACTTGAATAATTCACTGAAAATATTAAGATTTGAGAAGATCTCAAAACTAGTAAAAGTGATTGTCCACCCAGGCAGGGTGCTAGGGCATTTTTCTATTGCTGTAGTTCAAATTATTCATAAGATTAATAAAGATCATCTAAAGGCAGGTTGTTCACAGCCCATATTGTTAATGCTAATAATGTATTTGCTCCCCAAGCAGGGTGTAGATGTTCAGTAATGGGACAACATGTACCAATAGAGGTCCCTGCCTAGGACCACCCTGCTGCAGAGGCTCTTTCACAGTGTAAGGTGAAGAACAACAAGTAAATGCCAGATTTCATTTTTTTTGTACCAAAGACCATGCTGGGATCATTACAATGCTCTTTCCCATTGTCAATGGACAGTTATTTGGGATTGTTTCTAGTGTTTGTCCCATCCCCATGAGTGAGCAAGAGCAGGCACAATCCTGTTTGTTTGCAAAGTGCAGTGAGTTTATACACAGCTGTTTTCCAGAGTTTAACTTACTCTGTGTGGACAGAGTAGGAATGAGAGAAACAGGAGGCATCTCTTTCTTTTTTATTTAACTTTTTTTGTTAAGAATATACTTTTGTCATCAATTAATTTCAGTGGGGATTTGCCACCAAGCTCAGTGGTTGAATAGTGGTGAGTAAAATTCTGTCTTGATATCAAACTAGAATTACAAATATCATGTTATAGTTTTATCTAAATTGGAAGAAAGGATTATTAAATTCCTTTCACAATAACTGGGACTTATGCTTTTTAAATTTCAAATATCAGTTTGAATCTCCAGAATTAATGGGAACATGTCTGATAGAAACCTTAAATTAGATTACACTGTTTATTTTTGGATAACTCAAAGATTATTTTTCTATCTCACATTCACCAATAAAGAAAGAGTTAAATATAACTTTGGAAGGTATTTTAGTCATAACAGTAATCTCTTTATATATCAGTGGGTCAATAGTTCAGTAAAAGAAGGAACTATAACTTGAATAGACACTAATTAAAAGAATCAATTCTTATCCTACTACATATGTCCAGTCATATTAACACATTTCTAGATTTCTTACTCAGTGGACTAGTCAAGATTAAAGGATTTGCTAATATGGATGAACTAAGTATGCTTCCAAACTGACTGAGCAGATTTGTGAACAAATTAGTTCATTTAAAATTGACAGTGAAAGATTGATTTTGCACAGAATGAGTTACCTAAGGTATTCATCATTTCCTCTGCTTCCATGCACAAGACAGAGATCTGCTTCTTTTTCTTTCTGATTGTAATAGGACTGCTTACTGAGCACCTTTATTTTACAGCCATGATTGCAGCCTGTCATTCTTTTAATTTAGACATATTTTAGCCTCCACAGACCTTCAGAAATAACTTCCTTAAAAGCCTCAGTCTAATGACTCATTACATGAGTTGCTCAATTCAACCACAGTACTTTAAATTATAATGCAAGGGGAAAAATTGCTAATTACACAGAAAAAGATCCAATTACTCCTGAGACCATTTGATTCATTATTCAGATTGTTTTGGGGGTGGGGGTGGGAGGAAGGGTGTCTCTAAACATGGGGTTATGTATCAATGCATTGTGAATAGCTCTTAGATGTCAGATTTGCCATCAGTTACCATCATTCAGAGGTATCCAACATCTCTGTATTTTCCCCTACCAATCAAAATAGTTTCCAGACTGTGATTCATGCATATGTGCCAGTATGCAGTTCTTCATCTTTAGCCATTAAATGACATTAGAAGAAAGCTATAGCCAATCTTTTCTTAATACTGCTCCATGGTATGTCATTCAGTGAGTTGCCAGGGGGACATATGTGACCACAAATGCAATAGGATGTGACCCATAATGCACGAATCCCTGGAGAGAAGAGTTCTTCCACTGGTGAAACGTGTGTGGTGCTGGATTTTCTGCCAGTCCAGACAGTTTGTTTGTGATTTGCTCATGGCCAGGTCCCTCCCATGGTTCAGTGTGATGTTTACTGTTGTAGAGGAGTTGAAATCACAGGGAATGACAAACCTAACAGTGTCATCCTCTCCACAGCCAAAATTACGGAGATTTAACTTGTTGCAGCTACCACCATAAACGCCTTTGGACTCCTCAGTGTTAGAACACATCTACTCTAAACTTGTGTTTTGCTTATGGGACATTCAGAGTTCCCTTAGCAGGACTGCAATCTCCTCAAACCTGGCTCAGGCTTAAAGCAGAAGGGAATTGAAACCAGCTAACTACATTCTGTTCCCTGTCTAACAGTTCTAGTTACTAGATAATAAAATATTTTATATGTATGTGTGCTTTTAGTTTAGTTTGCCCAGATGTGAAATGAGATCAAATTTTGATCCAAAGAAGAGCATTTAAATGTCATTGTCTGAGTGTTTTCATGCCAAAATTAACAAGACAAATGAAGGTGATTGTAATGTAGAAAATTTGATAAAATACTACTCTTTTATCCTACTGCAGACTATTGTTTGCAGCTATACTAATGTGAGATGGAACAATTTTAGAGCTCTCAAAAATTACAGTTCTTTCAAAAACTTATAGTCTGCTCAGTCACGGCTCCAGTTTTCTGCAGACTTTACTGACTGATTCAGCACTGCTATTGTTCCCCGAGACATGTGTTCTTCCATAACAATTACTCTTTTGCAGTGTATCCATTTTAGTCATCATTAAACCCATCTTGCCTACAATGTGTGAGCCAAGCATTCCCTTTTTTTGCAGGATGTCACTTTCTAGTCCACACTTTCATTTTGTGCCTCACTGTAATCAGCTCATTTTTTTTTCTCTTCCATTCATGCTTCTTACTTCTTACTTAATTTCCTTTTGTTTAACCTAAACACATCAACACTATTTGCTATTTCTGATTGCATTACAGCTTGCCTTCCATTTTCTTAAATTTTGCAGAACTTCTCCTGACAAGAATGTTATGTTACTTATGATGAATTATGCAAGAGCAATAAAATGCAAAATATGTAAATGGCACACGATTGTTATCTCGCTATTAAAGTGAGACAGTAACAGAATTTGTAATGTATATTAACAGGTTGTTCACATTTTTTAATGCCACAGAGAATGAGAGGAAAAAATTCTCTGGACTTTTGTTGCAGGTGAGAGCAAGACATAATGGAGACACTCTCTCCACCTGCAGTGATTTGTCTTTCACAGTTCAATTCTGCCATTTCACAAGCTTGCTGGCTCTAGGGTTATGTGTCCTGGCAAATTGTTGTCTGTCACCTGTTAATGTATTTCCTCACTTACCTGATTGACAAATTCCCTGCCTTGGCCATTGATTTGTTCGGATGCACATGAATGTCTGATGAATTCAATCAGAGACCTTCAACACTTTTGGGTAGTTTATCCTGTAGAGGTTTGTCTTTAGTGCATTTTGAGAAGTAATCCATAGCTGTTGCCAAATATTTGTATGTGTCAGGGTGAGCAGTGAGAAAACAACTATCACCGTTAATTTGTGCTATCTGTACAGTTCCTATCCTGATGACCCTGCCATGGTGCTCTGCTGGATCACATTGTCTACATCCAGCCAAATCTGACAGCTAACAGGCAAGTTTTGCAGGAGGGACTCCCATTTACTGGATTTGGCAGTACCCATGACAGTCTCCCCAGGCTACACAGTAGTCCACAGTCATAACAATTCCAGCAGATGCTGAGCAGAGGGAGCCCATCCTCACATCCACCCCAGCAAGGAAAAGCCATGAGTTTTGACCAGCCCAGGGGTTTGTAGCTGCACCTGAGTGCAGAGAGGCAGCAGTGGTCATGAGCACAAGTACTTCTGTGCCAGTCTGGTATGGAGGCAGTTCCCCCTCATCTTGCCTGACAGACAGCTCAGACAGATGGGTTAAAGCTTAGCATAGGTTTCAGCTCTGAGATGGAAGTCAGTGCTCTAGGGCTGAGTCACAGGATGGGAGAAACAGGAGAATAATTTAACAAACCCAAGTCTCTCATGTGCTGTACTTGTTTTCAAAATGCATCCACATTCTGTGTTAAGAAAGGGATGTCAATTTAAAAGCCAAACATTTCTGCACCTGCATGAAAATGAATGTTTATATCATCTTTCACTCAGGTCATGGTGAACATCAGTATGAGGATGTCAATCTGTGGGACTAGCAACAGCTTAAACCAGTTTGAATACTAGTCAATGCCATTCCTAAACTATCAAATAGAAGTAAATATAAAACCTTCCAGTTCATTTTGTTGCTTGGGAATCCTTACTTCACACAAAGCAATGTAAGTGCCTGGTGATTTCTGCTAAAATAGCTATCCTTTTGGCATGCCACTGACTTTGAATTATTCTGCCGAGGCAGCGACACCTGGATTCCTTTGGGACCCTCAAAGTCCTCGCTTTTTTGGGTAAGTTCAGTCTAGCATTGTTGTAGCCTGAGTAAGCTCTGCCTGGGTCAGCTCTGCTTCTGCACTGAAACAGCAGCTTTAGCAGGCCATGAGCTCAAAACTGGGCAGATTTCATCCAGCCATAACAAAGTCATATGGTAACAAGCTTGAGTAATAAAGCTATCCCAGTAACACAGCACTGGCATTAGGCAGGATTTGCCTTTCTGTAACTATATCAAGTTCAAAATTAAAAGCAATGTCACTTCAAAAGAGTCACCATTTTCCTGACTTCTAGCCTGAATCATTTCCTTTCCGTTTTTTCCTGGTCAACATCATGAAGAATTTCTACTCTCTTCAGGAGCAGGTCCTGCAGCTTTCACATTTTAAAAGCTTCTCATTTCCATCGAAGAGATGGAGCAAGCTCTTACCTAAGCCTACTGATGACAGATTTACTGGGCCTGAGAGGGAACTGCAGAACAGGCTGTTAGAATAAAAAAATCAAGCCAGATTTTCTGATCTGATCAGACAGGAGGAAGAAACCCAGGAACCTTAGCTTATTTGTTTGTTTGTTTTCTATTTAGAGTTATTTATTTTTTATTCTCATGAAGCTAAAGGATTAATAGTGGGAATATTAAGTGAAGCCAAGCATAGTGTGAGAGCAGATGCTTTGCAAGCCTTTCCATACAGCCTTGCCAATCCTTCACAGAGGAGCTCTGGGTTGCCACACTTTTCTCCGTTTTTTGTGCCTCTTTTCAGCAGCCAGTGCTAGCCAGAAGGAATTGAATGATGGCTTTGTGATTTAAAGGAGTAATCAGAAATACTGAAACAAAGATTATTGGGCATATTTTTTTCAGCAACACAGGCAAGAATAAAAATTGTTTATTATGTGTGTGTGACTAGGCTATAAAATGCACACAGTGAGAATATGAATAAGGATAATTTCAGGTCTTGATGATTTTTCAGAACTTCAGAATTCTCTCAGCCATAAAGTAGGAGAGAATTTAAGGAGCAAGGATTTCAAAAGAGTTTATAAGTGAAAGTTTATGTTTTGAGTTACATTTGCAAACTGGTAGCATGCTGATTAGTCCACCCTGAAATAATATGCTGTAGCTGTACTAATTGCTACTAATTCCCATACTGGGAGGGGACACACAGTACAGGAATGCAATCCACATTTTCCAAAGGATATTAAGGCCCAGAAAAAGGCACCAAAGCTGCTGAAGGGGCTTGAAGGCAGGTCCTCTAGGGAGCAGCTGAAGCCACTGGGTTGGTCTCTTTTGGGGGAGGCTGAGTGGTGACCTCATTGCACTCTACAGCTTCCTGAGCTGAGGGGAAGCTGAGAGGGAGGTTCTTTCCATGCTTCACAGGACACCAGCAGGTGTTCCAAAGCACTGGAACCCCTGGCAACATCTGTGTGTCCAGTTTCTTATGGCTGATTCCACATGGTATGGGCAGGGCAAGCTCTGCAGTGATCCTCACATTCCCTTGGTCTTGCCACTGCCATCCAGCTGAAAATGCCTCATAGACTCAGGAACTTCCAGGTGTCAGTGGTTCTCATTTCCAAGAGCCTCATGCAGCCTCCAGCCTTGGCCCTTGGTGGCCAGGCAGTGGACACAGCTGCTGGGCATCCCTGTAAATTCATCCCTGTGCTCAGGCTGGGCATATAAGGTCATTTATACCACATTCATTGGTTGTGGGGATGCCACAGGTTCAAGCAAAGGTTTGCTTCTCTCTATGTGAACTTTGCAAGGAGCAGGCAAGATTTCCTCACCATTTCTTACCAATACACGAGTGACATTTGCTACTATACTCTTAATGGAGAGATCTTCTTGGAAAAAAGCATGGAATTGGTTTGTGTCCTTGACCACCTTTTTCCTTACAATTCAACAGCTCTTTTCCTCCTTTAGTGTTCATCCTTGCTATCTTTCTTGAAATGATGGTCAAGATGGCCCTCTCAGCCTTCCTTTAGTCCTTCTAGTCATCTTCTGTTACCGGCCCTCCATGCCCCTAAGCAACTGCTTAGTCTTTGTTTGCCCTCATCAAAATGGAATTTATGGTTTTCAAACCTGAGGAATGGCAAGTGTACATAGGTGAGTTCTCTCCATGGCTTTGCAAAATGTTTGCTTTTCCTATGGAAATACCTTTTGTGACTCACAAGAAAGCAATTGCCTGTGTCATATTTGTGGGTCATAGTCATCCTGTGATCTACTCGTGCCTCCAGGAACATTTGCCTACTCTGGTGCTTCCAAACCACAGCAGAATCCCATGGCACTCCACCTGACATTCCCTATTTCTACAGTGCAGTTCCTCCTGCATGGTTTGTTGAGGAGGGTGTCTGTCAGAGCTCCAGCTGGAATGGAGTATGGGGGCTGTTAAAATGTACCATGAGATACAGATTTTCTGGTTCATAGATGCCACAAAGTCCAGAATATAATGTGGGCACTGAGTGTATCTTTTGGATAATGCAGGAAGCCTAAAAATATTGAATGATGGTTTTCTGCAAGTTAGATTCAAAATACCTGACCATGAACCTCACTGTTTCATACATTTGGTGGCACCAAAGCATGAAGAGTGAAGGCTGAGAGTGTTAATGAGGCTTCTGCCCATCAGTAGTCTGCTGGAGTGCAGCTCCACACAGTCACAACCAGCAGATTTAGCCCTTAAGTCTTGTGGAGTCCCACAGATTTCATGTTCATCATGGAAGAGTGAAGCATTAGAAGTATGATCTGGAGGGTGCCAGAAGGGGGAAGTGGCTATACAGATATTTCTGCAAACAGTTTTTGCATAGTCTCATTTTGTGCTGCCCAGAAACTGAGAATATTAGTCAGCCAATCCTTTTCATCTCAATTTTAAGAAAATCATTGTCTCTTTAAAAAATAAATATTTAGAGTACTATTTTCTTCATACATTGCACTTGACTGACAAAGCACAGGTTGTTCCAGATGAAGTTTCAGCTTTCATTTTTAAATTTAAGTTACATTAAATTGTTAAAAAAAACACCTGCAAAATATAAATCTGTTAGATATTATTACTCATAAGGCTGCCAAAACCATGTAAGCTGTAAAACAGGAATAAAACCTCTGAAATGGATTTTTGTAAATCTCAGAGTCAAATTACTGAACTATAAATATGCAATCCACATATTATTGTGTTCATTTTTTTCTTCAGTGAGGTTTTTCCATGTCAAGAAATCTCATCTAAAAATTTGGCTCAGTCCTGATCCTTTAAAATTCCTCTAGCTCTTATACATTAGCATTTTCATACTTCCTATTTATCACTGTGCTTAGAATTGTTGCAGAGTGATAGAAAGAATTATTTTTGAAGACATAAGTAAGCCTGTTATCCACAGGAATAAGGAAGATAATACAGCGAATCTCTCTGAAATGCACAGCCTTCGTGTACAATCAGTGTATTTCTTTCATGTTTATTCCTTTGTCACATATTCATTTGTGAGGGTTCCACAACATGTTCTGTACATGCCATGAATTGGTTTACCACAAGTTTATCCTTTCAGTGCATTTTGTTTCACTGGTAATGCAATCATTGCACATTGGCAGATTTTTATGCATCTAATAACTTCATTCTCTTATCAGATGTTCATTTAATTGGATTTCAGACTGGTTTCATGTAGGATTTGGATAAATGGAAGCATAGGTTGCAACCTATGTGTTCCTTAGCAGAAATTCATGTAAGTTACTTCAATTGACATTTAATACACAATTACTGCTGTGCAATTTATCTCCTCGAGTGTTGCTTTTGACAACAGGACCAGTTTAGAGTATTAGTGTCCCTGCTACTGGGGTATGCTGACAATAGGCTATAGAGGCACTGGACTACCACCCTCAGCAAAGTTAAGCAAAACAGGTTAACTGAACCTTCATAATCTTATTTAATCATCTGGTGGTCCCTGAATCTTCTAAGTCAAAGGTGTTTAGCCCTTGGAGTTAGAGAGTGTCTCTCTGCAAAATCAATTTAACTCCTGTTTTACCAGAAAATAAAAACACCAGATGACACCTTCAATAATATTCATAGAACTCTACCATCTCCTGTTAGTAACTGGGATGGGGAGTGGCCTTTTTCTGTTTTCCCTTTGCATGTCCCTCCCTCTGCAGCGTATCTGCACAGGGATTTTTAAAACTGCATCTATTTCATTTGGGTTATTTGCTGCTGCTTTTTATTTATTTTTTAATGAAGTTTTTATGAAATTCTATATTGTACATTTTTCTGCCTATTGCAATTCCAAGTGCATTTATTATTAAAGTTGAATAACTTACTAATGAAAAAAGACAAGAATTCAGCTGCAGGGTACTTTGTGTTTGGGATATTCCACTTGCATAGTTATACTTAGATATAACACATGTTAACATCCACGTGCACACTTGCACACACAGACACAATACCCACTGGACCATACAGGAACATAATTTTTAAATTTGCCGTTTTAGCAATAAATTTCTAAATTGCTTTTAATATATCGCTCAGCTTCCCCTAGATACTTTATAAGTCAAAATTTAGCCATAAAGGTGACTTGCCAACATTAAAATCCTGTGAAAATGGAGAGCTTTTCCTACTTTGGTGTTGCACAAATAACAGAATTTAGCCTCATGTGTCAAAGAAGGATTAGGCCTTCCGTGGTTTTGGTTTTGATTAAAATCATCATTGTTTAGCTGTACAATATATTTATGAAGAAAAAACATGAAAGAAAAGAATATATTTTGAACATTAGGAAATTGAGGCAAATAAAAAGGTTAAAGAAAACTATTTCATAAAATGGCATGTAAACATGTGGAATGTATTACCAAAGACAAGAGAGGTAACTTAGAACATATGTTTATGAATCAGTATGTTCAAAAGAGAACAAGATGAGTTTCTACACAAAGAGAGAATAGAGTGTGAGGAATGCAGGAAATTAGAGATGGGGGGGGTGGTGGAAAAAAGCAGAAAGGTTCGTTTTATGAGGATTAGTAGCTTTTAACAGAGCAAGGCTGTGAGCAGGTGGAGTTCCCACCCTGGTCTGAATGGCAAATGCATAGGTTGTACTTCAAACTCATATCCTTTTCCAGAGGGCTGAATGGGGTGGGGAGGAGAGTCTTCAGCAGCAGTTGAAAACAAACAGCTAAATATAACATTAAAAGCTAAATATAAACTCCAGGTTGACATCTTTAATGCTTCTAGAGTTTACTGTCAGCATTTCTATCCCAGAACATTTTTTCCTTCTTTTGAATGGGTTGCTCCTGCCCTTACTGTTTGATAAAATTAAGTCACAGTCAGAAAGCAGAACTGACTGAATGGCTTCACAGACAATAAACACCTGGTAACTGAAGACCTTGGCTTCCTACTATGCCCTTTCTGCAAGAAAGGCAAAAGTAAGCCAGTCACTTTAAGTGTCCTCTTTTCTGAACAATCCTTTCAGGTCCCTGTCCAAAAGAGCTGTTCTAAACAGCCAGTGGAACACATAGGTTTGAGGGCACATCATGCTTTGGGGTCATCTTAGAGATCAGACAGAATATGGTGTCAGAAGAAAGTAATATATCCAAACCTGAGCTAAATGGCAGCCCAGAACACACAAAAGATGCTTCTGAAAAGCCTCTCCTCACCCTGATCATCTGGTCAAGTTTTGCCACTCAGAAGAACTCATTTCTAGAAAGGCTTATGCAAGGACCTGCACCCCTGGCACCCCTGGCAGGCCAGTCTGCTTCCCAGAAGTTTCAGGTTCTCTGAGAAGGATCTGTTTCTTCTTGATGAGCATGATGTTAGCAATCCCTATAGGCAGGAAGAATGACCCTGTGTTCCTCTGCATACGGGATGTGCATCTGCATCCTTTTACCCCCTTCTTTAGAAGTTC
This sequence comes from Rhipidura dahli, assembly GCA_013399225.1. Lineage (NCBI taxonomy): Eukaryota > Metazoa > Chordata > Aves > Passeriformes > Rhipiduridae > Rhipidura > Rhipidura dahli. The sequence continues at coordinate 151,026 of VXAC01002418.1, forward strand.
TGTGTGCTCTAATATTTTTCCATAATAAAGCCATTGTTTTTCTCTCTGTTTGATTGTCAAATCAAAATGCAATAAATGGGTATGTTTGTATTGCTGGCAACTTCCTATCTGTATTTCTTGGCTGGCATACATCCTAGATCGGTTTTGACCTGTCCAAAACTTTTAGCAATTCCTTTAAAAAGAAGCCTGATGTTAAAGTAGGGAGGTTTTAATAAACCAATGTCGTACCTTTTTATTCACTTCAAATATCCTATTAAAAAAAGACATTTTTCCCATGGCATTGATGCAAAATAAAGAGTTTAAATTTCCTTGTTAAAAAAAAAAAAAAAAAAGGCAAGAAAAGTCTGAAGAAATGATGGAGGGTAGATATATAATCAGGCAAATCTCTGGGTGAGTGATGTTCACAGTATGCATTCAATGTCCCCTATTCAGGCAGCAACACAATATGGCATGTGAACATGTACATGGACTGACAGAAACACCAAAATACCATGCAGGGCATGCCGAGGATCACCAGGAAATTCTGCACTGTTGAGGAGTGACGCTGTTGAAAGGCATCGCCCTGTCTGCTCCTACACCAAGCTTAGCCTCTTTCAACATCAAACCTAATCATAGCAGAGGGGTTTCTCTGCAGATGGGGAAGGCCACACTCCCTCCCTTCATCCTTCCACCACTGTGGTTGCTGTTTGCTCCCCTCAGTCTGCCTGAGCTCTATCAAGCCTCATAATAATGTCCTTGTACCTGTTAGTGGCATCCAAGGGAAAAATTCCCAGACAGGCTTACTTACAATGTTTGCTGTCCTCTCTTCACTGTAAACTGTACGAGATAAAGTAGCACTGCCTTTACCCCTCCATTTTGTTGCAGGAGGTGGGATGCTCTACGAGTGGATGCTTTTGTTCAGTGGTGGTTTCCTGTGCTGTTAAGTGGCAGCAGATGGTCGCCCCGCAGTGAGATGAGCCCTGGCCATGGTCCTACTGGCAGGGGCAAGAGCACTCAGCTGTCCCTTGCATCCGAACTGGTTTTATCAGGAAAAGCTGGAGAACAAGATAAAGAATCAGATTTCACTAAAGCGGCTCCCCCATCCCCCCGCAGCATCTGTCAGGGCCTGCTGGCTACAGCACCACCACCCTGGGAGGCTTCAGACACCGAGGGAGAGGGTGTGCTGGGCCGTGCCATGCTCACTCCTGCTCCAAACAATATGGTTCTTGCCTTATGTTGCATTACTATGGATGCACAGTTTCCATGAAAGGGTTTTATTTTTTCATGGCCACCTGTCCTTTGCAGGTCCCCCTTTGCTTTCCCTGAAGTGATATTTCAGAGCTGTCTGTTATAATTTCATTTCTGACTTTCTGCAATTTGCACTTTTCTTTCTCTGACTCTCACATTAGATTTATTCTACACCAAAGGTTCTCTTACATTTTAACAATGGTTGAGTTCAAGTTTGCTCTGTGCTGCTCTTCTGAGTACATTCTTTTATTCTCTGGCTTATGTCTCTGTTCTTTTATGGCATTCAGTGTTAAAAGTTTTCTTATCCTTGCTCCACATTTGGTTTCTGACAGGCTTATCCTGGGCACTGTGTTGACACGACAAATTCTTTCCCCTGGCAGTCATATTCCTGATAACATTAGATCTAGAGCTTGCCATCTGACTCCGTGAGCTCAGCTCTTCCTGCTACACAATGCACTCCAGCAGGACATTGTGCAATACAAAACACAATTTCCATGGCATTCTCCCAAGATGTGCTGCTGGTTTTCCCTTCGGCTTATAAGGTAAAGCCCAAGCAAGTTGCCCTACCAGAAATATCACCAAAGTGATCACTGCTATATCATTACTGCAAAGTGATCAGTCAGAGGGACAGATGGCTAATTGGTGAGTACAAGTGGTGCCCCCAGCCGTTCCCCGGAAGAGCCTTGTTAGTAACCTCCTCCAGCTCCAGGAAGCTTGGATCACCGACGGGAGAGTGACTGCAAGTTTAGAGGGGGCACACATAATATATTGAATCACAGCACTTTTTGCTTTGCCGTGTCTCCGTGGTCAGTGTTTCAGGCTAAGCACTGTTCAGAGCTGAGGGTCAGTGAAGCTGCCTGGCATCGTCCCCTTCCTGAGCCGGGTAAACCCTTGTGCCACCCATTTATGCACTTCCCTCAGCCCCACCACGTGCACTGGGAACGCAGGCAAGTAAATACAGCCCTGTTGCAAACTGAGACCTGACATTTTTGATGACAGCTTTTAACACAGCTCTTTGAATTTCATTTCCTGAGAAGGTTTCAGCCAGTGAAGCCGAGCTATTCATGCAAAACATATGCAAAAATGAGGCAAGCCCAGCAGATGAAATCACTTCTCAGAACATGAGCAAACTTTGGTGGAAAATGTTTGCTTTTTTCCTCAGGACACTTGAAAATGTGCGCCTGAGAAACCAGTATCTGCTTCTGAGCATAGAAAGCCAAAGTTCAGGTCAAAATAATGACTGGAAGAGGCTTTGCCTACCTCTCAAATTGAACTTGTTTTTGCAGGTTCAAAAAAGCAAGACAAAACTGTTATGCTTGTTTATCTGGATGATATGTTCATTTTATGGGGAAGTTATTTGTACACCACTGTTTTCTGGAACAGAAATATTGAGCTAAACCAAAAAAAAAGTTGGTTTTCAATATTTCTCTCCAAGTTCAATCCATTAAACTTGAAAGTAAAAGAATATTCCTATGACAATTCAAGTGCTGTTTTTACTTGATCTTATTATGCAGCTTTTCTTTGTTGGAAGGGATGGCTGGTCTTGGTACTTGGGCTGTTAAAGGTTTTCTCACTGTTGTGTGTTGACTAATTAATTTGTACAGTCTAAAGAAGGCTTTAGAAATTAGTGTGGGGGAAAATGGCACAGCAACAGTTTTTGTCTTTTAAAATATTCATTCCTGGGAAAACACTGTCCTAGAATGATTGCACCTTCCCCAACAGTGGTTCTGATTTAAAGAGGAAGGAGTGACATAACTCTAGAGGAACTTCTTGGTCTGCACCATAGTTATATTCACATAAGGCTGCTGAGCAAAAGCTGGCCCACTCTCTTCACACACTTTTTCTATCTTGTCACTTCAGTGTTGCCATTTTATTGGTTTCTAATGACATGTATAGAAAACAGCTAAAATCTTCCAGGAAAGGTTCAGCTTTGCAAATACGTCATTCATCACCTGACTGAGTGTTTCTCTAATCACAGACAATTAACATCACTACCTTCACACTGCAGATGCTTCCATCCTGCAGCAAAAATAATTGTAATTTATAGATATTAAATTAAATATATATAACACTAAATGTAATAAATAATACCTCTAGACAGGTAACTTGATCTTGAAAAAAGAGAAAGTTTACAATACTTTAGTTTTGGAAACAAACCCAAAGAACAAGGAGTCATGTAGGAGCTGGTTGAGATCAAGGCTCTGTAGTTCTAAGTCTGTTTTTAGTTAATCATCAGCCTCTGAGTTGCAGCATCCACATTGTCTGGTTTTGTTTTTTTTTAATTTGGGGGAAAAATATCACTTTCAATTTATTTCCTTTTTTAACTCAGCAGAAACTGTTTTGAAGTCCAGTCTTTGTCAAGCTGAAATAAAAGGCTCAAATGCATTACAGAGAGACAAAGGCAGTGGTGGAATCTCATACTCATATAAAGTTTTCATTGAAAGAGCAATTCAAAAGTTCACTTGTAGAGAATCATGGGTTGTTATGATCAGGTAACAAGCAAAACCCCAGTGAACTAAAAACTAATCCTCTTCCCATTTTTCTACTTCAGTTGCTTATTTCAGTTTCCAGTCAATTCTGTTTTAAGTTTTTTCTCAAGAAGTGATTAGACGAATCACATCATTTTGATATAAGCCTATGCTTTAGATGCATCCAGCGGCTGTTGTGTCAACCACCTGGAAAGATCAGCTCCAAACACCAGAGTCAAGGTTACACCAACCATAATGACTGAGGTGCCTTGAATTTGGCACAGCTTGGGAGCAATCTGACTTTTAATTTAAGCTCAGGGTCATCTATATTAGACACCCATCACCAGCTCTGAAGTATTTTGATTCAGAATGTTTAAGGGTAGGTAGGGGCAAAGGAATGTGAGTCTTGGAATTAGAAAGATGGAAATAGTATTGCTCATCCTGCAAATATTTTTAGGCACCAAATTTTAGCAGTTCACAGCTTTTTCTCACAGAAAATTTTCTTGAGGAAAAAGTAAAGGAAGAGAGAAGATTGGTTTTTTTTCCCCTCAAAGCCTAAATTACCTGTAAAGAGACATGATTCAAAGGAGAACTCAGTAAAAATTGTGTTATCCTGCGCTCCTCAAAAAAGAGAAGCAGGGTCTACCATAACGCAGAGAAGCAGGAAAATAAATATCAGACATGATTTCAAAATGCCCTTCAAAGGTTTTATAGACAGATGGATGAATAGACCTCTCTCTATATCTCTAGCCAGATTCAGAGCTCTGCTTGTTACAGTACGTAGATGCACCTTAACTCAGAAGAACTATTTCATGTTATTTACTTTGAACGAAAAAACCCCACCAGTGAACTCTAGGTAGCAAATTAGTCATTCAGCTGTATTTACTGGCTCATCAGCAGTGTACAAACCATAAAATATGTCTTGGGAAAACTTCTTCACCCCAAGGTGAGTACACTCTGGTAATTACAGCTTCAGTTTTCCACCATCCATAAGCTTTCTTAGATTAATTGTTTCGGTGCAGTTAAGATTGCTGACTGTGACCTTTAACAAGGGTGTGGGGACACTCGAATGCCTTGAGCACTATGCAACTTGCTCATCACTCAGATGCTATTGTAATAGCAGAAAACTTCCTGCTGCCACTCTTTGCAGACAGTTCCTCCAGATCCACGTGGGAGAATGTTCTCATCAGCAGAGGAGAAATCCATCCTTGCCATCTGTTTATGTCAATGAGCCGATCAGCAGCAACTCATCTTCCCAGCACATTCCTCTCTCCCTGTCAGTGTGCTTCTGGGAAGGTTGTCCCATCCCGTGACATGAAGGAAGCTGTGAATAATACTAACATTCAACAAGACAGTGGCTTACATGATTGTGGTCTAGATGAGGTCCTGATAAACTCTCGATGAAATGCCCTGCTGTAGTGTCAAATTGTTGTGGTATGTCCACAGTATTTCTGTTCTAGGACATCTGTATTAAAACCTGCAGTGACTGCCTGGCAATCTTCAGTCTTTCCTTCAGAGTGCTGCTGAATTAATTTCAAGTACAGTCATTGTTGTATGGTAGGAAAGCACATCTCTTTAATCAATATAAAGATCGAACTGTTTTACTCAGCAGTCTGTCTTTTGCATTTGGGCAGAAAAATGTGGACATGCTCCTCCTAAACAATACCTACGCATGCCATGCTGGGGTGCTGACAGATGGACATTCTGTATTTACCAACTCCCCCCTGTGGTTTCTTTGCTGTTGGATGTGACATTCTTCAGATGTCTGTTTTACGAATGTCAAAGACCACATGGCTATTTTGCGAAGAGTGGAATTGTTAAAGCAAAATCTTGGCCTGAGTCCCTATTTTAGTTTTTATTTCCTAAGTTCTGCTACTGAGAACAGAGCAGGTCCTTCCAAAAATGAACATTCCCTGTCAGTGTGGCACCTTTTAATTCCAATAATGAATAAACCTGGTCGTTTGCTCTGTTCCATACTTAATGTTTTCACCTGATCTAATTTCTTAGCAGCACTGCCACAACAGGAGCAGCATAGGATCTTACTTGATTTATCAAACTAATGAGTTAGTTTTATTGTAAGTGATTAAATGTGTTTTACTTTTTAAAGCACAGGAACTGAAAAGAAATGCATTGTTACAATCTGAAAATAACTAGAAAGATAAGTTCATTAACTTGCCTACACTTGTGCATCATAAAAACCTTGTTAAAAATTACTCCCCAGCCTGCTGTATTAGCTTCTTTATGAGGTAATTTCTCCATACAGTAATAAGATTTTTCTTTTACTCTCCAGTGCATATTAAACCCACTAATCTTCTTTTATAAACTATAGTTTCAGCCACTTTCTCAATTTACTCACTTTAAAGATATTCTCCTATTAATATTAAAGGTAGCAAGCACAGATACGAACTTTGCAAAACAGTCTTTCAGATTTATGGCACAATCATACCACTGCATTGCAATGGCACAAAAGGGACAAAGCAGTAACTGTCAAGTATGTCTCATGAAAAACCAGAAAATGTTTGCCCCCACAGAATTATTTTCCCATCACATTTATTATGCGAATGAACTATGGGTGTGTTTTCCCCTCTCTGAGCATAAATACAGAGTCTGAATATTCGCTTCTCTGAGATCTGCACAATTTGCATGGATGTGGCAGATTAAAGACCTGTTTCACCAGGGTGTTGCTGCAGTTTTACACCAGTACCCACGCCTCTGAGTCTGAATGGATGCAGTCAGAGTCTTGCCAGAGAGGAACAGGTTCTAGGTCGCCAGGTGTGTTTCCAATAAAGCAGTGGCAAAATTTCCCTTGAGCCACAGTGAAATGTTCAGTTGCTTGAGTATGAGCTTGAAAAGGGAAAATACAAATGGGCTATAAATTAACCTTTGCTTTTTCCCAGCTATAAAATAAAACAAGTCTTAAAATTCCAATAAATAATCTCTGCACCGAGTAGCAGTAATTTATTATTGTCCTGATTATTGTTAGCATTTTTATTATCATTTGAAGTGCGGCCATCTCTTGTTATGGCTCAGGAAGCCCTGGGGTCAGAAGCTGTGCAATCGTTGAGCCAATTCCTAAGGTACTTAAGGATCATATTTAAATTCAGAACTATATCCTGCAAAGTGAAAGAGTCAGTTTATCAATACTTCTTTTTCTTCTTTTTAACATTATCCAGTCTATTTTGGTGGTCTAACAGAGGCTCCTGAGACACTGGTGTCATTTCAATTATCATCTCAAATATCATCAGAATCCTTTCAAGATAGAGGGTTAGGTATAGTACAGGTTATGCTGCACATCTGACACTGCAGAATAACCTGCAAGCATAGGTTTTTAATACTGGCATAACTCCAGTCATTAAAAGACACATAAAAATTAAACCATATGCAATTATACTTAGAAAAAGATGAGGTGATGTTTTCGCAGACAAGACTAAGAAACATTTCCCTCACTACAGCTGCACTACTCATAATGCCCCTCAACACCAAGGAACTCAAGCAAGGAGCCATGCCATTACTTGCAGGGCATATCCATTATCTAATGAATCAGTGTAAGTGATGACAAACTGGGATTAAAATCTGTAACCCTGTCTTTTTCTGAGCAGATTGGTGCTGTAGCAGTGCATGAATTTACAAATAGGTATGAAGGCTCTTGTTGAGTTCTGTGGAGAAGCTGGTGGAAAACCCAGGGATATACAAGAGTTTTGTGCTCCCATTGTTAGGAAGAAGACACAGGTATTGTTGGTCTTACCCAAATACACGAATTTTGATTGCTGTAATTTCTGAGGTGAGAAGATAGATACTTTTGGCTAACCAAAAGTATGAGTGTTTCCTCATAGCATCACACTGTTCTTGTAAATTTGAATTCAATACATCACAGAAATATGGAGCTCTAATATGCACAAATATGCTTTTAATTCATTAACATCAACATCCCACTAAAGTCAGTGTAATCACTGCTTTGAGTCAGAGCTGGCTGAAGAGTTACAGTACAATAGGACAAGAGTAAGAATAAAGCCTCTTTTTGGTGTAATGTTTATATAACATGTCCAGCATTTTGGAAGGGGAGAATGTCTCTGTGAAGTCCTGCCCTTTCCCAAAAACACTTCCATGGATAATCTTACATATTGAAAAAGTCACTGGACTAATCCACAACATATTTTTTTCAAAGTTCTCCTCTGGCAAAATTCACACAAATTACGTCATCATAACAGAGCTGCTTGCTCTGAAAACAGAAGTGTATTTAGAATTTTAGAGGAAAATAAGTCTACTGAACACTACTGGAGAATTTTTTTAGTGCAAAAGTTTATTTGTATTCTTTAGATTTTAAAATGCACCCTAGTAATTTGTTCATGCATTCAGTGTTGACTTGTCATAAAAAACACACATGCAATCAGACTGGTGCAATTTGATACCTTACAGCTAAAAATTGAAAAACAAGTTACTTGTTGAAAACCATTGTTTAAAGATGTTCCCATGACAGGGGGGCAGGGAGAGGACTAACACAAGCTTATGAAATGAACATTGCATTGTTTGCAAAAAAGCAGAGCATATGTATTCATTATTTGATATTTTCTGACAAAATACTGCCTACATTTAATTTCCAGTAATGTGTCACTTTTGATTACACACAGATATGGGCACATTCCTTGTTTCCATGAACTACTTTAAGGGAGGGATGTAAGTTTGGAAAAATTTACAAATATTTTTCATCACACTTGTTATGTCACACTTCAGTAAAAAATTACAAATTCAAATGCATATTAATTCCAGAAGTTATTTGATATCTTTTTATTATTCATATGTTTTTAGATGAATAAAACAATGTCATGTATCCAGAACTGGGAAATGCATCTGGTAAAAAAAAATTTTCATTTGATTTTTTCTATCACTTCTCAAAATACCATTTTGCAATATTTCTTGAGTGACAAAAGAAGTATTATGCCATATCAATGGCTGTACCACCTCACAAATGCCTAGAAGAGAGAAACAGTCACAGTTAAAATTTTCTTTTTCAGGAGACCAAATAGATCTATTTTTTAAAATCTGCAAAAACACGGTAGAAAAGAAATTGATGAATTTGAGTCTCCAAAAGTAAAGGTATTTGCAAAGAGATCTCTTAACTAATCTGTCTTTTAGTCATGAAAGAACCTATTTTATGATAGTGGCAGGGACAGAAGCCCGCAGTGATTTGAACTAGAAATATGCTATTTTCGCATGTGTATGGTGGCAATAACATTCCTTAAGGAAAATTTTGCCAAAGTACCAATTTCCCAGTGCTTAGGTGAATTATGAACCTTAGGTCTTTCTTATTTTGGGGAAAAAAATAGCCTTGAATTAGTACCAAATCTAAAACTTGGTGCAGTTTTCACAGAAGCGTTATTAAAAAAAGGAAAAGGCTCATGCTGCTTCAGAGAGCTTTCACTTGCACCTTTTCCATTCCACACAAAGAGCTGAAGCAGTTCTGATGTAAGTAACATACAGCTAATTTGCTGTATTTATGTCACATTGATATGATACTGACAGTATTCACACAATGGAGCCATTATCTGTTAAGACATATGTCTTCCTGGTGTCTGGGTATGTGCAAGGGTCAGAGGAGAACCTGGGCTTTTACAGACAGTTTGAGAAATCCAGGATCATAGGAAAGTGGAGAGGTATAATAGGCAGAATTATCTCTGCCCACTCAGAGGTCATGAGCATGATTTTCAGACATTTGGCCTCATTTACACACAAAGATAATGTAAGATGCAAGTGCTCGGTTTTATCTCCATGCATAGGAGAATCTTTAGTGTTTGCTGATTTAGGCAAGACTGAAGGAGCTTTGCTTTGGCCCCTTCCACTGAAATGGGTGTAAATCATGGTTAAATCTGTATTCCAGTGAAATTGAACGCAAACCAACAGTCAGGTACCAGACAAAGACCAGGAGTTTATTCACAGGGATGCCTAAACTACATAGGGGTCAGTGAAACACCACACCCCAATGTAGCCCTTGTCAAGAAGAGATGTATTGCATAGCAGAGTTTAAATTGCTGTCCTTAGCTGCTTCATTTCCGTATTCAAAGCTGCTCTTCTCAGCTGAGACACAGCACACTCACAAAGTAACCCACCAGACTAATACAGTGACCTGTAAGAAGTTAGCTGAGTTACATTAATGGGTGATGAGCCTTCCTAACCTAAAGCACAGATGTTACTCTCTTTCATATATTTTATATCCTATATGGACATCTTTTTAAAGGACCAAACAGTTCCCAACAGAATATTTGTTCCAAACCTTTTAAGGTTCATTCACATTTATTTTCTTTTATATTTTTTCACCCTTAAAGGTCATTTCACAAAAGAGATCAAAAGGAACCTTTTCCATTCCTCCTCTGCAGGTGGCCAGCAGCAGATTAACTACTTACAGAGACTTCAATATATAAATCTGAATGACTTGTTTTACACAGCAATGCAATGCTACTGTCGGATGTCGAGTTTGGGTACATTCGTCTCCCCTAATTTCCTTCCCAAAATGATTCGTCACCATTTTTTCCCCAGAATAATTGTTTGCAAGAAATCATCTGGTTTGATATTTATAAAAAAAGCACCTTGAAGCTGAATAAATAACTCAATTTACCAAAGAAACTGAATCCCTGCTAATAAGGTCCCATAAGAACAAAATGTGCATCTAAAGTCAGCTGCCTTTGTCCCAGATAGGAGTTAGTCCATGTAATCTTGTTTGTCCAGAACTCTTCCCAAGTCAAAACCATGCCTGAAATTGTAGTAAGACATTCAAATGTGCTTTTCATGAGTTCTTGAAGCAAGAATGTTCAAAACAAACAAAACTTTATTCATCTGACAAACAAAAATGTGGCTTTCAAATAAAAAGTGCTGTGTTCAGTTAGTGGAAAGTTCAGAATGTTTCTTTAAAATATCTTTTTATTCTGTTGTCTGCTATTCAAAAAAAATATTTAAAGAACCTTTTTTTTTAATTAGGCCACCACAGTTTAAATAACATTAGCAGGTCCTTGTAGGGCTGAATACCATTGACTACTGTGCCCTTCAGCAGGTAAAACTGTGACTTCTCTTTAGTTGTGTTGCCCTATTTCTTTTAAGGTAAAGACTGGTGAAATAGTGAGGACTCCTCTTGTAAAAAAAAAAATAATAAAAGAATGTCTGAGAAGGATTCTGTGAAGAAATCAGCTGCTTATATATCCATTTTGCTTCAAAGCTATAAAAATAGGATGTTCGCTTCCTGACCCAAGTATGTAGGGCAGAGAATAGAAATGGGAGACTTTTTCACACTAAAAAGAACAGTTAAGAAATAGATTGGCAGTCTCAGAAGGCAAAGTGATTATCAAAACTTAGAGATAACTTTCCAAGTTGTTATACACCTAAAGAGGGTCTATCAAACGATCTGCTCCTGCCCTAGACATCTGAAATTGAACTTTCCCATTGCACTACCCTGGTACTGTGAGTGTGCCTTCAATACATCAATCAGACCACATATTATCTCCAGACTTCTGAGTATTTAGGTAGTCTGCTTTGAAGACAATTTCTCACTTCCCACCACTGATATTTCAATTAATAGAGCATCCCCCCACTGCAGGGTCTACCAGTGAGCCCCTTGATTTACTGTGAAGATTTGATGCCATCTTTTAATTCTAAAACAAAAAATTGAGGTTTTTTTCTATCATGTAATAAATGTTTCCTGGTAATGTAAGCCATGCAAGACCTTTCCTTATACAGCCAGCATGTAACACCCCAAGTTGGGCCAGGGACACAATCACTTCTATTCATCCAGAAGGGGCTTCAGTGTCACAGCGTGGCCAAATATGACTCGAGCTTGCACAAAAGAAAAAGAAAAGGTTCTCTGAAAAACTGTTATATGAGATATGACTTTTAGTGGACTATTCCAGGCTAGATTCACTTTTAAGGGAAGGGCAAGGCAGCAAGGAAAGGTGAGGAATAATTGGCTCTCCTTCACTTCCTACCACAAAACAGTATTTGTGTAAGATGCATGTGCCAGGGCTCAGGAGAAAGCAGGCTCCACCATCCCCCACTGGGAAGAGTAAGGTTGTGTTGTGATTACAGCAAGGCAACGTACAAGTGGTGCAGTCACTACAGGAGGGACAAGCTCTTGGTCTGCAAAGAAGAAGCAGGGAAGTCCAGGACTGGCAGTCAGCAAAAGAGTCCCCAGTTATTCTTACCACCCCAGTCCAAACCAGCCAATGTCCCCTGGAGTTAGGAAACATTAGGTGTCATTTTCTAGCTGGACAGGAAAGTCCAACTTCTACCTGAGCTCTAGAGACAGTTTGGGCAAACAGTGTAATGAATGAGGAACAACACAGCTGGAGAAAAATGGAAGACCTGGTTTTCCTTATAAGTGGTATTTTGGCTTGTCACTGTGTGAGTGATGTTCCAAACCCAGCTGTGTGGGACTGTAACATGCATTTATGGGCCGAAGTTTTTCAGCATGTTGACTCCCACCCGCAGCACCCTTTACTCACTACCAAGGTGACACAGAGCCCATTCTTTTCTGTTTCTTTGTTAAATCTGCCTCACATCTCATGTAGAGCAGTTGAGCTTGACCTGTTGAAATCAACTGGAATAATTCCACTCTGTTATATTTTCACTGGTATTTTTGGGCAAAGCATGATCCCCTAGCGCAATTACAGGTGTCTGTCTAACCCCACTGTGATGTAACAGTCTGAGAAAGTCTCTGGCTGGTTTTGACCTTCAGTAAAAGTAGGTTGCTAGGAAATCTGGCAGCATTTGGCACAAGACACTAGGTGTATTATCTGTGTTTTAAGGTACTTCGGCACATTCAGAAGTTAGTGGCAAACTGGTACTTTGCCATGACATTATAATATAGCATAGGGCAATCTATAAAGTCCATCAAGAGAGCACTTTCAGTAGCATGAAAGCTTCCTCGTGGGAATATTTCATTCAGGCAGCAATGCCCAAAGAAACACTCAGTGTTGGTTATGGTAGACAAAGACCATGGTCAAACCAGGTCCTAAAGCAGTCTGTGCCAGTGAAGGTGCTGAGAAGCCTTGGCTGTGTTAGTTTTTTCTTCTTTTTGTCGCACATACTTTGTGAAGGATCACACCAATTAAATACCTGCACTGCACCTGAGACACTCACCATCTGGTACTGAATTCCAGAGCCACAGAATTCTGATAGAAAATACTTGACCTTATCAAAGTGTCAATAGGACTGAGTTTTCAGCATTTTCTAGACTTATATGTATTAAATTACTAAAATATCTGGTGCTTTTACTGTAAATAATATTTGGATTAAGCTAACATTAATAGCTGCTAAAAATACCTCACTAAGGCAGTGGGAAAGTGAGACAAATCCCTCTATTGCAGAATGGGCAATATTCTTATCCAATTCAGCAGCAGAGGAGGAGATACTCTCTCATAGTGGAAAGGAACTATTTTTAGGAAGCATGGGGCAGCTCGTGAAGAGATAAAGCACAGGTGTGAGTGTAAGATGTTTAAGCTTATTAAGAGAGTGCATTTAAGATGACAAACATGAAATTAATGCTTCTTTATTTTATTACTTGAAGACTAATGCAAATACATGGACTATCATATATAAGTTAGATGTGTTCCTGTGAAAATGCACACATGCATTCTTGTAAACCTGCCCACGTTAGCACAAACAGAAGGTCGCTCTAACAGAAAAGGTACAGCCTCATCTGGAAGTAGCATGGGATAAAATTCCATTGCAGCCATATATCTCACAGATAGGATCCTGAGATGTGGTCCTCCAGCACCCAGCTACCAGCCTTGCTTTCAGAGAGGGAGAAGGTCTGGGGTGTTCAGCCAATGACTTGGTAATCAGTGTCTACCCAGTGACACTCCCTATTTAAAAATCGATATAAGAAAGCACTGACTGTTTCTGACAAGGCACCATAAAAAAATGTCTTGCAAAACTAATTTCTACATGTTTTAAATGGTTGTCTCAGCAAAGATGTGAACCAGTCTTTAGGGAACGTATCTCAACTAAAAATTGCAATAGAGGTACTAGATGTAGGAGCTGGATCTTGCAAAATTTCCATCTAGTCAGACTAAAAAGAAACCTAATCTATGGTAGCAGTTACAGTTATATCTGTGCTAACTTCAGAAAGTCAAAAATTTCTGTCATTCCCAATAGACATTGAGACTTTTGAGAAAGATGGTGTTTTAATTTAAATTTTAAAAAATCTAGATTTTTTTATTTACCTTTTCTAGTTGGGCCTTTGGGATACATACTTTCAAGACTCCTCCTCAATCAAGAAGCACAGAAATTTAATTTTTAGTTTTCTTAATAGAAACTAAGACTCTTAAACAATCACATAGCTTCAGTAGTTGGGGCTTTAAGGAAAATACCAACTATTCTTAGATGTGCAATAGTATCAACGTGCATAATGATATTCAAAGAGTGTGTCCCATCCAGAAAACCTAATGATAAATTTGTTCAAGACAAAAGTCACTTTATGAAGGGTGTGCCATACAGAAAAAGACCCCATTCTTGCCAATTGTTATTTGTTCCATAGCCTTTTCTAATTAGTAGAGTTCCTTCAATTTGTAGCTGGAATCAGTTTGCATACATCCTCCAAATTGCTGTAATCAAGCCTCAAAGTGGGAGCCTGAAGAATAGAGGGTAGCAGAGTGGTAATAGAGGGATTGCTGGTGACTGACTTTACATCCAGCAATAGCCAGACATGAACTTCACAAACCCAGACATACCTTTGGCATCCCAGCCACCTGTATGTGTTTTGTTGTGTTTAACTGCTCTTTCACATGTTGCTAAACGACTATATTAGGTCTACAGCATGACAGATAATATGGATTAGAATAAGCAGCCTTTTCCAGGCAGAAATTCCCAAAAGAGGTACTCAATTCCTTTAAGGAACAGTAGTAGACATAAGTATTACTAATGACTCACGTTCATTTGCCCATTTCCAGGGTTCCTAATGAAGGGTTACACTCAGTGCTCAAACATGTAGTTAGAGCAGGGCTGGGAACTTGGATCCTTTTCATTCAAAACTCCCTTTGATAATAATTGAACTGTTAACTAATTAGTATAAACTCTGTCTGCATGGAAAAGAATGATCAAAATGATCAAAATGTCAAACAGAAAATCTCGAAAGCAAATACAAACAAAGGCAAAAAATCTTTTTTTTTTTTTTTTTAATAGGAAACAGCAAATTCTCAACCTATGGAACAACCCACTTGACAGATATTTTCCGTCACGTCAATTCAAATTGGACACACTGCAGCTTTTTGTGAACAGTCCAGCAATATAATATGTTATACTTGTTAGACCATTACATCAATTGGTGTTAATATTCTCTCATAGCCATGTCTCTCCTGTTCAGCCAGTTCATGAATGACAGCCAGATAGCAATTTTTGTAGTAGTTTACATCAAACAGTTCAGAATAACTTTCCCCACTGTTTGGTCAGCGTGCTTTTCAGTCCAGGAACTGACAACCATCAGCACAACCAGGCTATCAGGAAGAGCTCAGCTGCCATTTAGGGCTACACGAGCTTTGCAAAAAAGCTCAGGAGTTATCAAGCCCCCCAAAAAATTGCAGTGAGTTTCACCCAGACTGTGTCAGCCATTACACAAAGAGAAATGTGTGCAAAAGTATAAATAAGACTGAGGTTTTGTGTAAAAAAGGAAGTATTCATAGGCACTCCTGCTTGGATGAATAAGATTTTATAGATGATAATAATATCAGAGGAAAAATAAAATAGGGACAATTTCTTCTGTCAAAAAAACACCAGTAATTAACTATGAAAATAATATTTGTCAATTTTCATGAGTGTTTGTCCAGTCCACATCAGATCTGGGAACAGCCATGAACCATAACAAATCAAATTCAGCATGGAAATTTTATTGAAACAAGGTTTTATAATTTGATTTTGTTCCTCTCCCTTTGTTCATACACCTTGTCAGGAGAAACTGAATAAGCAGGAAGAACCAAAACAGCAAAGAAAAAATTCCAAATATTTCAAAAATAAATGGACTCTAGATCTTCAGCTGGTTTAAATTGACTTAGCTGCACTGATTCAATTGTTCAGTATTAAACACAATAATGTTTCCACAGATATCATAGCAGGTGAGACTCTGCCTGTGCTCTTCAAAAGGGACACTTTCCAAATTTAATTTTTGATTTAGAGCAGTTAGACAGCTCCTGTTCTCCATCCAGGAAGCTTGCTGGGCTGACGAACGGAAACTGCCTGCGTGAGGCTGACTGCCCCCAGTCCCACAAAGCCATCTATGTTCTTCAGTTGCTCTAACTCCACTGAAGTGGATGGAGTTAGAGCAATTTAGCAGCAGCTAATGAAACCCGTTCACATATCACAGCCCACAAAAATGTTCGTGCTGTATCTGTGCCGATAAACTGTGGACTACTTGATAATACTGACTGCCTGCAAACAGTAATCACTCAGGCACCATAAGGAGGTTCGTCCTTAGAGATTTGCAACAGATTTTGCTCTTCAGTATTGAAATGCCAGGAGACTAAAAGGAGAAAAAGAACAGTAGGACTAAAGTGCGTTGGACATGCCAATAAATTAATGATAAATTATTAAAGCATGATTGGAAATATTGCCATTTTTCACAGCTGTCAGTTTAAGTATAAAAGCATCAGCACATTAAACTAGTTACTGCTTTTCCATAATTGAGACTTTAGCTTCTAGCTGTGCCCTGCAGCTTTTCATTAATCACTGGGACTGAAGTTCAAGCACAATGACAGCTTAGAAGGCATTAAATGGGCAAAGTATTTTCCAGGTACAGCTAGTAAAGGCCTTTTAGTCCTATAATCCTCAGCTAATTGTTTTTCAAGGTCTCTAAATAAAATCTGCTCATGGCGTCTCCTAGTGACAGAATTAACAGCAGACTGGTTCTTTTTATCTTCCCACTCTTTCTCTCACCAAAATCTATTGAGTGTCTATATGTTAGCTGTACATAACAGGTGCAAAAGGATTGCGATATGTAAAACTGTAACCGATACGCAGCCAGGGACACATTGATTAGATTGCCCGGGAAACAAAACTTCCTTAATGCTTGCTCTAATCACACCATTTAATTTGTCACGAAAGAAGCAAGATGGTGTGGAAGACTTCTGCACAGTTTCCCTTTAAACATGGGACAAGGAAATGTGCAGATTTTAAAGTTCAGTAAAATTTGCATACTTGGTGCCCTGGAATAAACAGACATTTCTTTGGCCATAGCAGAGGTTGTAGGTTCCCCTTTTGGGTTCCTAGTATTCCCCCCTTTGCAAAGATTTGTACATCAGTACTTAATAGATGTGCCAAAACATTCTTTCTTTTGTATAACAAATTATCAACTGCACTGAGATTCATTAATTATGTCATCTAATTGGATTGAGGCAGGTGCAAAATACCTCAGATGAAGTGGTCACTGGCAAGAAGGCCTAAGCACAAGTTTTTCTATTAGAAACCAGCATGTCTCCAGACTCCTGGAATTACTTTGTACTTATTGATTAATGGCCATAATTTATTACAGTGCAGAAGATCTTGCATTGAGTTAAATGTGTGATTAATCAATTTTCCATCAAATTATGAACAGCAGAACAGTTGCAAGAAAGAAAATACCAAGTGAATTTTTCCCATGGTATATGAATAGAGAGTATGAGGACTTCTGCTTGAGGAGAGCTAATAACTGTCTAGCACTTGTTTAATATTTCCTGCCATACTGATGAATGCCATCCACATAAATAGGCCACAGGTAGCAGTGATTGAAAGACCACCAAATAGGTTTTATAGCTGCCTCTCTTATATAATGAAATATTCTTTAAGCCCATCTCAAAACAATTTATTAATGCAAAATGCATTTCTGCCTTCAGCCTGAAATATATCATTGTTAAGTCAACAATATTATATTAAACCGATAACTGATATTGCAGAAGGAAAAATCCCTAGGCAATGTAGAGATGAATTTGAGATTTTGTGTACAGAAGCTCATTTTTATTTCCATCAGAAACACAGACATGTGACTAATTGATGTCACTTCTAATCAGCTAGTAATGCACATTACAAGTATAGCATGAGAACATTTGGGGCCCAATTGGAGGGGGGAAAAATCCCATGGTATTTCTATGTCTTTTATTGAGTAGAATGACAAGCTTCCTTTCCCTGGTGAAGCAGCATATGCTGTAGAGTTTTATATTACCCTACATCTTCCGTAGGATGTTTTGCTTTGCTATACACTGAAAAGACGCACCTCCCTCACTGTAGGAGAATGACATAAAATACAAGTTGACAACACTTCCTGGGGGAAAGAGAAATTTAAATAACTTTTTAAAAATGTGAAATGCAATGTGGAGCATTTGTAAAATGAAAGTGCAAAGGATTTTTTCTTAAATGTCTCTGCGATGGATCAAATTTTTTTTTTCACATCACTTTGCCAAATTACTCACAGTGATTTAAGTTGCATAAGCTGCCTGGCCACCATGCAGTTCATTTTCTAGGGTATATAGGAGTAGTTTCTGCTGTCTTTGACGTCTTTCCCTAGTAACTCCCCGATTTCCAGAGTGTAGAGTCCTATTCATCCCTCTTACTGCCTACTACAGGAGATGAGCACTTGTTACTGTTTCATATACACAAATTTCCTTTTTGCTGCACTCAACTTCCCAACTAGGACAGGGACCTTTCTTCTGTGCTTGCTGCCTCTGTTGGCACTACTTCTGAGATAAGGACTTCTGTTTTTAAAATCATGACCTCTAAAATGTCCTTCCAAATCCTGTAGATGGTGCAAGGAGGCCATTCAAAATTATGCTCATTTTTTTGGTTGGCCAAATGTCACAGGGTCAACTGTTCAGAAAGCAAATGGGGAACAACTTGAAACTGTGGGTTTTTTTAATGTCTCATCTAAGCTGTCTGTAAAATCCAAAAGTGAATATTTTTGGTGACTTTTCTGGGCTTTATTGGAAATTTACTGAAAGCAATCATGCTTGGCAAACAGATGGCTGTATCTCACATCCCACCAAAATCAATATTCCTTGCCTCTATTTGTATCATCACAGAAAGATAACTTCAATGGATCTAAACTAGATTTGTTGCCAGAAAGAGAGGTTAGAAATTTAAATCCGAGAAAAAAAAAAGTAAAATATGTTTTCTATTGTATAAATAAATTCTAATGTGGTATTTAATCAACAAATCAACTGCTGCATTTGGAATGTCAGATCTGACTTCATCTGCATGTTGGAGCATTGCTTGTGGATGTGGGAGACCTTGTTTAGAGCTTCACCCACATCTCAGAAAACTAAACCTGTGGAGGAAGTTCCTTTCCCATTCATGTTGTGTTTAATAATGGGAAGTGTGGGATGATTTCACCTACACTGTGTTTTTCTGTGACACCCATTAAATGGGTGTTTGCATTCCCTGAGTGGCTAATGTACTGAACTTATCTCCCCCTTCAGAGAAGAGGTACCATGCAGAAGGGGATGGATGCTGAATCCATCCATATATACTCTGACTCATAGTCTATGGTTTTTCATGTGTGTGATCAAGAAACATATGGAACATATTACAAAAAGTGAAGACTGGAGGTTACTGCTACCCTGGGAAAGTTCGAAATTGCATTGCTGTCTAGATGAGTGAAAAATTCCTGAAGCATACAGAAGGGCAGTATATGAGGAGCACAAGTGTTTCACTGTGCAAAGATGTTTACAGTCACAAAGTACACAAACATCTCTTCTAGGTGAGAGGCTTGCGTATGTGCAGCCCCAGCACAGCCCAAGAAGAAAAAGCTGATTGCAGAAACAGAATATTTAAGTATTCTAAACACTCCCCCAGTCTCCCAATCCCCAAAGATTCAGTTTGAGCCCTGGGGCCAGGCTTCCCATACGCATCTGACAAGGTGAGAAGGAATCATTCTCATGTGCAGTGTAAGGCTTTCTGGGAGGACCTGGGGCCTTCAGCCACCCTCCATGGCTCATCTGGGAGCCCAGTCTGAGCACTGCACTGGAGAGCCAACAGATCCCTGCTGGCCCTTCATTTTCTCCTCTCCTGAGCACGAGGGTAGTGTTCAGGACCTTCTCTCCTCTGTGGGGAGCAGGGTGCAGCTTGGCCATGTTGTCAAGCCCAAAGCACCTGGCAGAACCCAAATGGCTCTCCAGCAATGTCAATGCTGTCTTCTGCTGCTTGTATTTAATACTCTTGCACACTCCAATGTGTATATTTTTTCTGATTCTTTTTTAAATTTTGTCACTAATTAGAAGTCTGCTCCAATTAAGTGAAGTCCTACAAGTGAACTCCCTGTGAGAAAAGTCTTCTCGAGATAATAGCTGTCTACTAAAGCTTCTAAAATTTGAAGATACAGGCAGTCTAAATATGCAAAAATATGGACCTAAAAAATAAAAAAACCCTAAAACAAGAAATTACTTATTTAATAAAACTGAAAGTGCTATATTAGCACTACCAAGAAATTGGTTTTAATCAATTATTAATGACACTGAACAGAAAGTTCATTTTGTCAGCTGTAGGCATTAGTCCATAGCATGTTCTGAACACATGTATTTGCCTTTGGTTACTCAAAGGAACAAACAGATGTTTCTCTTGGAGATATTAACTTTATTGCATTTATTTTGTTGCTTTCCTCCTGCAGTCTTCTATAGTTCTTCTGAAAATCTTTGTTCAAAGATCATTTAGGTACAGAGGCTACAAATGTAAGAAGGTGTTGAAGGCAGGACTGATGCTCAGATGTGCCTCATGGCTTTCCCTGGCCTTAGGAAGAACTGTGGGAGATGGTTCCAGATGGGGCAGGCAAGAGAACCATGGGGTTGTGGAAAAGACTGTGGATAGCAGAACCAGAGGGAACAATGTGGGAAAGAGAATCACAGGTCTAAACTGGCAATGGCTTCAGGAAAGAACAGGCAGCAAAATCTGGTTTTAGGGATTGAATATGAAAGAGTCTGAGGTAGGTTTGTATTTGGGTGGCTAAAGCTAAGTCAGTAGATGGCTAGGAGTCAAATTACTTCAACCACATGAGTCTACGTGCTTTTTTTGGAGCAACAGAGCTGCAGAAATCGACACAATGGATACATGACCAGATGGGGGAAGCAAACCCTTTTACATCACGAAAAAAAATCCACAACTATATTCATCAGGCAGAATGACTCCACCTAAATCTCTTGATATTGAAAACTTCAAATAAATATTCAAAGTCATAAAAAAAGCAATCTGCATGTGGTATCTCAGCAGAGTTATATCAGCACATCAACTGGACTGTCTTGGCTCCCATAAACTGAGAGGCTCCTAAATAAAGTCAGTACGTCACCTGGAGTACATGAAACTAACGTACGGATATCATCATCCATGTTAAAACCAGAATTAATTAAGTCCCTTAAAAGCCTTCTGCTTCAAAGAGTAAAATATAACATATAGCTTCTTACAGATACACAGATTTCCAGATTTTAAATAAAAGCCAAAGTTCCTCAAGGAAGCTTATTCTTAAGATAAAGTCATTAATGCTGCTTGCAGTTGTCTCATGAACTGGGAGGCGGTATTTTACAGCTAGGATTTCTGAAGAATGACTCCTCTGGCAATTTCATCTGGAACTTGCCTTTATATGATATTTGCCTAGTTGTGTCATTCTGAATGTCCACTACCATTTCAGATGAAATCATTTAGATTTGGCAACTATATATCAATAAAAATTAAGGTAATCAATCAATAAAATGGAGGTAAGCAAAATGTTTGACCCCTTGCTATATTTGTTACAGTTAAAGCTAATTCTCACTCATATAATATTCACACTCCATCTGTAATATTTGTCATAGAGTTTAAAGACCTTGTGCTTTCTTGAGGACCAAGAACAAAGCAGAAGCAAAACAAGGAGAAGCGGCAGTTGTGAACTTTGTGGAAACAGCTCCTGTGTTAGGTCACAGCTTGGTCCCCAAAATACTGAGAGAGGAGGAGGCGGCTGTTGTACCCTTTGGTTTGCTGACAGTCGCCTCTGGGCATGCTGCAAGCCAGCCCCTCCAGCTCCTTCTTTAGCACCTCCCAGCCACTTGTGCCATGCCACAGCAGCTTCAGACAGCTGTTAGCTCCATCCTCTGCTGCTGTTTGGACAATCAGATTATCTAACTTTTGCTTTAATCCTTAAGAACTTAAGCCTGTGCTTATGACATGTTAGACACCTCGCTGTTGCCAGACCGCTAGAGAGAGCAAGTTCACCCATGCAGGCAGCTGCAGTCCTTGTGTCCTCAGCCTCTTACAGGGAGCCCAGTGAAGGGGAAAGGCAGCTCTGCAAAACCCATCTTGGCTCCCCAGGGCTGCTGCCAGTGGAGGCTGGCCAGGGGCAGGGCTGCAGCAGCCTCTGGCCGGGCCTCCCCCCTCCCGGCTCCTTTGGCACAGGCTCACCTGGCTCCCGGCCCCTGGCACAGGGTGATGGGCAGGTGGTTTGTGCTGCTGTGACCTTGCTCCAAGCAGACTTCTTATCACCGGGGGTCGGCAACCCAAGGAGCCGAGCCGGTCCTTGAAATGTAACCTCTGACTTTTGGGGGGTTTGGTGCTGCTCACCGAGGCCTGAAACAGGCTGTCTGTGAGCGCCATGGTCACCCTCAGATGCACACGAGGGGCGTGTGCCAGGGTTAGAGGCCCCAGCTCCAAAAAACCCTCCGACTGCTCAGCCAGTAAAACCAGCATTTCTAAGACAACTGGCACACAGCTAGTGAAGCATCTTGCTAAAACAGGGAGAGCAAAATTATCCGCAACTCTCTCAAAGGAGCGTGTTTCCCAGAGAGCATGAATGAAGGGGATGGGCCAAAAATTGGTGCATATAATGGCAGCAAACCACAAGCATGTAAATATGCAAGACTATCATTTGGAGGAAAATTTTAAGCCTCATTAGCAAATGCTTTTTGCTTTACTCACTGTATTTACAGAAGACAATACAGGACAGCTAACAAGGCAGAGTATATCCTGGGGTGCCAGTACACTGCGCTGTAAGGGGCTGTCAGACCAGTATCAGACCAGTTCCCTGTGCTGTCCCCAGTTTCCACAGGCTCCAGCAGGCAGAATCGCCTGAACTGACTGCTTGGGCATCATCCAACATCCAGTGAAGTCAGGGAGGAGTCTTGTCATTGACTCTGGTCAGTCTTTGCCCCCTGGAACTCAGGGAGAAAGCAGCTACTTGTAGCATCTTCCTCAGCCATAACACCCCACTGGGTCCCATGGGGTTTGCTCTCTGACAAACCTCCAGGGTACAATGCAAGAACACGGGGTGGAGCTGAGAAGGCTTTCCTGAAGCTCTTCGTTCTCCATGCAGAGATGGGGAAAAAAAGTCTAGTTCTGCTGCGGGGGATATCTTGCTATAAACTTTTTTTCACTCTCCCTTTGGCCAACAGTAGCATTAAGGAAAGTTGATTTTTTTTTTTCCCCTGCCATCCATGAGGTGTTCATTATTGCAAACAGTAGGAACTCAGTCTCCAAAAATATATTTGGATCTTAAGAAGAATAACATACGGACTTTTAAAGTTTGGACATCCATTTTAAAAGAAAAATATGAGTAGGCTTAACTGTAGCTCTTATGTGAATTTTATATGTCCCATTCATTTTTTCATATGGTTAATATCAGTCAAGCATGGCTGATATTCTAGTAAAGCAGTTTCTTGTTATTTTTATTCAAAATATCCTCCTCAAGGTAAGTTAAATGCTCCATAGTCCCAAATCTAAAATTAAATTTTAGGGGAAGGTCCTCTTAAAATGGCATATTGTGTTAAGCCAAAGATGCAAAATGTTATTCCTGGCATGACACATCACCGCAAGTAATAGAATTAATTTTTCTTTTACAGAAATTACTAATTAAATAAACATAATATAAATCCTTACAACCAACTTTTCCCTGCAGTAACAAAATCTGGACTAGGCTAAAAAGACTGAGAAAAATTGTTATCATAAAAGAATTTTGTTTTCAACTGCACTCAAGTTTACTTTGGGCCAGATCAGCGTTCTTTTGGAGAAGAGCAAAGAGCTGAGCCTTTAGGGGAGTTTCAAGGAATCAGTTTTGGTGTGGTGGTTGACAGGGAAGGGGAGAAGAGTTCCTTAAGGCAAGCAGGCTGGCCCAAAGGGCCCTAAGCAGGGTCCACAGAGGGCTGACCTCAGACCCAGCCTTGGTGCCTTGAGCCTAACCTGGAGGCTTTGGGAGACGAGGCTGAGCCACTGTCCTGTGCACAAAGGGAGATATCTGTTCATCAACAGATGCTTCCACACATGCACCAAGGGAAACTCCTCCACCATGAGCCAGGAGCAATCAGAAGAGAAGTGGAGTAACCCCGGGATGAAAGGGCACTAGAACAGTGCTAACATGACCTCATGGCTCTCTACCTTGCATTTTTAAGATTGCCATTCAGCCATTTTATGTCCCTTAAACTCTCTACTGCCTGCAAACCATATTTTATCCATCCCTTATCAAACACTTTGTGGTTACACTTCAGGCCAGATCTAAGCAAAGTTATTAATCATCTGTCAAATAAAATTGTCAGTCTGCTCCATCCTTATTCTTTTTCAATAAAGATCAATTGAAACTGTGCAAAAATGTCAACAAAGTCAAATCTTTTAAAAAGAAAGCAAAATGAAAGAACTGTAAGCTGTGGTCCACCACACTTTAAAGTAACTTTAAGCTGTGGTTTTGGATTTGGACATATATAAGCCAATAGGGGTGGTAGTTGTTATTATTTATTGCTTAAATGTGAATCTTTGTTTTCCTTCTAATATGCCTTATGGAAGAAAAAGAGACATCTGTGCCGAAGTAACCAATCCTTATGGGTGGGGAAGAAACCATCTGGGTTAAAGTAACCAGTGTTTCACTAATTCTAAATCAAGAAGCAATAGCTACATGAAAAAAAAAAAAAAGAATAATGGTGTCTTCTTTAAATCAAAGGACTGAATTTGAAAAGCAGCATTCTAATCTTTTGGTACAACGGCTTTATTCACAAACATGTCTCTAACAAAAATCATGTTGTAATGCAAAGCTGATGTGTGGACAAGCTAAATCCCTATTTCTATTTTAAGCTTTGTCACACAAACACTGAATAAGTTTTGGACACATAAAAATCAGCAAGAATGGCTATTGTAGTTACAGTGCTGAAACCACTCAAACTGACTTCCAATTAAAAGTCAACAGGATTTGTATGCTGAAATTTATCAAGTATTTTTGAAAAAGTTTTATTGCAGCATTTTCCTTTCAGTTGTTGTTGCCTTGTTGCAAGAATCTCCTTCCCATCTTCTGTGATGTGTGTAAGTATGTAATTGTCTTTGTCTCATAGGGTTACCCACTTGGCCTCCAGTCAGGCAATAATTCCCTAATCCCATTGTCAATGCTCCATTTCCTTCTACCATAAGCAACGTGGCATTGACTGTCCTCTTGCATGCACCAGCAAGGCTGCAACCCTCTCTGCAGCCCATCGGGGTCTTGCCAGCAAGGTGCCCACAGTGGCTTTTACCCAGGCTGGGGAATGTTCAGGAGCAGAAAAGCTCCACATTTCCCAGCCCAGACTGTGTCTCCCTGTGCTGCCAACAGCCACAGGGGTCATTTCTGTTTTCCTCCAAATGGCATTTTCTTCTGTCTCCTGTCTTGCATGGGAATTAAGCCTCTGCCCCATGATGTTGAAGTACCAGTTGCTACCCACCACTTCTTACTTCTGTGATGTTATTTCTCTCTTCTGTTTCATTATCTTACCAGGTAGGTTTCATAGCAAGGAATGAGCAATTAATCCATGGAAACAAGTGCCTGCTATCTAGGGAGAGGCAGCATTAGTGGAGAAAATGCTAGTTTTGGAGGAGCAGACTAATGGCAAAGATGAGCCCTGAAGAGGTCTAAGCCGGGTGATGTGTTGCCTTCTCTGTGCTGTGAGGAGGGAAGTGTTTAAGACCCAAGCAAATGAACAATTTGGGTGTTTATCCTGGCTCTTTGAAAAGCTCTGAGAACCTATCATTCCTCAGCTCCAAAGACACTCTTTGTGATAGTGACAGGGGAACAAACTAGCTGCCAGATGGTATCAAACTAGTGATACGTTTCTGATTTTTGACAGCCTAAGCTGGACCTTAGGTTCTTCCTTCTCCTGAAATTGAAACCTACATATTCTTGTATAGGAACATGCTTCAGTGAAACTCTGCTTGAACTCTAAACCATCAGGCCCTTCTCTGGAAAGCCAAAGCCCAAATGTATGTCTGGTATTACTGCACGAGACAAACAGCCGTTCCATCAAACTTCTTGAGGCACAAAAGTACCATGGAAAGTTATTTATTAATATGGCTTTGGTCCAAAATTATGCACAAAATAAATATTCATATCATCATTATTGCTCAGATTTGACTGCTGTTCTCAGGAGGCCATAACAACCTAACTATGACTAACCCAGCACAGGCCTTTCATTGACTGCACTGTATGTTTGTTCTGTTTTATACTGTCAGTGATGTATAATCAATTGCTGCTGCTTGATTTGTACTGCCTATGGCACTAGGGAAAATCAAAATTAGCATAAATTATAACATTTAACCTTTCAGTACTAGCATGAGATGATATATAGGCAAATGGCAGGGTAAAAGAATCATTTCCACAATGTACCTTTGAAAAATGCATGTAAGTGAAATGAAAGAAGAACTTATGACAATGTTAATTAACATTATGGCATCTTAATGGACTCATTTTACTGTAATGTTTAAAAAATGAAAAATAAGATTATTAGTCAGGTGAAATCCAACTGAGAAAAGTGCTGTCTGGATATCTTCTGCCAGGTGGAGATTTTGCTATGAATCCACTGTCCGTGTGGTGTTGCCCTCCCTGGAGCTACATATCAGGAGGCAGCAGCTTCAAAGGACTGCAGAAATAATGTCCTTTTCTGATGCTCTTTGGTCCTCATATTTAAAGCAAATGTTGGGACAGAATTGGCCTTAATTAAAAATAAATGTGTTTCACTGATGCTTCCTGAGGTATGCTGAAAAGTTGGGCTGAAGCGATTGCCCTTTGTTGTCAGGAAAACACCTTGCTTTGGATGAACACTGCTGCAGTTCCTGTCATTCATGCTGGAGTTCTCTTTTCTTTCTAAACATAACTTTTTCCATTTAAGTAATGTTTTTTCACACTTATGATTATTTCTAAATCTAGAAGGGGAAGAACAATACAATCTAATCCCCTTTGTTGTTAACAAGTGAAAAATGCGATTGAAAGGTGACTAAAGATAAATATAAAATATATTCAGTTTTCCACATAGTTTTATTTCTTTCATGAATGTACACAGCAGTTAAAATACGAAGCAAGTGATCTAATCCCACTTACTTCTGGAACATATAAAGGATAGCCATAACCTACAGAGAGACAGACAGATATATGGATGCACAGACAGGATAACATTTTCAAGGTTTCTGGTGAGAGAATCCTTGCAACAGATGTATTTTTTAATTTAGGATTTTCAGTACAAGCTTAGATCATTCATAATTATACCCTCAGACAAGGAGGGCGGTATAAATAAACTTTAATGGAAAGGAAACAGTGTGTAGAATAAGCATTTTCTTTGAATCATAACAACTCTTTGAATTTAAAAAAGAGGCTTTCCTTGAGGGATAGGGTGAAAAGCATTTAAAATATGGCAATCCCTCCCACTTTCTTCTTTGTCTGAGCAGATCACTGCTGGTCAGAAAAGGCTGAATTTTGAAAAATTCTAATTTTTCAGGCTGATTCTGGCCCTCAAACATGTAACAAATAACCAGCACAGAAATAACAACAGCAGAGGAAGGCAGGAAATCAGACTGGTCTCAGAGATCTGGTGCTCCTACTGAAGAGCTCAAAAATTATATAGAAACTTAAAAAAAAAAAATGAGCACTAGAAAAATAGCTCACAGACAGTAATCATAGGACCTTACTGCTCCAGACTTTGGCCATATACAAGCACGGGGAGTTCCTTTGAGCTGGAAGGATAACAGCTCTAAGTCTCAACAGAGGGAAAGAGGGTGCCTGGATTCAGGCCTTTTTGCTGGGGGCTCTGATAATCCAGAGACAAAAGTCGATAGTGAATTCCAGAGCAGCAGCTGTGATGTTTCCATCTGGGGACCAGAAAACATCTGAATGAATGAGAGAAATGATCTAACAATCAATAACTTTTTTCAAGGCATCACAAGAAGCCTTTGAACAATATCACAAGAAGGAAAAAAACGAGAGAGAAATGCTGTTCTAATGGAGGGGAAAATGAACCCACAAACAAGACCAAACTGACATACAGTATAGCACTATGTTCACAGGAGTTAAAAGGAGAAGAGTCTGGGTACTGAGAGTTTCAGTCCAGAAAAACATTATTTAAAATGTTCTTAGCAAGCTTGACCACGGAAAAAAAAATCCACTGATTGTGGTGAGGAAGGAGTGTTGCTTTATTTAATAGAAATCAGTGATCTTCCAAAGTCATGCTTCACAGTTTACTAGATCAAAATTTTGTTTTATTATGCAGACTACTACATCTTGATCAAAAGAAAAGGTAAGATGAAAGATCACCTGTGTGTTCGGGCAGCAGGGGAAAAGGGTTAAAAAAAGGAAATATAAGCAGCAAACCTGAGATCCTGGTTCTTTCTCCCTGTAGCCCTTACTGGGACAGCAGTGTCCAGGCTGTGCTTTATATATTACCCTTCCAAATGCAGTGTGGGGGAAGTAGAGGATGGTGAGCTCAGAGACCTTTTCTTGTCATCTCATACCATTGTCATAGAGAAGGTGTAAGCTGAAAAAGCAGACAAAGGAAGAAGAAAAAAAAACCCAAAGCCTATTTCAGACCAAAGCAGGCTCAACAGTGGAGCAACCTGCAATAGAACAGAAATCAGCTCAGGTATTTGAGGTTGAACAGAGTTCTTTTATAACTTACAGATGGCTGAAATAATTCATAGGATTTAAGAATTTGCTGGTCTTGGTTAGTGTCCAGAAAGTCAGGAAACAATAAGAAAAAACAGCTTTTAGATGTACTCCTGGTTTAAACAGTTTCCAGGGAGAGTTTATATGTTGTATAAACTTCAACCCAGAGTGATTCTGTTGCAAAGTATTCATCTCCCTGCTAAGGTGGGTAATTAAAGGGAGGTGTTGTCATGGAGTAAATGAGACCTACTGTTTTGTGAGAACATCACAAAATAGCTGCCCAGCCTTCTCATAGATAAACCTTCTGGCAAGATAACGGCTGGAGAAGCCAAAGGAAAAAAAAAAAACAACCAAAAAAAAACCCAAATAAACAAAACAAAACAACCAGCAGATGTCAAAAATTCCCCAATGCAAAATTATTTGCTGAATCTCAAAATTCCTCCAAAATTCAATTGTAAATTCTCTTGGGCTTTTCTATGTGTTGTTTGGGGGTTTTTAATAACTGTTGTGGTTCTGTAATAATAAATGTATTTCATACTTCAACTTTTAGTCATATTTTATCATTCTAACATATTCTACTTTATTTCTAAAAAGAACATATATAATGTCTAGTCCATATAATTACACAAAAAAAAATTCTGAAAACCAAATGAAATTTTGGGTTCTGACAGAGTTTGCAGATAGTCTTAGGGGAATGGATTCCTCATTTAGTTCATCTGCACTCCAGCAAACTCTGCTCTTTCTTCACTGGAAAATTGCAGGACACCATGGATTTGCTGAAGCCTTGAGTCTCTGGCATTCTGGCCAGGACTTGTCTCATTCAAGTGAGAGATAATTACATTAGAACCGATAATGGCATCCTCATTAATTTGCAGAATTGTGCAAAATAAGAGATGAAGTGTTGTTTGAAGAAATAAGAAAGCCAGTTCTCAGCATCCAGGTGTTGTCAGAACGCACCAGCCTGTGGGGCAAGGGCAAGCAGGGAGGTCAGTTTCTGGGAAGGATCACGGGAGCTCCTGCCTAAAGACCAGAACTGCTCTGCCTAGTAAGCATACTGAGAAACACT
Source organism: Rhipidura dahli (assembly GCA_013399225.1). Taxonomy (NCBI): domain Eukaryota; kingdom Metazoa; phylum Chordata; class Aves; order Passeriformes; family Rhipiduridae; genus Rhipidura; species Rhipidura dahli. The sequence goes on from VXAC01002418.1 coordinate 180,619, forward strand.
TCCTTGAAACACAGTTGAAAATAATAGTCCTCATATTTTATGTCAATGGGTAATTTCAAAGATAAGCCACAACTCTGTGTGTATTTTTATGAGGGTAGGAAGCAGGGAATGAAATATTTCAGAGCACTAGAAGATTAATATTACTGTGGGATTCAAAAGTTCTGGTGTAGAGTTTAAACACTGTTGTAATGAAACTTGGTCTCTCTATGCTGTGAAATACATACACCCTAATTATTTCATGACATTTCTCACACAAACACAAACCCAGAATATTTTATCACATTAAAGAATTTAAAAAGTCATGGACAGATGAAACGCCACCAAGTATATGAACTTTAAACAACATCTTTGTGAATCACGGGAACTCTACAACCTTCCAACCTCCCTCTGCTACAAAAGCATAACTTAATATTATGATTTTCAATTTTTAAATGTAAGGCAATTAAGAAATGCTGAATTCCATCATATGAGATTCTGTGATCTTTCCAGAACAGATCAAATCTTAGATGTACAAATTATGTCTTACAACTAAAGATATAATTCACATGTTTAAAGCTCCTGAGATGCTTAATCAATAACGCTCTGAGTAAATGTGTTTTTAGAGTCTATGAGCCATTACCCTGCAAAAGCTGTAGGTTTGCAGCAGGAATGTTGCTGTCTTCATGTGGAAACTCATCAATGCCTATTGACATCTCTCTGTTTAATTGCAATTTAAATCATGGTATATTTCATTAGATCTCAAAATGGATTACAATGCTCCATTAATTCTGTAGTTACGTATGGGAAACTTCTACTAGTGATCATATATAGGCCTAGGGAAACTTCTATGGGTCATATGTAGGCCTTGTTTTGTGAAGGGAGCTCCTATTGACATCAGTGTGAGTTCTGCATGTGGACTGAAGGCATGACACGGCCCATTATTCTCAATTTTCCATAGTACAGTTCTCTGAGAGAACACATCACAATAGAAATTGTTTATCTGAGATGCACCAATAAATATATTCCAGGTTTATTATCAAGATTGAAAAAATTCAGACATTTTCTGTACCCACATAGTCACACTTTTCCTAAATGATATTGCCTTTCCTTTTATTCCTCTCAGATATAACGTATAAAACCATCCAGATGAAAAAAAAATCTGCTGATGAAAAAACATGTCACTTATATTACCAGAAGAGGATATCAACAATAGATCTTAACTAACTACACCTGGGAGCTTTGTCACTGATTTCAGATAGAAAGAAATCACTTCACGGAAGTCTTCTGCTATTCTATTTCACAATAGTAAGAAAACTTATTTTTAAAAAATCTTAGGCATGTGTTGGCCAAAGATGGACTGACAAGTAGTGGAATGAACTTTAAGGGTCAATTCATTAAGGAGAGGCAGAGCACAAGGTGGTGCAAAGCAGGATATAATTAGCAATGATTCTGTAAAAATTAGTAAGGAAAATTTGTAATGCTGAGACTTTTTAATGTGTGAAAGTAAAAATAGTGGTGATTCTGTTCTCTGTATTATACATATGGAGCACTGTAACACAGTGTTAGAAGCAACTGATGTTTGGTTAAAGACCTTTGACCCTGCAGCTTTCATGCCATGCATCAGGATGGAACTCCAAGCATTTGGGGCTCATCCAGACCTTGAAGACACAGCCTGCACTGGAGACATGGCAGTGCTTCCCCCCAGACTGTGTTCTTGCAAGTTAAAAGTTGGGAATGGTGCCCAGTGCTGTACACTTCTTTGGCCCCACTGCTACCTATGGAGTGGCAAACCAGACTTGTATTCAAAGCAAATTATACATCATCCTAGCAATAAGATTTAAAGATGAATGAAGACTTTTAGTCCTCGCTCGATAAGGAGTTCAGTTCAAGGCAGTTTAGCAATATAAACAGGGCTTGAGCAAAAGCAGAGAGCAATGAGGGAAAGCAAGGACTTCTTGTGCCTGCTGAAACTTGGGCAGCTAAGAAGGCAGAGGCAGAAACTGTCTGTTCCTTTCCCTGCTCCTTTCCCAGAGCTGGCTCTCCACACCATCAGCACTGTGTGCCCCAGCATCACAGCCCTTCTTTTCTCCCCAGTACCCAAAACAGCCTCTTCTTTGCCCAGAACCAGTCCTGCGCTGGGACAAGTCCAAAGACTCATGGCATGCACACAGGATCACCAAAGTGCCAACACTGATCTTGTCTTCTTTGGGTGCAGCTTGGGAGAAGAAAGAGCAAACAGACAGCTCAAATTAATATTCAAGCTCTGGTTTACTACCTCAGAAGAAAGTGAGGCGCATTTTTAACCCAAACTAGATACTGATTAGAACTCGGACAAAGTGATGTTACAGACTTAGAGACAAAACTTGAGGAACCATAAATGTACTTTTACAAATATCCAAGAAAGTCAGTAAAACTTCTAATATTTTCAGTCAACACATTCATCAGCACCAAAGACACCCTTGACCCCTCTGTACTCCCTTCAGAACATTAGCACTAAGTCCTTCTGGTAGATATTCTTCAGAAAGACAAGGATGCACCTCTGATCTGAGCAGGGATTTGGGGTGGATCCACATTCCTTAGCCACTTCAGAGACCTCATGAATGGCACCACTGCCCACATCACCCAGAAACTCATTTCCTCTAATTACAGTAAATCATTATAGTGACACTCATCCCCCTAAGGGCCAATGAAACCTGCCAGTAAAGCTGAAGTGGTCCTGACTCCCCAAAAACTTCAAAAAGACCCAGAGCTCTTTTTTACCTAAGTGGAAGATGGACTCATCAGGGATTGGGAAAGACCTTGCTTGTGTAAAATGCATATAGTTTAAGAATTGCATGGGGGAAAAAAAAAAAAACAATAGACCATGACAGTGCTATTATCCAACTGGTGTTTTTCCAGGACTGATAACCCATTGTTTACTTATTATATTGAACTTTTTAGTCACTGTGGTATGGATCAGAGAAATTGCCATGGCTCAGCAAGCTGCTGCAAAGGCTTTTATGGATATTTTTGATGGACTAGATGGCCTGTGCTGAAATATCATGACCACATCTTCAATATTACATGGAAGAGGAAAATAAAGCCTATCAGAAATAAACAATCAACATGGAAAACACAGATAGCTTTGAATCGTGTTCCAACTCATGTAAGAAATTTCCCAGTAGTGAATTCCATTGCCACCATTAACTCCAGCTGGAAAATGGAGGTTACAAACAGTCAAGAAGAATCCATCAACAGATGGAAAAGTCGCTGCATGTATTTAAATCCACATCATCTTGTGTGGATGCACATGCTGAGGGCAGTGTACAAACCAACAAAGCAAGAAGTAAGACAGGAAGTGCAGAGAAATCTGATATTGGAGTAAAGGGAGGGCTGAAGCTACCAGTGAGGATAATGTTGAACCTAAATGCTTACTGTACTTCCTTATTAAGGATGGGGCTTAGCCACATTAGAGCCACCTACTCACCACTGAAACCCTCCTTCTCAGTATTCTTCTCAACCCTTTCTATCTTGTGCTGCAGAGGAGGCATGGAGAAGATTTGAAAGGTGCTTCCTCTTAGTGTCAAGAAGCTTTCTCATCATCACCCATTGTCCCTGCTCCTTCATTGTGCCTGTGCCTGGGAAACTCAGCACTTCTCAGCACTCTCATTGCTGGCAGAGCTGGATGGGAGGAGCACGGTGCTGAGCTGTAGGATGAGCAGATGAGTGGATCCTCTGAAGACCTCAGTTCTCTTTCTGCTCTGATTAACGACAGATTTCTGTAGAATTGGTTGTCAGAAAGAATATCCTGTCTTTTGGCTGTGCTGGGCTAGCACACTGGCTATCTTTCAGCTGCTGCCTTCACTGTTAAGGTAAGGCACCAGCCTTTTTCATTCAGGAGCATCTTAAAAGTGTGGATTCTGCCCCTACTTCAAATCAGAGTCTTTTCTCAGGGCAGGATACACCTGGGAGCACCAAAGTCTGTCTCCCACCTAATCAAGGAGAAGAGGAGCTATGTAGGAAACCCATGCACAGGAACTAGGAGGCAGAAACAGGCCACTGGAGAGTGTGCCAGATCTGGGATGGATCCAGTGGTTCACAGCACCTCAAGCTTTCTCATCCCATGGCAAAGGGACCAATCCAGACCACTCAGGGGAAGGGTTCTCATTTCAGGGATGTTTCACACAGTTGAAATAGGAATTGGTGAAGTACAGAAGTGTCAGTACAGAGGTGTCAGTGTCAGGAGGGGTAAGGGGAAAATTAACAACATATTCATATTTAAGGAAGTATTAGCACTTAAATTGCTGTAGCTGTGGTACCTGATATCCTGCATTCTGTTAGGCAGCAGTCACAGAGAAATTAAATCTGTTTTCTTGCAGTCCATGTAATCATGCCTGAGTACGAGTTATGTAGTGGATCCAATCAGAAGAGCAGAACACTTTAGGTGGTGCATAGCTGTAGACTAAGCCTGGGAAGTAAAGTTTTTATTTTGTCATTTATTTTTTATTTACATGGAAATATTAACAGAGTTTCTTCTTCTGATTTTTTTCTTTAACAACTGCTTTCAAAAGACAGTAAATAAATTAGCCTCTATTGATCATGAAGCAATAGAGTAGTTAGTACTTTGATTCATGCAATTAACATAAAAAGATAATGTGTGGAATGCACGAAACAGGTGCATCATGAGTGAGTACTGTCATCAGTAGACTTGCTTTTCAATAAAGAAAAAATTATTTGGGGAAATTGGTCAAACATCTATTGCTATTGCATCCACACACTGCTGATTTCCAACATTTTTTCTAAAGATCAGTAATGATATTCTATTAGGGTGATGAGACCAGAATTAATTTAAATAATTTTGTGCCTGATTCATGAAAAACAAAAAAATGCCTCCACAGCCAGGGGCCATTATTTCTGTAATTTTTCCATGAAAAGTCATGGTCTATATTCAACTTCCAGTTCAAAAAGAAAAGTTTTCAATTTATACAGATAGGGTTTTATTTTCACAATCAGTTCCAGAGGAATGACCTAACTACTAAAAGGAAAAAAACCTCCACAGTCTAGCTTAGATATACACCCATCATGCAACAAAACTCAAAAATATTTTCCTCTAAAATTTATTTATCCACACCCTCTGCAAGTGCAATCAGAGAAGAGTAAAATAGGCACACAGAAGAAAACTGATACATTAAGAGATTAATAGGCCCTTTGCTTTTTATACATTAGTATAATTCCCATTATTGAATAAATGGAAATGCCAAAAAGTTTTTAAAAGCATTAATCGAAATAAAGATAGGAATTAAAGCAGAGAGACATGCTGCACTTCTCTGATGTTCAAGCAGTATGTTCCGTTCAACAGTTCACATTAACTTGTTTGCCCACAGCACATCTCTAAGCAAACTGTAGCAGCATTGTAAATACTGCTTTCATTTTGCTCTTTTGCTCACAGTCTTTTTTTCCGTCGTGAGCAAGAGCTGTTTACCTTGGAGAGATATCCCAGCCAGCTGAGAGACAAATGATGTGGGTAGCATAACTTTATGAAAGTGCAGTGGTTAAAGGAGCTGTATGAGAGATTCTGCTTGAACAAAATCAAATGAGTATTGCCTGCTGGTTAGAATATTCCTGTGAAGGCCAAATCATATCGTGTTTCAAATCTGGCAAAATATTTACAATATTATTTTTACATTTTCCGGTATGATTTTTATTAACGTATATACTTGTTCGGTACAGAACAAGCTCAAACCACCTACCACAAAGATATTATCCACACTTGTGCTGGAAAGTAGTTTTCTTTCTAAAGTTACAAAGAATATTTAAAATTAATGGAAGAAAAACAACAGGGGGAAAAAAAAAATCTCCTCAGTTTGTTTATAGTGCGCTTTCTGTGTGGCCAGTGTTAGCGTTTCCTTTAGTTTCCTTTCGTTTGTGTGTGCAACTTTCACAGCCACAGAGAGATTATTTGTAAAGATATATATCTATGTAATTGAAAAACCACAAAACCTGGCCAAAAGATGCAGCAGAGGCCAACTCACTGAATTTGAATCTTGTATTTAAAGGAATAGATCACAAGTTTTTAAGGGTGGCTTAAACTTTTAGTGGATTAAATAAAAACCTGCAAACTATTATTTTCCACCTTTTTTCTTTCAGAAAAATTTTCTTTCCACTTCAGATATTAAACTTCCACAGGGAAAATTTTCTTCAGGTGCAAAATGTTGTTTGAAAACAGAACCTACTCTCTGCTTTAATATTCCTACTTAAGAAAGTAACTTACTGATCCCAGATGACAGTGAGGATGCAAATAGAAAAATCTCTTTCACGTCATTTGTTTAATGAATTTTAATAACAATTTACTGCTTTTTTTCAGAGAATATATTTCTTTCTAAATGCTGCTCTCAGCAAGATATAAAAGTGAAAAAGAAAAAGATTCTTATTTGAGTGTGGATTGCAGGATCAGGCCCATTGATCTTGGCTTACTTTCTGCTTAGCTTGTAATACAGCAAAAAAATATTTAAGACTCCTAAGGCCTTTTTCAGGTACATATACTACAGTTTCCTGCAGCTATAAATCCTTTTGGTTATAAGAATTTCATCCCAATTACCAAAAAAAAAGTACATCCAGGTCCAAGGCAAATTCTTTCTTACTTTTTTGTTTGTAAATTTAATATTAACTTTCTTCCTAAATAATTTCTTTAAGATCTCCAGGCTGTTTTACACCTTACTATTCCCTTTTTATGCATTTTCTGTCCTTAGATTTCTATTTAATACTTGTTTATGCATTTCTCAATAATTTTAAAACACAACCTCAAAAATAAAATCATACCTTTTCTGCTATGAAAACCCTTTGCTTTAATACAAATACAGTGATTTAAGCGCCCTTCTGGGGTTTTTTAGCTGTTAGTGTTCCTGGTCTCAAATTTTAGCATCATTATTTAGAATGAAGGGAAAAAATCAACTTGCAATTTAGACAGTTACCAAATTACCAAAACTAGTGCAGCAACTCTTAATGAGTGAAACCATTAACAATTTTCTGACTGCAGCCCCTGTTCAAATACCTTGGACACCTTGTTAGCACAGAATGAGGTGTTCAATCAAGACACTGGGAATTGGAAGTACCAGGGCACAGTTTTGAGTGGTGATTACAAGGGCATGAGTGTGAGTGCCAAAGTAACAGTCTTCTACACTGCAGGAAGCTGAGAAACCTTCAAGTCTACATTTGTAAATCAGCCTGGATGATTACAGCAGTCACAAGCAAAGAACATATGAAACAATTATTTGCACCGTTCTTTCACTCTTTTAATTTGATCTTAAAATGAACACAGTGATATTAAGAGCCATTAGTGCTTTGTCTTTGGAAATTCTGTGAGAGTTCATATCTTTCCAAGCAGCATCTTAAATTGCTTAAAAGTAGGAATGTAACAAAGAACTATTGTTTTCTGATTGTTAAATCCCTTTCACATCAATAATCTAAGCTTACATTAGCATTCAGATATGTCTTTGAATTTTCTTAGAAAGAATTTGGTTCATATGTAGAAGTTACATGATTTTAGGCTTTCCACTTTTCTACTTCTTAATTGCTGTGACAAAGAGAGTTTGCCTTTCTTAAATGAGTAAATTTTAAAAACATATTTTGTCACATTAATATTATGTTGTGGATGTAGATCTACTTCCATTCTATTAAAGCAAAAGAGTACCACTCTTTGGTGTTAACTTCACTATTTTAATTTTATAAAATAAGTCCTTTATAATATTTTCCATACAATCCACTCATTTTTTTGTTTAAAACCATAAACTGTAATCCATGTAGAAATAATCCTGAACATTTCTAAAACTCAGACACAAAACTTGCAGTTAGGAGCTACTTTTGTATTAAACATAAGGAATTATTGACTAAGGAAGGGATAAGAAATAGCAAAGAATTAAATTATCCCAAATGAAAAACTGGAAAAAGATAATCTGTTGTAAAAAAATTCAAAGTTTCCTGCTAGATTTCTATAGTTCATGGATATATCTATATTATGTATATATAAAATTCTAATGTTTCACTGCTTCTGGTTTGAAGAAATAAATTGTAGTGGAAAGTATCTAAAAACTGCTTCTTAAATTTAAGAAAAACACAATGTTTCTGCTGTGAGCTTTTTGGACTGCTCAGCTTATGCCTTTTATAGAAATAAGCAAAGTATATTATGGGCTTAATTAGCATCTCAGCTGTACTAATTGCTTATATAAATAGAACATAGAAATTCATTTTTATTCTTTTTGATCATCAAGAAATATTCTGCAAGAACTTTTCACACAGGACCATTTTCTTACATGTATTATTGTAGGAACATAAAATAATTATTTCAAATTAATACATTTTTGTAATGAGTATTTCCTTGAAGAATTCTGTTGCGAGCCTTGCAAAAATAGCTAGTTCTCCAATTTTAAATGTATCATTATGTCTAACAAATCCTGAAATACTGTCATATCAGTGTCTGTCTCTGGAAACTCCTCAGAATAAATCTTTAAACACTACAAGAAACAGATAATTCTGATCCTGTATCGATATTTGAAGAGTCAAAAATTATTAAAACAATGCAGCCAACCTGTACTAAAACAAAACTCCAGACTGTGATGTATTTCACTGTTAATGACACACCGGGGAAGTAAATTATGCTGTAGGGGATGCAAAAGTGCAACATCTCCGCTTCTATTTTGCGCTTGGGTTTTTTTTTTATGTAACTTCAAATCGTGTATTACTGTAAATTTTATACCTAAGGGTGCTGAAGCTTTCAGGTGATATTATAAAGTTACATAGCACTAAAAAATATAGCTGAATAATCTCACCCCTCCCCCGCTGCCCAGCTATACCTACCAGCAGCTGAAAAAAGCAGTAATTGAAATTAAAGGCTCCTCCAGCACGTAGGAACGTCTGGGTTTAATAACCGGAGGGGTTTCAGGTGCAGAGGGCGCTGTTGTTCGTGTATTCTGCAAGCATTTCCTGAGCTGGGAGAAAAACAGGGATCCAACAGTTTAATGTTTATATTTTTAAGCTTTCCATAAAATGTCAGTGGAATTGCTGACATATAGATGCTACCTTCCACGGTATGTGATGAGTTTCCTGAAATAAATCCTTTTCGTGGCAGTCTGGAAGGGAGATGCCAGCTATCGTCACCAAAGCAAAATGTTTTTCGCTGTTTCCACTTTACAGTCCATTTACCAAGATTTTATAACCCAGCCACGAGGTTCCTTCCATCACACATTTTCAGATAGGGATATTTCAGTTATTTTTATTTTAAAAGCACACCAGATGTGTTTAAGTGTAACTTGCAATGGAAAGTGTGAAAACAATTTGAAACACATCACTTCAGTGGCATTCTGAAACATTTCTTTCTTTCTGAAATATTCTTTGCAGCTCATAACTAATTGTTTCAGGTGTTTTGTCCATAGCAAATTATTAACTAATTATACCCACAAAAACCAGTAGAATACACAATTTACATCTTGAAATAATTTTCTGCACAGTAAGTTTTCTTTCGAGTTTTACGTATGCATTTGTTAGCATTATACCTCCACACGCATAACTAACAGCTTTAAAGACATCATTAGTTCTTTGTAGCAAATTGTTTTGTAAATCCCTATACAATGTACTACATCTTGTCATGCATTCACATTTTATCTTCCCCCCCNCCCTGCCTAAAAAAAGAGTGAAAAAAAACCCATAAGTAAAAATCTTAATGAAAATTTAGACCCACAGAAAGTCAGGAAACTTACAGTTACAGCTGAAATTTTGGTTTAAACTTGAATGATTGTACCTAAGGTGTTTAGCTGGACAGGAAAGAATGGTCATCCTGCAGTCCTTTTCTGGAGTCACTGGAAGTTCGACCTCTGTGGGAATTACAGATTCAGGCATCAGACATCCTGGATCAGCTCCTGTACTGAGTTTCCTGTGCTACCTAAGCCCAACAGGGTGTATTAAAGCCAAAGCAACAGGCTTTGTCCAGTTCCAAGTTGTGACTTTAAATCAAACTAAACTGCTCTAGCAGCTTAATAAAGTTCAACATTTATTTACCTGTAAAATCTGACCTTATCTAAAAAGTTGTTACTTGAAAGAAAGAAACTGAAGAAAATTATGTGATACACTTTACTTTTCTCCTCTAATAAATTTTATTGATTCCTGTATTGCACTACAGTCTAATGCATCTGCTTTTTAAAGTGTCTGCAAAGCATCCACCTGGGAAATCTGATTTTTAAAAAGAAGCTACTAGGGTAAACAATAAATTTTGGGAGAAATAAATTTCTCATATGTCACTCTTGCCATGGAGTGCCATCTCCAACTTTTGCAAAACATGTTAAAACTAATTCCCTATTTCAAAGAAACAAAAAACCATCAGAATATGTGGCTGACCGAAATTGCTCTTTACAAAAGGTTTTTATCCCCCTTTAACCAAAATTTTACCTGGTTAAAACAATGCCTACATTCTAATAAAAACCAGCCATTGTTGGTTTTTCTCCTTGAATCGATGCTTATTCAGAAGTTTCCCACCTGATAAAGGCTTTAATATAACAAAGTTGCATTTTATGATTGGCAAGTTCTTTGCACCCCAGCCACCCCCCAGCCTGGCAGAGTGGGGCTCCGAGATGCATTTTGGCCCTGTCTTTATGTCAAATCACTGCCACCAAAACAATGGCGCATATTACATGAAAATCTTGTGCAAATGAGCCATAATGGAAGTGAATGACAATCTTGTAAGACCGTGCAGCAGGATTCTCCTTTGATCTGAAATATTGTTAATCTTTCTCAAACACAGCACTAAGTATACTTGGCAAATCCTGGATGAGAAAGTCCCCGTAGTGCGGCTCTGTGGACAGCCAGCCAGAAGCCAAGCACACCCCGCCACAAAAAGAGGCACAGCCACAAGAGAGGAACACACCAACGCTCAGCCATGAGCTCTGCAATTGCTACAAATTTTTTTACCATTCAAAGACCTCTTCACCCATTTCCTTTTCCCGAAAACAGACTAAACAATATGTTTATTTACTCTTAATAATGGATATTTGCTGCTGGATCGCAGCTTCGTTTAATTAAGAAGCTGCAGTATTTAAGATATTAAAATCCATGTTTCGAAAAGGGTTTGCTTTTACAAAACACAGGCCTTATTTATTCACAGCTTAAGAAACAACCTCACTCTAAATTATAGTTTTAATATGATGTTGTGGGGGGAAAAAATTTCTAGCAGCGTAAGGCAAGATTTTTCATTGGTAACAGGAACATGATATAGGAGTTTATACTTTCCAAATGATGCTTAAAGCAAAGATCTGGAACGGTATTTCTCAGATGAGGTCATGCATCAACTTCAAGAGAGTAAAAACCTCTCCTTAGACTATATTACAGCCAACTCACACCTTTTTGTTGTGCAGCCAAATATGCACGGCGTATGTAGACAGATGCAAACAGAGTAAATCATGTTGATTCAGTGCTAGTAGGAAATATGCCTCTTCAGTTGTGTGCTGCTTTTGAAGTACTGCCTAAAAATCAGTGTTGGGCTTCAAAGAGAAGGGATTATAGCCTTTATCCAGCAATTAATATGGCTGAAACTCAGAATGTCAGCACCTGACAACTATACAGGCTGGACAGTAGCCTCGTAGGGGTCCAGTCCCCCTCAAGAATTGGAATTTACAATAAAAATTAATGCATAAATAATATAAATTATAATATATAAACTGAAATATTTTGGAAAGGGTCACAAAATTTTAACTTCTAATGACCTGTCTATATTTTGACATGTGGGGAAGAGGGGGAGTTGTGGTGTCCCTTGACCTTTAACCTGCCTTATCCACCTAGATCATTTTAATCTCCCACCAACTGTTAAGCAGAAAAGAGTGCTATTAAAGAGAAAGCTATTCCTTTTGCCTTCTTACATAGATCAGATGACAACCTCTCCAAGTCCCTCCTCTCAGTCAGAGTTCAAGGGTTCAAAAATGGTCAGAATATCAAGCAACAGAAAGCCAGCAGGACTGCTGCAAAAAGAGTTTAAGGACTTTATATTATGCAAAGGGCGTTTAAAAAATGGGCGATACCATTATTTTGAAGTTTTACTCCCTGGTTTACTGGTTTTTTAAATAGGTACTTTAATTTTAGAAGATCACAGAGCTTCTAATTTGAGGGGGAGGAAAATTCTTACATTATTATGATATGCTCCCAAACTTGTAGCTACATAATAACCTTTTCCACATTAGTTCTTTTTATATAGTTCCTGAGGTTTAGGTCACATACACATGCATTTATCAATAGTGTTGTACTGTAAATAAAATGAACACTTAACACTCTAGTTCTAGCCAATGTGTCAGGGGTAATAAAGTAAAATAAGATAAAATGAAATTAAATAAAATAAAATGGAGCATGCAGTCTTTTAGTTCATAACTATCCTCAGATGGCATTTCCACAATGCACCCTATTCCTCAGAGAACATGCAAGCTTTCTACTATTTCTCATTCTTAACCATAGACAGTTGTTATAACATGTTTCTTCCCAGAATTTCCACTTTCTTTGAAGAAAATATCCCCTGAGTACCCATGCTTAATGTACTTATGGGAAAGCAACTCTATATCATGACAAGCTAAACAATATGGTTCTGTAATAAAGAATGTGCGACATTAAATGCAGAGTTCTTATTTCAAAATGGTAAAAAATCAGTCTGAGGGAAGGAATATAATTGCTCCACATAATATAAATGGAATGGGTGCAAGCTGAATGTAATTTTTAACAGAGCCCCACTTTCTAAATATACATATAATGTGTTTGTGTGCCTGTGTACAGAGACATGATAAACAATAGAATTTAGAAAACTGCGTTAGATTTTGGCTTTTGCATTAGGCCCTTCATATCCTGTGTATCCTCAAATACTTAACAATGTTTCCATTGTACTTAACTAAATACAGTAATGGTGCAACAACACAATGGCCTGTGCTCTGCCTTGGACGGCCGAGGCTGGCGTGTGACAGCGAGTTTTGGCTGGGAAGGAGACTTAGCCAGCCTCTTTTCACTGAAGTGCCACGGCAATATTGCCTAGACAGACAGCAGGGACAGGAGAAAGGGATTTTGGATTAACATCTCTTCTCATGAAGGACGGCACCTCAAACAGTTCAGCACCTCCCCAGTGCTGCACTGCCATGTCAGCATTAAGAATCAGCCCAAGTCCTGGTGGGAGACTTAAACTTGTGACCTTCTAGCCAAGAGGTAAGAGCACTGCTGGCTGAGCCACACTGTCATTATTGTTATGTGCTTGCATGGGCTGACATCAGTGTTGACTACAGTTTGACCTGAGAGTGGAAAATTGATGCCCCCACAGATTTTAGAAGTAACCTACATCTTGCAGAAAAGCTTAGGGTTTTTTTCCCTATTGGAATTTACCTCTTCTACCAGAGAGCTGCAGTTTCCAGCCTAATCTCTAAATACTGACTTCCTAAACACCTTAAACGAATTGGAATACCTTTCAGATATGTCTGGATTCACAGTATTTAAATAAAAAAATTTTAGTTTATCTTATAGTGTTTTCCAGATAAAAGCATTTTATGGCAAAGTTCCTGGTGGAGGGGGGAAGATTGATATAATATTTCCAATAATTAAGATTAAATATATATTGACATTTATCGATACAATAAAAGACCTTTAAGGCACCTTGCACCTATATAAGCCATGGTGTTTCTCAAGGACACTAATATCAGTAGATAAGACACAAAAAGGGGCAAGAAAAGTATGGTGGTATTCAACTGGTGTTCTGTGCTATGCACAGCAAAGGAAATCCTCTTGGGGAATGCTTTCATTACATTACAACATACATAAATTTGATAGGGAAGAAATTATCCATCTTGATTCTGCTTCTGCTGAAGTTGCCATTACCAAATTAGACAGTTGATGATTGCAGACTTGGACCCAGTCACTGAAGACTCATTCCAATTTGACAGTGATGCTAACCCTATTTAGCAGATGTTAAAATTTAAGCATCTGAAGACCATCTAGATTTGAAAAGTGATGATGTAAAAGGGTGTTATCTGGGGCTGAGGTACATTGTGGGTGCAGATAAACTTTGGAATAAATCTTTAGCTAGTAGTCCAGACAGGTTTAGATTTATAGTTTTGGGGGTTTTTTATCAGAACTTATAATTGGTGCTTATCCCAAGCTGCTAGCACCACACCAAATTTAATTTAGAAGCGCAAATCATAGCAGAAAGTGAAACTTTGCCAGATACTAGCAAAAACAGTGCCGGCTAATTCTTACACATAAAATAATTTCTCTCTCTCAGCAGATATCTCAAGGCAATCATACGTTCCTAAAGATACACTGAAAAGATGAACCAGTGATTTGACAGTGGGTTATATCCTGCAACCTTGTTTAATCAGATTTTAGCCTTCAAATCCTGCAAAGTCAGCTGGTTTCATGGGTTTCTGATTGCTTCAAAATCAGAAGAGTGAAACAATGAATTAGAGCTGATCACCTACAGCTCTAATTCAGGACCAAACACTGGCAGAAAATACTCCAGAATGGGGACGTGTATAGAAGCCTCAGCCTCATTTCTCCAGCCTAGATAGGAGGTGTTGAACTGTAACATCTTTTTTTTATCTGTTCCCCTTTTTTTGTACAATATCTTTGCTTGTTTATTAAAATGTTCACTGCTGCGCTCCTGTTTTTTACCTGGGGAGTTGAGTAGATTTAAAGATGACACATAGCTGTATAAATCTTATATTTACTCTGCCTTCTGTAAAGATGAGCCTGGCTGGCCAAAAATAACTTTTAGAAGCCAAGAAAAAGCAGTGGAAAGGCAGGGTGAGGGAGACCAAGGGAATTATGTGTTCTGTACAATGTGGTAGATTTACTGGCTGCGGTGTGGGAGCTGAGCCTCTTCCTCAGGAAGCCAGCTCAGTCCTGGAGTACAGTCCTGCAACCAGGGACTCTCACTGCTGCATTCTATGCTCTTACCCAAGAGTCATTTCACTTGCTCAAATGAAGTTATTCCTAATCAGACATTTAAATCATAATCACACTGAAGACCTTTCTTTTACTGAGATTTTTATCCAGTAAAAACTGAAAAAGTCTTTATGACAAATGATGAAAGTAATGACCTGGACAGGTACTGAGAGGTTTGGTCCCAATCTTTGTAATGATTCCATAAATTCATTTTGGATAAATGTGAATTGTATATATGAAGCTAAAGACTCCTGACCTGCAGTCCTTAATTCACTGATATTATTTTCTTCTTGTAAATGGATTCTTCTTCTCTGGAATTCATAGACCAATTCAATCATCAATATCATTATATAAAAACTATTCACATCCATGATTCTATGGATTACTGTACAAGGGCATTTGTTCTTAGAAGTTATTCCCTTTAAGTTTGTCAGAAGTAACAAGAGGAAACAATTTTTATATATTTCCCAAAACAAAAGATCCTAAAAATGGACACCAAGCAAAATATTAAAGTAAATATCTCAGATGTTTTATTTGTACCAGTGCTCAAAATTCAAAGCAATTCAACTCCCCCACCTCTTAGCAATGTTTTTTTTTCTGGGCATTTTCCTTCCACATCTCCACAGTGCAGGCCTACAAGTCCAGCACTGCTTTGGGATATGGAATATCTACATTTTTCTGAGTGCTGCACCTTGACACCACACATCACGCTACAGCCCATGATCAAGAGCTAACAACTTGTGTGGAGTCCTTCCATGGTCTGACTGGGGTCCCTGAAATCCATCTACCCTTGCTGAAAGGGAAGAACCTGAGAGGCAGCAGCCTCCAGCAGCATAATCCTCCCCATATTCTCCGCCAGCTCTATTCTGATTTTGTCCTCTACACCAGACTAGTGACAAAATCTCAGCTTTCTCTTCAGCTGTCTCTGTCCTCCCCCAACACCTCACCAGCCCAAACCTTCCCATCAAACTCACACATCTGCCTGAATCCATCTAGGGCACCTCGTCTTCACTTATTTTGCAGTTCACTTCCACCTGGTACTGTCTCTATCTGTACACCTTTATCTTCCACACTGCTTCTGCCATTACCACTACCTCTATGCTGGAGATCTTTCATGTCAGAGCCAATTGCTATGGTTACAGGCAATCTGCTGCATGTTTCATCTCCAGGAGCTGTAAATGAGGGAGTTGTAACAGCGTTTGAGTAAGCACTGCCTCTTTCTTACATGGAGAACACACCCCCATTCAAATTCATCTGCCCACTAGTTGCTGTTGCATCATATATATTACACTAATTCTACCTAGATGTGCAGATTGACAATGAGATCACATCTTGTGAGAAACAACAGCTACAGGATTTTTATTTTATGTTCTTCTTCATTTGAACAGAGTGAGGCCACCATTTTAGTCGCACGCCTTTCTGGCTTGTGTACACAAGCTCAGATTCTGACTGTGGGATGAAGTATGAGGGAGAAAAAGATTTTATCTTTTTCATATCTATATACACTTCTGTAAAATGCTAGTGAAATAGAATATACACACTCTGCATCCTGAAAGTAAACCCCACAATAAAAATTACACAGTGTGTTCATTCTTTGTGCCTTAAGAAAATATGATTGGTAGCCCTGAAGTTTTAGCATCATGGGGATGAAGTTCATAGCAATTGAGAATCAACTAAAATATAAACACTAGTCATTCAATTTTACTTTTGTGTGTGTTTGTAATAAGGGTGGGAGAGTAGGAGGCATTTAAACTCTGAATTTGGATCTATTTGTACAAGTCTAAAAGATGGACAAAACTGATAATGCTAGTATATTAATGTTTCAACAGGTAAAAATCACACTAGCTGGAAAAACTCTTTCCATAAATGCAAATGGAAAACATGCCAAGAACTAATAGTTTGATATTTCTACAATTTTACATCAAAATCTGATAAAAACAGCTTGCCTGATTTCACTTCACAAGGAATCCAGCCACAAACTCTTCCCATGATTCTGTGTAAAAACAAATCTGCTGATCTCTCATAAACCTCAGTGGAATCAGGATGATTCACACACCAATCTTCACACTTTCAGCTCAGCCCAGGCGTCAACAGAAGAAATTCTGGTCTGTCCATCCCTCAGATAACATATTTAGTTGCTCCTCTGAGGCCAGAGGGGCACAAAGGGCCCAAAAGACAGTGAGCAGGAAGCCACCAAACAGAGTGTCCCTGATTAAGGAGCTGTCATGGCCAGGCCAGAGCGTGTGGCTCCAGTGCACACCCACAGCTCCGGGAGCTGCTGGGGACTGTGCGTCATCACTGACACTTTGGCTCTCATTAATTAATGAGGAAAGCTCCTGTTTCATACAGCAGTTGAACTGGATATTCTCTTCTGGCTTCATAATCTACACCACCCCAGTCCCTGCATTGTGGGGAGCTGCAGCCTGTGTCTCTGTGTATCAGAGCACAGTGCCCAGTGCGAAGCCTGCTCCCTGCATCCCAGCACTACCCAAAAATGAGGGGCCTGCTCATGGAACACTCGTTCCACACTGGCTTTGGCTCCCTTCCCTTCCTGCCACGAGGGCTCTGGGAAGCCCCTCCCCAGCGCTGCCCACCAGGAGGGAGTTCCTCCGTGGAGAGAGGCTACAAAAGTGCCCGCAGACACCGCTCACATCCCCATCCTCTGCTGTCCCCAGCCTCTGCTGCTCCTCACCCAGCTGGTGCTGCAGTCTAGTCCAGTGTGAAACTGGAACTATCAGTGGGAAAAAAACCTCTCATTTGTAATCACAGGACCATATTTAGATTTGGTATAATGCAAAAATAAAACAAAGTTAGGCCTGAATTTGTTTTTTTCGCCGTAACATCTTATAAAGGGATGGTGGCAGCTGAATGAAATCAATGTATCCCTTAGACAAATGACTTCCCCTTCCAAGAATAAATCTCTACAAAAATAAGATTATGCACAGTCATTTCAGGGCCCCAAAAAGAACATGATCCACAAATAAAATAATTGTTTGATTATATATTTTAATAAGCTCTTTTCTAGTTGACAGTGTGTCCTTTTAAGTCCCTTCCTCCTTGGAGTTTAATTACTCGTCATACACCCCTGACTTTCCTGTGAGGAGCACTTTCAGAAAGCTGTTACACAGACATCAAATTCTTGGAACTGGCAGTACAAAGCTGAGCTTAGAAGGAGAGGAACCTCCAACAGCAGGAATGCATCTGTAATGCACCCCAGTGGACAGCACGGGGCATCCATGGGGAGCACCTGCTGAGTGCTGCACCCCTCAGCTCAGCACCTCCTTCTGGCAACGTGGTGCTTTGTTTTGTTGCAGGGTGTGGAGGTAGAACCACTGCAGTGCAAGTCTTGGTGTACATGACAACAAATAAATGCCCTCTTCAGCTCCAAGTCTGCATTTGTTTGTCAGCTTAAATAAGGTGTGAGAAGGTTTTCACCACGAATTTACCAATGCAGTTTGGAAATTTTCACCTAAAATTCTTAGGCCTGTTTTTTTTTTTAGCATCAATTGATTTCTGCTTTTAAATTTATGGAGCATTCCCACTGTTTCCTGCTGTGGTCGTCATCAGGCCTTGGCTGCTGGATCATGAGGAAGCAAGGCATGAATGGCAGAAAACCCTGTGGCTCTCCTTATCTACAGAATGGCAAACACAAGCTGAGCTCTGTGCAAAGTCTGCTAGGCTGTCAAAGAAAAATTACAAAGGGTTCCCTTCTTTCAGTGAAGTAATATATTTCTGACTTTGCAAAAGTCTTTTACTTAGCCACAATTGCATCATATCTGAAATTATTTTATGACCTGAGGCATGCGTAGCAGGCCCATCTGTTCTCTCATAGAGGCTCTGAAAGGATTGCCACCATTTCATTCAGTGTTTGAAAATGCCAAAAATGAAACAACTTCCATATTTGTAAATGAGATTTACCAGAAAAAGAACACCACCAACAAAAGAGAACACAAATACTCTCAGTCTGTATCCTTCCAAGCCAACATTTTCCAAGTTAACTTTTCAAATATAGCCACACAAACCCATTACAATTGTCACTAGAAAAGCAACTGAAATTCAGCTAGCAATGAAAGGAAAAGTGGCTGAAGGTTAGGAGCTATTTGGTAAACTACAGCTAGCTTTTTCACTTGTGATTTTTAAGAACAAACCTTTAATTTTGAAATTCACAGTCTCTCCACCATTACAAGCCCCTTCAGGGCAATGATCTATCAAGTTCTGACTGTTTCAAACTGTTTGTGCTAGATTCAGCATCTATCACTCCTCAGACTTGCTGCACATTTAGCCACAGAGCCAAGAAACAATAATTTTCAATTAAGAAACCTGGAGAAGACTTGGGGACTTGATTTATGGTGCATGACTAATTATCAAATAGCTAGCCTAATGAAAATTAAGCTGCTGGTTACTACAAAGATTTAACTTCATTTTCTTGAGAAGAAGCTGATATGACCCAGAATATAATTTGTTAAAGTGTTATTACATATTTTAAAGCAGGCAAAACAGCAGAAATGATCTAATTAAATTTTTAAATATGATTTAAAATTTTCTCATTTTTTACATTGTACACTGTAATGAAGATAGCTCATGTAAATTTGTATCTGAATTAAAAGATTCTTATTGCCTCAAGTTAAAGTGTTTCCTTTTGGATGGTGATGAAAGAGATACGAATATGAAGGGTGGTATGACAGAAATTGCTTTTAAGGCTCAGTGCATTTACAAGCAAAAGATTCTATTCAGCAAAGAGTTGATGCACAAAAACTAGGTTCAATACCTAGAGTATTTTATATGTAAAATCCTGGTTAGATATTCTGTTTTAGAATTAATTTTGGCAATCTTTAGAAAATAAGTAGAATACTGCTCTATGATGCTTATTTATTTTTAACTCTTTGTGAGCTGGATTCACAGCTTAAAGAAATCAGTGGACTTTCTTGTCTCAAGTATTTTCTTCCTGCTTATAATGGTCTGTTTCAGGGCTGCAAGGGTCCAGATCTGTGGCTGGGAGTAGCATACACTCATCTGAGCAATCCTACTGGAAACTTCCATGGGGGAACAGGAAGGTTTACAATTAGGCACTAAGAGTGAAGGTCTATTTCTGCAGTGAACTCTTGGATAGAAATTCACAACCCTATACATTTAGGGTCTCAAATCACGCAAATATTACATTATTAAGCAGGAGGAATTAGCAACCTTTTAAGCACCCAATACAAACACCTCTGTGTAAGTCATTAGTCACTACTATTTTCACCCAACACATTCACATTGGCTCTCTCTGGTGTCCATGGATCTACATAGAAAAAGGAAAATGAAACAATAAATTTTTCAAATAACACTCTTTTGCAGAAATTAAAAACTGAAGATATTTTTTGCAAGGAAAAAATAAATCTATTCCTATGGAAGAAGCCAGGCTTAGTTTGATGTGTGTCGCTGCAAACAATTCTCCCTCTGCTCTGAGCCCTGCACGCAGCACTCATAGGCTTTGTTTGTGCACTTAGGCAAAACAATGGGGAAAGAAAAATCAAGGTGAAATGACAAAGCCCCCTAGATTAGAGCAGCTGGTAACAAGACTGCTCAGGATCATCACTAAAGATACCAGTCACTGAAAGGGAGAAAAAAGGGAAGGAGGAAAGGATAACTTGATTTATTCAGGAAATTGCTTGTTTCTTCAGAAGGCCTTTATGGGGGCCATCACTTTATATTAGAAGACAGCTGGTAACCAGAAAGGGAGTGGGAATTAAATTAATTTCCTATCTAACTCTTTAAAGATCTGGGTTCTGTTCAAATAGATGTACAGATACGTACAGAGTGCAACTGATGCTTTTCCTTCAGTTTCCCAGTTGCAAAAACTGCCTACACCAAGACTGCATATTTTTAGTATTTTCCATACTGAGGCAGGACTAAATCCTGATTAGCTCCAGTTTGGCTAGGAAAACTCTACCTACACAAACTTCCTTGATGGTTTCAAGACCCTACGTGCTTACACATGTGTTCACAGACTTTTTAGCTCTAATGGGAGACTTTCTCACAACAGGTTTGGTACAAGATGAGAGACACAGCCCCAGACACTAAAGTCAAGTAACAATGCCTTGCACTAGTCCACGAGGGAGAAATCCCTCCCTTTCTCTCCCAAGGTGTTCTCCACTGTCCTTCTGAATTACTTGGACTGGCACTGGGAGAGCATGTTGTCTTTGCTCTCCTAAACCCATTGTGTTGAACTGCTGTGTGCTGTTAAACAGCTGCCACAATTCATCCCTGGCCTGGCCATACTTCAATAGTGGGTGAAGTGATTCATGCATGTATGGACTGTAAAGTTTGTAAAGCACTTCAGGATCCTTTGACATAAAAGCTGCTACATCACCGTAATTTATTAGCCGAGTGTGTTAAGTCTTAATGACAATACCCTCCGAGGTAATGCAGCTCAGACTATTAGGCTGAAATGGTCTTGAAAAATTTACACAAAAAACTAAATGTATACTGTAAAAGCTTCCTCTGTTTGCAGTCTGGGGCCACTTTCTGTCCACAAAAACACTTCCTTGTCATGGTCGTTTCTTTAGGTTGCATGGCATTTAGGAGCTGGAAATAAACATATCTCCAGATCCTTCATTACACAATTTTGCAGTGCAATGGATGTGGTTGCTGCACCCAGTACAAGAATATTATCTGATTTTAAATGAGGAGAAGGTCTGTGCACTCATGCATAGTTCAAACTATCAACAAAAATGCTGAGCACCTTTGTTCAAAACTTCCTTTTGTCTCCTGATTTACTGCTGTCATCAAATTTTCAAATAAGGCCATATGAAAAATACCTACTTCAAGTGAAACCACTTCCTGTAGGGAAATAAAAGTACAGGAAAACAGGGAATAAGAAAAAAAAGATTGTAGTCTATTTCAGGTCTAGGATGCAGCATTCATTATCTCCATGTTACCATTGTGGAGCTTCACATAATCTTAGCCATCTGATCAATGGTAGATAAAATAAAGCACTGTTGGAACTAAATCAGCTAAATCAAGGAAAGGACATTGATCTGTACATTGAAAGATGTATGGTCCTTCATTATAGAGACCTCTCACCTAAAATTTGGAAAATGTCCTTTTTTCCTATCCCACAGAAATTCAGTTTCACATTTCTGGCCCCTCTCTGTATTCTTTGCTGCTAACATGCAATGTCCTCTGATTTCAATAACAGATTCGTGTTCCAAGTAGCTAGTTAGCAGAACCTGAGACACAGAGGAGAATTGCAGTCATTTAGTTTGACCTATATAGCTCAGGCCACGTCTGTGGTACATGGCACTTAATGTCATGGGGACATGGTTATCTGGGCCTCAGGTCTCTCACTGTCACTGCCTTCCAAGGCACACTTTGCCATCCTGGAAATCTTTGGTCCTAGATACGAGAACTGGCATCCAGCCACTTTAAAATTCATGCCCTTGAGGTGTCATTCTCTCCAGAACAACTCAAGGACTGATAGGTACATGCACTCCCTGAGTCATCACCTCTCTGCTCCGACTGGAGGTTTGAATCAAGAGCAGGTTCATCATTTCCCAGGTTTACACAGCAGTGTGGTTTTCTCTGTAAAGCCAGCAGGGTAATCAGTTAAATGCATCATGGAGTATTATATGTTAGAAACTACCAGTACATTTTTAAACTCCACAAAAACACCATATGAAGTTTGACTCCTTTTTTAATTTTTTGTCCCACTGACCTTTTCTTTTTGGCATTGGCTTCTGGTACAGGTATCTCATCCAAACTCTCTACCTTTTGGAGCTACTACACCTTAGCAAGCAGAGATGCTGGGGCAGTAGACAATGTCTGATGTTATCTAGGAAATGTCCTGTGTGTTTCTTCTTTAAAACAGTGGGACCCAACCTCTGCTTCTCACTAGGCACTGAAAGAGGAGCATCTTCCAGTTTTCTCATCTGCTAGTGCAATGCTCAGTAATAATCAGTGCAGGAATGAGAGGACATGGAAACAATGGAAGAGAAACTACAAGCAAAGCAAGGCTTTCTTGAAATTTGAATAAATTAGCTGCTGATGGAGGGAGATGGAGCAGATGGTCAGTCAGAGCAACCTAAGCCCAGGCAGTCCTATGAAAAGCAGCACCAAGCCAAGCAGGCAGCTCGCAGAGGAGGGCCAGCTCAGGCATCCAGGGCTGGAGAGACTGGCACCACCCAGTGCTGGGACAGGCAGGTCTCCCAAAGCCCACCAAAAAGAAAACACACAGCCTACAGTAAACCCTCAGGCAGACTGCTAAAAAAAATAACTAGAAAACCAGCTAAGTATCCACAGCTGTTCAGGCAAAACAAACTCTTAACTAAGCACCCACCACAAGATTCACCTCAAAATAACAAGAATCTTATTTGTCCTACAATCCCCTGTTGGACCAAGAGGCCAGACGAGTTAAGAATCTGTGCTTTGGTATGGTTGTACAGGTTGGAACAGCCAAAAGAAAACAAGTCCAGTGGCCTCAGATCATTTCCCAAAGGGCCTCTCATACCACTGCTGGCAAGAGATGCCTTTCTCCTTGGCAGCCACAGCCGAGACAAGGACAGAGTAGGTCTGGAGGTTGCCCACATTTTTCTGGATAATGTTTTATTAGCTCAGAGGATACTGCAGGGATAACGAAGTGGGATTTGTATTTACTGTTGCCCAGCCTCAGTAAAGACAGGACTACAATATTCAGGTGATTGCTTTAGCTGCCTCCCTTTAAAAGCACAAACCCAAACCACATTTTGCATTTTATTTTATTTTTAAACAGGACATGACTGCATGAAGCACTAAACATGTTTTGAAGTGAGTCTTTATGCTTTGCATAAAAAATTCAGTGAATGTCATCTTTACCCACTGCAAGCACAGAGTTCATATTCAAAGAAACTTCATGAGAAGTGTGAAGGCAGATGCTTTTGTTTAATGTAACTTACTAAATTTTAGATCAAAATGCAGCAGATAATAAGTGTCTCTCACTAAATAAAAAAGGTCATGGATTCAGGAAAACAATTTTAAGTATGGTTGTAAAAACATAGTGTTTTAGAGAAACTGGTTTTACTTTCTAAAATGCTTAAATTTTTAAAAGAAATGTGATTACTCTCAATTTTCCCTAGATACTAGATTATGGACCTGAAAGTATTGCTAATTCTAGGTATATTCAAACTTAACAGCTGCTGCTTCTTGATATGAACAGCATATTTTCCCACTCCTCAGACTGTTGTACTATGCAAAGTTTGTGCTTTAGACAGAAAGACCATAACAAGCTGACCTGGGATAAAGTCCAAATGCAACTCCTAACATGGATCACTGGAGAATTCTCAGCAGATTCTGATAGACAAGGTCTTATCAGGGTATTCTGATAGTGGGTATCCAACAAAGGAAATCAATAATTTCAGGAGTTTTTCTCCCTGCTTGTTGCTGTTTCCTGTTAGGAGATATATCAGATCTCAGATAAAAGTGTTAGTAAGCCTAAATAACCTTTACAGGAAATGTAAAGTCATCCTGGCCTCCAGTTCTGGACCACATAAGGCAGAAGGGATTTATCTGCTTAACAGCCATATACCTACATCCTTGTATATGTGGCTTTTGTTCCATATTTGATTTAAAGCACGAGTTAATTCTGGAGAGCCTGCATTTTCTCTGCAGTTAAAGCAAAACTTGCTGAAAACAAAACAATGCAAACAAAATAGAAAAATAGCATAATAGTATAACTATGGAAAGCTGAATCATCAAAAGTCTTCTCATATTTTATTGTGATTTTTTTCAAAGTGCTAAGTTTCTCTATTAGAAAGACATGGAGATCTAGTTTTACAGCATATTTGAAACACAGAGAAAAATGTTACATGCTGGGCAATGAAATTGAATTTTTTTTATTCTTGAAAGAGACCTATCCATTTCATTCAGTTCTGCCATATTTTTAAGTAAAAAAACAATAGGAATCTACAAAAATATTTTGGTAAAATTCGTGAATATCTGCAGGGGTTCTGGAACTAAAAGTGATATTTCTTCCAACCTTCATATGAATAACTCATCTGCTAGCCCCATTTTATTTATCACAAATGAAATAATAAGGCAGAGACACAGAAAACAGTTTCTCTGCTCATACAATACTTCTTGCTTGTTATAGGTCCATTAATACAAACCAGGCACTTTTTGTGTTAAAGATTGAAGTGATAGAGCAGCTGTGTGTCCTTGTGGCTAAACATTTTCAAAAGAAAGTCTCTGATGAGATGTTCCTGTGCCATTAGAAGAAGCTGTGCCCTGAAGAGTATGTTTGAGCCTCAGAGAGGCAAAGGCAGGGGTGAACAAACCAGAGCAGGACAGGGGCTTTGACCCTGAGATGGCTCCCAGGGATACATCCAGGTGCCAGGATTATAGCTGCAAGGTAATTCTCCCAAACCCACCAAGATCAACAAACAACACTGCTCAAATACTGCAGCTGGGTATTTTTTTAATGAAAAAATGAAGGGCAGTGCTAATTTTTCACAAGCCAGATATTAAACAGTCTGTATAGAAGCCTCACTAATGATTTCAAGAGAACTGTGGCAGTAAAGCAGAGAAGACCTTAGGCCACCTTTTGCAAACTGTGTGTTTCAGGTCTTGAGAAGATAGAAATTCTGTCTTCTAGTGGGGTTTACTCTTGCATCTTAATTATCCAAAATAAAAGCTGGCTTTATTATAAAGCATTTCAGTTTAAAACATTTACCATCCTGCCAAAATCCAAGGTTGTTCCCAATACATTTCTTAAAGCAATCTTGAGTATTTTATATAATTTATGTTTTTAGTATTAGTTTTCTCTTTTCTCCACATTTCTCTAAATTAGTCTTCTGCCTTATTCTGTCTCCTTCACATAATGCAGCTGAAACATTTTTTGAAGAAACCACATGATTAGCATAACCTGCAATGGATAAGATGAAGCTTTACAGCTATTAAGAAGATAAATCTGGGTAACAACACTAAGAAAATATCACTACACCTAAGGTAGACTGGGAAGTAGGAAGCCAAAGGTTAAATGTCCTTCAGTATGGTTACAGTAATGATATTATGCTTTCTTCAGGATGTTTTTGACTGGTTTGGTGGATGAAAAAATTAAGAGTGGCTTACCCTCACCACCTCATCTCACCTACAATGTAGTGCAAATTAAACATTGAAGTGTAAATTTAATTTTTTTCTGTGGTTTCTCCAGCTTCCAGTTTCTAGAAAAAACTAATATTAACATACCATCATCCATAAAGACTGCACCATACTGTGCTAGGTTTGTTTTTGTCACATCCCACCTTAAATTGTAAACCACCTTTGAGAGCAGCCTTGCTAATTCATCTTCAACAGGTCATTTTAGGGCCAGACCAAGATTTGGCTTTTGCTTCTGAAAATTACATGTGAACATAATGCCATACAAATAATGAAAAATGTAAATATTCATGGTTTGCTGGAATATCCTCAGGTCAACCAAACTCTTGCTGCTTTGCGATTAGTGGTCTATTAATGTGCACTGTGGCTGTATCATCTTGCTTTCCCACGGTGACATTATAAGCCTATTAAATGACTAAGAATATACATAAATGTTGGGGGTGGAGGAGAAAGGCATTAAAACATAAAGAGGAATAAACTTCTTTGCTTTTTTTTGGTTTTTTCTGCTGTTCTTGGTAACGATGCCTTTTTAGTTCTCAGTGTAGCTCATGTCCCTCTCTCTTCAGCAGCTTGTCAGGGCAGCCAGAGCAAGCATCCATTACAACAACCTCATCTGCTGGTCTGGCTACACTCTTGGGCCAGAGGACCACACACTGTCAGGAGCTGGTCATAGAGGAAACAGAGCAAAGTCCAGAGCTCCCATTCCAAGAAAGAACCCTGTCAGGGTGGCAATTTCAAAGTAACTGTGCATCTCTTTGCCATTTTGGCCAGTATCTGAGCAGTAGTTTCCTCTGTGTTCCTGGGAGGCATAAAAAACTAAGCATGCAAATGGAAACCAGAATATGATCACTGCTAATTTATGAAATCTGAGTTATTATAAACAATGCACATTTCCCATTAATCTCATAGAAAATATGTTTTGTGTTAGAAAAGCAGAGTAATTCGCTGTTTCCGGGGCAGCAAATTTATGGAATTGAAATATAATTTGAATTCCTGTAGGGTTTATCAGATATAATTTTCACAATTCATTTAGCTAAAGTCACATTTTCTTGTATTAACTCTCTTATTGGATGACTAAATCATGATATATATTAAGTTAACCTTTAATCACTAAAAGCTGTGTTCAGACACTTTGCTATTCTGCAAATGTTAGCCAGGAGAAAGAGCTTTGTTAGGTGTGACCTTCCTGTGGGAAGAAACGTCTTCCATAACATTAGCATGCCATGCATTTTAGGCAAGCAAGGGTTTGCCCTTATATAGCCTTGGAAATATCTAAATACAGCACTGTGCTATGAATCTGCTTGAAAGGGAAACCTCAAACTCCCAACTTGGAAATCCTGACTTCCATCTGTCATATCCTAGTAAAGGCAGGCATCTTTTCAAGCCCTCCCTTCCATAATGTGGAAGGTATTTATTAGATTTTTCCGAATTAATCCAGCCCAGAGCTGGTTTAATAGTGTCATATTCTGCTAATTACTCAGTCTTAACATTCAATGTTCCTGGCTGTGAAATGTACCCAGCCTCAACATCTCCATTTGATGGACTTACTTGATGTTTTGGCTGCTGCTGTTCAGACCCATCTGCTTGAATGGCATTATGCCCACTCATCAATTGGTTGGACCTTTTCATTACTATATAGATGTCTATCATTTATGAGTTTATGCTGGTTTTCCAGCTAGCATTAGACTCAACAGACATGTAGTGAGTGCTTTCTGGAAAGCAAAAGGCACACATAAGGGACACAAAACCCTGAAATCTGGTTTCATTAACAATGAAGATAATACAGTTGAGGTAAATGTATATTTACATCATTCATTGTGAACAATTTATCAGCTGTATTTATCCTTTATTCTCTCTGTTTTGAAAGAAAATCTATGCACAGGCAATTTTTCCCCCAGTCTATTCTTCTCGGAGTCAGCGGTAAGTCTGTAAACAAGTACAGAGCTTTCAAAGTTCAACCGCTGGGTATTTGTATCTGTTTCATCATGTGCTTTTTTTAATTCACATTCTGCTGTTTGTGTAGACAGACTGCAAGAAGGGAACTTGTAAAAATTAATAAATAATTAATGTCTAATAATGAGCAATTTGTTACAAGGAGTGATCTTCAGGCCAGTATGTGAGAATTTGGGCCTTCAGCTAAAGAATATTTGTTACTGAATGTTACCTTCAGGAACATCCCTCCTGAATAAACATTCAGAGGCAGAAAGAGGGATGACTGTAGACAAACTATGCAGCCACTTGGGACTTTAATTCAAGTTTATGAACTTCATTAAAGAAAATTTACAACATCTGTGGATATTTTCAGTGTTTTTGCAGAATTCATTTTACTTTATTTAAAAATAGACACTGTTTTTCTAAATGAAGGATCAAAATTTTCTATCAGCATCATATGTTATGTTAAGTGCTAACCAAATATAAATCTGAAGACAAAATGGTGTTATGGAATAAACTAATAAAAGAAAAGCAACCAGACAGATATTATTACTGAGATTATTTTAGATGCTTCTGCACTATTTTCAGTGGTGACATCATTCAAGAGCCTTCAAATAGCTATTTTCTCCCCTTTCTGTTACCTGACAAAATAGCAGCATCAGGAAAGGAATTTCAGACAAGCAGTGTCTGTTTTGTATCACTAATTTAGCAAAATAATTTCAAGCATTTTTTAAGATAGACAATCCCATTCAAATATTTTTTGAGGAAATGACACTATATAGATAAGGGAAGACTATATGAAAAATCAAAAAATGGGGCAGGAAAAAGGACTTCTGAATAGTGATCCAGTTCCTTCCAGGTTTGTCAACAGCAGTATGCTAGCATTTTGTTTCCTCGGTTTTTAGAGCCTGGTGTTTGCCCTGATGTTCATGGGGAAATCCAGCTTTAACAGCTTTCACATCACCAGACAGGTCTGCTCAGTAACCAAGCCTCTAGTCTTATCCTTTTCTCTCTTTTTTATTTTTTTTTTCCACAGAAACACATGTAGCACATTTTAACCATTCAGCACTTCCTTGGGAGTGTTTTTATGGAAGGCTCCGTGCCTCGCGCTCGGGCGATGGGGCAAAGCCGCGGTGCCCGGGCAGCTCCCTGCCCCGTGTGACACCAGGTGCACCCAGCTCACAGACACGGCAGCTGTGCTGCCCCCTCCTCCCATGGCAAAGTCACCCAGGGCCCAGTCAGTGTGCTGGGGGTACTTGTGACTGCAGTTTGTCAGATACTGTCAGCTGTTATCTCGTGCCTGCGTGCGGCAGGAGGAATGACCACGCTCCTTTTGCTCTTTCTGCCCCCAGCGCAGGCACGGCCAGGACGTGGGCTACTGCTTGCTGTTGCTCCCCAGGAGCTGTGTCATTGTGCACTGAAACTATTCCACTGGCATTTATAGACCGATTTTCAGGCTGGGGAATTTTCACCAAGGCTAGTTTTTGTGAGCTGCAGCCAGGGAATTATTCTTACCCCAGTCTGAAAGTCAGTCTCGAGCTGCCACAGAATTCCAGAAGTACTGGTTTTGGGGAAGAGTCTGTCTAAAAGTGATGACACTGTCTCCTCTGGAAAGTCCTCTTTGCGCTGAGATACTACTGAAGAAGGAACACTGATTTCTTGCTTACACTTAATCAGACTTGTTGACATTTAGATGGAGAAAAAAAAAGTGGCTCCCCTGAATACATTAATGGTGTAGAAAAGAAAGATATAGATTACACGGGCCCTCTATAGAAGCAAATCTTGCATGAAATTCTTGTCATTTGATTAATATCTCAAATCAAAAGTCTTACCACATTGCAATCTGGGAATCAAGCCAGCTAAGAAACTAAAACATATATTTTCAGTATAACTGTGTTCATAATGACAGGACCACATGGTCACAGCTTCAAATTAAATAAAATCTGTCTATTACTGTCCTTTTTCTAGGACACCAGGCACTACCTTTAAAAACAAGACAAACCACATCTGCTTGTAGAAAGAAAGATACTCTTTGAAGAAGCTGGTAACGGAGACCTGTACGGTGCTGGAAGGTGGAGTACAGTGAGGTCTCTTTGGGTTTCGACCTGGTGGGGCAGGGAAAGAATGACTTCCAATAAGTTTTCTCTTTTGAAAACTTTGAATCCCCTTTTTTTTTACCATTTATTTTAATGGGTGTGTGCTAGACTGTCTTACTGGTAAAACCAAGTCTCATCCACTTATCACATACCTGTGCACACTGCACTAAACCTGTACAACACCTTCCTAACACCCCACCTCTAAGTACTTACCTTGCTGCTGGGCCTGCACTTACTATAGAATTCTTTTGCTGTTGCCCAAAACACTCCTATTTGAACAAGCATTTTTTCCTATATCAAGCCTCAGGCACTTTGGCACCATTAATGATGATGTTATTTAAGCACTGCCCTTGCAAAAGAGAAAGAGAGAAGCTGCAAACCTCTACTCCCTCTCCCTCTGCACACTCACTCCACGGCCCCTGCTCAGCGGCAGCAGCTCTGGGCAGCCCAGGATCACATGTTGAGGTTTGTGCTGAGGCTGTTCAAACACAAAGGGATGCTCCTTTCTGCAAAGCTGTTATCCTGCTCATAATCACGGCAAACTTGGAATTTCTTTCATGTTCCCCTAGTGGTGTTTTATTCTAGCAGGAATTAGTTCAGTAACCCAGAGACCTGTACGAAGAACAACAAGGGGTACATTTGAAACACCAAAAGCTTTGAATTTTAACTATTGTGCAAATATAGGCCCATGTAAGGCAAAAACATTGCTTTAAGTAAACATTGAAAAAGGAAAAAAACCCGGACTCTATAGGATTTTTTTCCTTATTTAACTTTATATAAAGTATGAAAATTAATGTGACATGTGGATAACTTGTTCTCTCCAGAATGTGCTTTAGAAGTCATAGATTCTATATGATGTTGCTGTTGCCATAGTAACTCCTTTTTACGGCATAGCAAATACTCATACAAAACCTTTTGACTTTTAGTAAGAAAATTTGCATTCTCAAAATGTTTTCAAGTAAACTTTATGACCTAAAAATAATAGATTCATTGTCTTTCCCTTCTCCCATCTCTCTTAGCTAGATATAAGCAATTAAAATTATGCTTCCTTGGTCAAAGACTTACTCTGTGATCTAAAAAGTGATTTCATCTCACAGCTATATTTTATGCAATCCAGTAACTTTGAGTAAATTCTAGTGAGGCTTCATATGTTAACTACTGTCGTAGATTTCCCTCTTTTTTTCCCTTTCCCTCTTTTTTTTTTTTTTTTGCTTTGTTTAAAGGTGATTAATTACTCAAATGCAGTGTGAACCATTCACTTAATACACGGTGTGTAAGCTCAGTCCTTTTTATCTTCCCTGTTTTGAACACCCAACTGGCCAATTTTACCCCACTGAACTAATGCAAGACAAAAAAAAAAAAA
>VXAC01002418.1:212045-225947 GCA_013399225.1 Rhipidura dahli
AAAAAAAAAAAAAAAAACACCTCAATGGCACACACTTTGGATAAATACCTCTACACTGTACATTTGCCAAGAGAGCTTCTAAGATCAGCTCTGTAAATGTCATGATCCTTAATGCTATTGTGGTATAACTGAAGAGCGTTCCTTGAGCCCATTTGGCTGGGCTGACTAGCGCACTTTGTTTTCCCAGGAGAAGAAAGCAGAGTAGTAAACCATTTTTGCAGAATGTCATTCTCCCACAACAGTTTATGAAAGAAACATCTGTGACAAGAATCTTTAATGCTTTTCTCAAAGCCAAGCTGACAGTAAAAGAGCATTGCTAAAAGTGGCAAATCAATCCCATTCCACTCCTTCTAGAACAGGACACCTAATTTGCTATGTATCACATGTATTTTCTTCGCATGTGCTGAGAGGCTGTGACATTGATGTGGTGGCTGTCGTCCAAGCTTCTGTTGAATAAACACTTTGGCCATATAGCAGGCACACTGGCATGTTTAGCAATGTCTGTTGTCCAGTGTGAGTTTACTTCACCTCAGGGAAAAGTTTGTTTAATTTTTCGATTGCAGTTTGGGGATATAAACAGTATCTTTGAACCTTGGGGGTTTTTAAACTTGGCTTGCTTAGTGAGGAGTTTTCTATTACCTGGAAACACAGACATATGAGCCAGAAGAAAGTAACAACAAATGCAAGTCAGCAGCTAAAAATTATTTCATTACTGGGATTGTGTTGATTGTGGTATAAATATAAGATGATTCAGCCAAAACCAGCCTCACAAAAGGTATCTAGATCTGAGAGAATAATTTTTATACTTAGTTAGTTAAAACATCTGAAAGCTTTTACTGATGTTGGACAATGAATCAAAGTTCTGGTGAGTGGTGCACTGAGGAAACTGAGAGCTCAGCTGTGAATCAGAAGGATCTTTCTTAAGATACTGTTGGTTTGGTTTTTTTTAAAGATGTAACACTACTGAAAGTTTTGATTATCCCCAAATTAAAGTAAATCCTTAAATAATCTTCTGATGTCTGTAAAACTTAAATTATTCTATTTTGAAACTTTTTGCAAAAGAACGAGGTAGAAAGGGGACTACAACTTCTGGCATGGCTCATATACACTATAGCATTCTTCCTTCATGTAAGGATGTTAAATGTAATGCCTCTCTTGTCACCCTTTTGGCATGAGCATGTGGGCCAAGCCATGCAGTTATTCAGCACTATCAGATCTCCCCCTGAATCCCGTGGGAGTTCTGGCTGAGGCTGAAGTTCACATTGTAATGAGATGGGCCTAGATAGGGAATCGACAGCTCCAGGAACCTTTCCTGGCAAAGAGATGGGTATCCCCATATCTGAAAGGCTGGAATGACAACGCTGCAGTGAGAACAGCCACAGTTCATAACATTGGCAGATGGCTTGTACCTCTCTCATTGACAGGGGAATGGTGGTAAAACTGCTGGAACACAAACTTAGAACCCAAATTTTGTATTTAAAATAAGGGAGCCCTACAGAGGGCAGCCATAAGAATTTCTTATTTAGAGACAGCTTTTCTGAATTCAGGCTCTGGCATGGGGGCTGTTGTATGTTATAAAGTTAACAAAGTTACAAGCTCCAAAGAAAGTCTTTTTAATCCCTCAGTCACCATGGATAACACTTGTTTGTGTACAGCTTTAAAGCCAAAGGAGTGGAATTGCATAAATAGAGGGACAGGAATTCAGAATACATTCCAAAGATATGTAATTGGCATCTTCAATTAGTGGCACTTGATCAGATAACCTAGCCCGTCTAAGTTCTCCTGAATGTCTCTGTGAAAGTCAACTCAGTGACTTGTGGGCAGAGTGAAAAGGTGTGGAGGAAACTCGAACACTAATGATATTTAGAATGATAATTCACAGCACCACAGAGAAGTGGAAGACAGACTCGCCCTGAGGCCAAGTGAATGGAAAGCAAGGGTAGTTTCCAAAGCAAAAGGCAGACCTGAAAGATTTAATCCCAATGAGAACAAGCCACCTGTTCTGCCACATGCATTTGCTCCTCATTCTTCATACCACCTGCCTTATGCAGGGGAGAAGGATTTCATGTCTTCAGCAGGCACAATTCTGCTCTCTTTTTTTTCAGAAAAAAAGTGCCTCCACACAGTGAGAAATGTCCCTTGCAATTTTCAAGCTCATTTGAACTTGAAAATACTCTCATCTGACTTCAATGGGACAAATCTTCAGTAGGGCACGCTTGGCTGGGCTGGATGCTTGTTGAGAAAACCAGTCTGCAACCACCTGTCGGCTGCTGGGTCCTTTTGTGAACATTCAGCTCTTTGAGAATAGGACCCTATTTCTGCATCTGTACAGCTCTGAGCACATTCTGTCCTTGTGGAAGTGTGAAGCTTCAGACACTACCCAAAACACATGAATTTTTTTTAAACATTGCAATGGCTGCAGTAATACACAGGCAAGTAAACAAATCCCTGCCAGATTAACCCTAAACCCTGAATTTGCCCAGAGCAGGTAGTTTGAACACTGCTGGGATTTTTAAAGCAAATGTACACAGTGCAGTGGATAACAGACTGCCTTGTTTTAACTTGCTCCTTGTTTCCTTTTGTGTGCCCTCCTCCCATATAGTCGATATCCAAAACATCAGAACACAATTTCGTTTTATTTTTCGGAGTTCATTTACTTACCCTCAAAGGCTTTTGTTACAAAGAACAAAGCACATGTGTCTAACAGTTTGACCCTTCCTCCATCCTTCCCTAGGGGCTGCAATTAAACTTTCATTTAAGTAGTTATTTGGTGTGTGGGACACTATGCTAAAATACTTTGAATCAGTGGTTTTTGTAAGGCCTCCAGCTGCTCTGTCTACAGCACCCAGTAACTCTTCTGATCACATTGGAAAGACTTTGCTAATGTTGGGTATGCTTGGGAGGACTGATTATTTAGATAGAAGAAATGAAAATAGAGAAAGGATTCTTTTTAGGGAATGGCACTGACTGCAAAGGACAACTGGAGTGTGTATTATGTGTCTGTCCATTTCTTGCCCATCATTCTGTTTCTGCCATGGGAATACATCAAAATATTGGCTTCCTGTGAATAAGGCACTTATTCATGACTTAGGACCTTGTAAATTCCTTATGTGATTGTGTTAAAATGTCCTTACATTTCCCATGCTCATGCTAGATTTTTATGTGTTTCGGCACATTCTCTCTGCCCCTCCTCCTATGCCACTTTACATGCACAAAATTGGAAAATTTGTTTTCCTTAAAAAAAAAAAATGCATTCTGAAAAAATATGATTGGTAGATTTATAGCAAAAGAAGGAAGAAGTCTCTTGTTCCCACCTATACCACCTCTTGGCTCCTTGTCTTTGCCATTATTTGCCATGTTTTGTAAGAAACAATAGTTGTATTTATTTCTGAATGATTTTGGAGTTGTTCCCCTTTCCTCACTGCACCCTGTTGCAGTTTAGTTGATTTTCTTTCTCATCTCATTCATTTCCTTGAAAGCATTCACACCAGAGTAGCTTCATCCACTAGTCCATGGTTGCAAACCAGATTCTTCTAAAGAAAACTAAGCCTAAACATACTCCAGCACCACAGTGGTACTTGTGACACAACCAGGAGGGCTGCACCATCAGCCAGTCTCCCAGTGCACAGCTAATACATTCCTTACAGAAAATTTTATATCACATGTGCAGTAGAAGCAGTCAAGCCAGAGGTCCAAACTCTATTTAATTAAAAATAAGTCCTGTGAACCACATGAAATGGAGTTCTAAGGAGCCTAAGCACGTATCAATCCCATTTACAAGATCTGTTTCTATTGCAGTGAATTGCAGGCTAATTTAATGTCTATAGTACATGTAATGTCTGCCAAGTCTGCAGCCTCCCTTTCGTGGGATCACTAAGAATCTCTGTGCCCTTTAAGGCTATTTTCACAAAGTTTGAGACTTCATCTCTACAGGTTCACAGTTTCAGGAAGGATGAAATACCAATATTTTCATACAAGCTGCATTGCTTCAGAAACCTAGCTAGTTCTCATGCCCCTCATGTTGAGATATAAATCCCTGTCTGCGCAGCAGTATCAATAACAGTTCTTCCCAATTATGCCAGAATGTTTTTGCATTGACATTGTAGTTGCCAGCTCATATGTTTCCACCAAATGTGCACTCTAGGACTAAACTGAAACTGAATTAAGGATACCCTAAACTTTTGGGGGTGGGGAAGTCATCTGAATCTTGTATGTGCATTTCATGAAGGGCTTAATCAAAACTCAATCAATTCCCACCTCACCAAGTTTAGAAAGGGATTAAAATCCAGTACCAGACTTGGATCTGAGTTTTGTGCCTGGGGGCTCATTTCTGTTATCAATTAGTTGTTGCTCTTGTGATGTATCAAAAGGCAGTAGCATATAGGCTGTTGTTTAGAGATGTACATAATGTAGCTTTAAATTTCATTGGGAAATGAAACAAAACCTCTGGCCTTAGGGCTGCATGTTCAAATGCTGCAGTCCCATAGTGCATTACACCAGTCAACACTTCTTTTCAAATACCACCCGCATAACAATTAACCTCACTTCAACCTTGAGGTCTCTGATTAGTGATGGCCTATTGTTTAAGTTCCATTAACATAGCCCCTGTGTTGCCCTATTCTCACTCAAATGGACTAATCAAATCAGTCACCAAGGACTTAAGCTCAGGGTCCAACTTCTTTAGTAAGCAGCAATTTTCAATTTAAGTAGAATGGTGGATGTCATCAACACAGTCACAATTAGTATAGCTCTGACATGGAAAACATTCTTAATGATCCCAAATTTGTGAAATATCAAGGGCCCCAGCAACTTGCAATATAAGAATTTCTATGTATAATAGAAAAATTACAATATCAATAGAGTAGTCAGTGCATTACCTTGTACCAGACAAGGCTCTAAAAGGACAAAGCTCAATCAATTTCCATTTAATTTCAAGAAGCAAATGCTGTTTTTAACCAGTAGAAATAAAAACACATTACAGCAGTCATAAAATGTTGTTTTTTGCTACCCACACCACATTTATTATGCAAAAAAAGGAAAGAATTGTTTATTTTTCCAAATCCAGTTACAAAGTTGTTATTCTTGACATTCTTCTTCCTTGGATTACACAACTATGTTTTCATTCACAGTAGCTGATACTTGCTCTTTCAATCACTTGGAATTAAGAATGGTCTTGTATTATTTCTTTGAATTATTTTTAACACTGTCTTCTATTTCTGTCAAGGTATTGGATGATTGGAATACAAACCTCTAAGAAGATACAGTGGAAAACTCATGGAAAATACTTCACCAGCAGAATTCAGGGCCAAATCTTCAAAGGGCCAATATGCATGCAATGAGAGTTACTACTTCCTTATCAGCACAGATACCCAAGGTGCACAGACATGGAATTCTTTTCTTTTCATGCACATGCAGTAAGAGCATGAGCAGCACATACATTTTCCAACCTTTCAGATCTTTCTTTCCTTTGAATAAGCAGCAAGAAGGCAAAGTGAGAAGCCTCTGGCCATTGAGCAGGACACTGAGGACACCAAGGACTTTCAAAATGGTGCCTTTGTGGCAGATACGATTTTGCTGTGATTGTGACTGGTAATTCCTACCTAATCGAAAAGAACCCTTTTTTTTTTTTTTTTCTCTTGCCATCTTGTTTTCTTGCCAAATTGTATCCACTTTCTAAGTCTAATACTTTTTCAGACCATGGTGGAATCATACTCTCTCATCTCCTCAGAATATGATGAAGTTGCTAGATAATGTTCACATGTAGCTTTTCTTTTATGATCAGTTAAAATACTCTGCACAGAATAAACGCTGCCAGACACATTAAGTGTTTTATTTTTCTGCTTCAGAGAATGAAATTTGGCAGAAATATTCCCTAATTTAAATCCAGCTTTCGTCTGCCTCATTGCTTTACACACCATGTAGTGAAAGAACTGGCTTCACACTGCTCCCACACCACCAGTCCATCTGACTGACAATAGATCCAATCTGCATTACATGGGAGGCCATGTGAGTGCTCTGTTCTGCTCCTCCATCTCCACCGACAGCTGGAACTGGACTTGGAGCAAATACCAGGAGAATTTGCATGGCAGTCTATTTGTAGCACATATGCCATGAATTCACCACTGCTGCAAAACAGCAAGCCATAGGCCCCGTCTACACAGAATTGCATGAATTGAAATTAAATCCAATTTAGTCTAAACCAGAATGAACTTCTGCGTGAACACTCATAATAGTTTAAAATCATCTCGCTTCAGTTTATCCAGCACTGCTGGCTTTCCCCAGCAGACAATTAACCAAGTGCAAGAGAAGAGCAGACACTGCCAAGCAGTCTCCATCTTTAACTGGAATCACTTTAAGCCCCACCTTTAGCCCCGCTGTTGGCAGGGGCTCTGCCTTATTGGCTGGGGCTGTTCCATCACTCCTGTCATTCAGAACTGGGGGGATTCTCTCGCCATTCTTCAATTCTTGCTTCCATTACCCACTGTCAGTCATTGCCTACTCGTTGGAGGACTCCAGAAGTGGCACCACATATTGCCCAGCACTGCATCAGGTTTGATGCTTGCAGTCCCTCAGTGAAGGCACTGGGGCAGCAGCTTCTGGAGTGGCAAAAGCTTCACACATTCTCCAGCCATTGTTTTGGTCACGTTACCCCTGGGCACTGACCTCCTGCCTGCACTGCCTCCTGTTGCTCTTTTGTTCAAGAGAAAACTTGTCATTTAGAGGCTGATTATTAGTTTTCTTTTCTCTTCCCCACCCGGAGTCCCCCTTTAACTGGATCATCACCAGTTCTAGAAGAGTTGCCCCTTTCTAAAGAAAACAAAACAGAATAAACAACCTCTTTCCCGTCCCTGCCAGAGCTCTCTTCTTTTCACCAACATCCATTTTCTCCCAAACAAAATGAAAGGACAGGGATAAAAAAGACAGCTTCTTCCCTCCCTCCACAATGAAACAACAAAGAGAACAAACAAAATTAAAACTAGGCATTTAAGCTGATTTTCGCCACTTAACTTTTGACATGTTTTTGCAAATTTCGTTCAAGTCCCCTCTGAAGACTCAGCCAGTGAAACCCACTGTATCAAGTGGTGTTTCCAAGCCTTTTTTACATAACTTCCATGAGAGAGCCCACGTGTTGTTTGGAGTGGCAAAGGCACCTTTCTGCTAAGATGAAAATTGGAGGCTATGACACAACAAAGTATCTGTCCCTTCGGGGAGAAATCAAGTTTTAAATGCATAATTTTTCAACTTTATGTACCTCTGAAAATATTTGGGGTCTGATATATCAAAACTCACTCTGCAAAAGGATCTCCAGGTGGGTGATTTATTAGAAGTTAAAGCCATTGCCCAAAAGTTCTGTTCTATTTTATGCCCACGAAGTGTCGGTTCAGCTTCATTTTCTTGCTTTGAGAAGTAATTGTTTTTCTCTTCAGAAATATATTTTTCTTCCAGTAAGTCTGCATCATATTCATCATCTGGAATGTATTGGGAGCGCTGCACTGGGCTCAGCTTGCAGCTGCTCCCAATCATACCCGATGTGCTCAGAGCTGACCTGCACAAGGCTCAGCAGGCGAGGGTGGGACCGCTGGCCCCACCGCTGCTCCTCGTGCCCGTCCTCGCACCCGCGCCCCGGGGACTTTGCCGCTCTCCGCTTCAGTTCCAGGTGTAACTCAAAATGACGGGTTTGATCCACAAAGCCATTCACAGTTTGAGAGCTTGTACTTCTTTGAGGCTGCTTCTCTGTTTCAACATCGTGTTTCACCTGGCAGCCAAGATTGGCTGCAGTTGCATGCAATGAATAGCAATGTTGACTCGGTAAAATACATGAGAGTTTGCAGAATGACAGGCCATTCTCAGTGGATGTACAGCACAGGAGCAATAGAAACATGGGGCGTGTCTTGTTTCACAGAGGAGAAAAGAAAGGATTTATTTCCACTGGAAAAAATTAATATTCTTCATATTTTTGTAAGAATGTCATGAAGTGGAACCACTCCCCTGAAAATATTCTGCAGTAGAATTGCTAAGAACTGTGAATATGACTTGTGCTCATATTTGTGCTGTGAGTTACACCAGCAGCAGTATCTTTTCCTTAGAAGACGTTAGGTTTTTTGCTGGTCTCAGAGCTGAAAAATCCTGAAGAATAAAAAATCACATATACATGAAACTCATGAAATGTTACCACCATAGGAAGTGATACAAATTGAATATTGACTACTAGAAACAGAAAATTAGAATTTAATTTACTAATGGAATTAATTTAATACAACAAAAGAAGGAACACAGAATGTACTAGTCAGGTGCTGCACATTTCTTCACTAAGACCTGTTCCCTAAGTCCAGAAGAAACCTTCTGCACTGGTCTGTGTAGATGCCATGAGAAGAGGATATTCCTGCATGGCTTTGCAATCATTCAGCTTCTCTTGGGATTTATCTCTGGTTTCATAGCCTGCCTGACTGAGGCAGGGCACAGATGTTGCTGTAGTACACTCAAGGGATTCCTTCTTCTGTGTAAGCCCAGTGCCTGCTACCTTCAGCTGATATCCTCTTTGCCTTTCCAAGGTGCACCCAGGTCTCTCCACGTGCCCTTGTTCCCTTCTCCCCCATTCCCACCTTCCCACGTGCTCCCCTTGAGGTCTCTCACCTTTTTTGTCGATGTGGCAGCCACCCAAGAATCCTACTTAATGAACAGGAAACTATTTTTCTCTGGCTTAACCAAACTAAATGTGTTGAGATTAAATTAACCAGCTGAGTTATAAAACACGTAATATTGTCGATAGATGTGATTTTACAGCAGGTCAAGAAGTATTCTGTTGTTTCCTTATAGATGGAAGGTCTTCATTACTCTGTCTTCTTGACCTAGAAGAAAAAGTCATGGCTGTAAGAAAAAGACTGAGTAGACTTCAGAGCATTTCAGAAACAGAGGACAAATGGAAAACAAATAGCTTTCTCTAATTATTTCTTCTTTTTTTTTAAACAAAACTCTTTTAAAATAAAATCTTATGCTTGTTATGGTGATAATACGCTGTCATATCACTTCTCTTGGGGTTGTGTTTGGAACTGGCCAAAATGCTCACAGCCCTGTGCAGGATACAGTTCAAGCCCCTGTGTTGTATAATAAGCTGTGCCCATTGCAATAATTTCAGCTGCATTAAGTCAGCTCAGTAAAAATAACTGAACAGAAGAAAACACAGTTTTTCCTCACTTAGACAAGGCCTGGGTGGAAAGGGATAGTAAACCCTTAGCACTACATACAGCAAGTGGATAGGAAAGCATCTGCTCCACTGCTGCCAGCTTTCCTGAGCCTGGGGACCTGAGAGATGCCCCAGGCTCCTCAGCAGCAGTTGCTAAGGAAACATTTTAGGAAACCTTTTTCATAAATTCATAGTAATCTCCATTTCTCAAATGTCAAGGCTAATGACTCACCCTTTGATTGCAAATGGGATTTACTACCACAGAATTGCTGGCAGCCTTCAAAGCTAAATTGTATTTGTCAGCATTTGAAGACTTTTAGTACATTGGTTACCACTGCTCCCCTTGAGTGAGTAGAAAATGTAGATACATGAATATCTGGCAGAATTCCCTCAGATATATTTCAACCCCTTCCTAAGTTTCTGTATATGAAAGAAGACAGGTATTGGTGTCTGAAGGGCTCCCACAGCATGGAATCCCCACAGCAGAGCCTGTGCCTTTGGGGGTTTCTTACCTGAGCTGCAGCCAGCCTTCTCCTGGGAAGCACAGACCCCAACAGAGGGGAGCTGGGACCAGCATAAAGCTGTCTCTGGGGACGACCAGAAGAGACCAGAAGACATGCAACCTGCCTTTCCCCCCAGCGATTACTTCTGCTTGAAGGCAGCTGGATACACCCATGGATTTTCTGCAAGTCACACACAAATCCATGTCCTTGGTTTCCACCAGTTAATCACTATGGGAGTCTGCAGTTTTACCCCTCATGCATTTGGGATATCACCTGAAACAAGACCAAGAACCTGACACTACAATATTTTGTGCCTTCACAATCCTTTTTCTGCCAAGAGCCAAGTTTGCAAATGCACCCTCAGACTTCTTTCTTCAAAGTATTTGAGAAGTTATCAACAAACCAACTTCAAGGACATATATTGCTTTGAAGGCAATACATATTTAGAAAAAGATTCTCTCTTGAGTGATACAGACTTCACTCCAGATGGATCTACTTCCAAGTTAAAAGCTTATAGCCCAGAATACAATTTCAAAAGTGGATATTTTAACTCCTAGTACTTTAAAAAATACATAAAAGAACCTCAGATAAATACAGACCTAACCGCAAATTTTCTGTAAATTAATTTTTGTGAACACTTCACATTTATAGAAATGCATATTATAAATCCATTTCAACATTGGTTCATACTGCATTTAACACGTTTCCACTTAATATAAAAGTTACAGAAATAAAGTACTTTGAATGGATTGATATTATAAATCACTGTGACACATGGAACTCCAGTCTCCCAGCGACTGGAAGATACTGATGAGACCAGCTTGTTGTCAGTAGCATCACATTGTTAGAGGACACATCCCTTGATATAAAATCAGTATCCACCCATTTAGGAACAGGCACTTAAGACATACAGAAATTCCTGCAGCAGATCACTTGCATGTTATTTTGAAGTGTTTCCTGGTCACCTTGAACACCTTTGTCCAAAACAGGCAGATGGACTAAGCACTCATCCAACCTTTGCTTTCTCTGTCTAGGGAAAAGATATCCCTCAAATGTATTTTGTTCCACTCTGCCTAGAGACAGACAAATTGGCTTTCCTGTTGCATCTGGCTACAGGATTTTACAGCGTAGATTTGATCATTTTTCAGCTTGAGTATTTAGCCAAATTGCCAGAATACATGTCCTATCCCAGGCTAGGTGCTGGAAGAAGACTCCACTCTAGAACTCTTTTTGCCCAGAATACAGAAAGAGGAATTGCTGCCTCTGAGATGCCGACACTGGTGTTTCTAAGGCCGTTTTTTTTCTCCATTTTTTGACTTCTAATTCTATACCCTCTCATAGAATTTTGCTCTTACCGATAAAATAAAATTAAGTACTGTGAGTGTAGAGGTAGTCTTAGGCAGTTCCTCGTTTGTTTCCAGCTGGCTCTATCTAAAATAATAATTTAAAGAATACAGTTAACTCAGAAAATAAGTTTCCAAAACTTGACTGAAAACATGTGGCCCCAAAACGTAGATGAAAAATGAACAAACATCTGCATTATCATACTGTTTACCAAATGCTGAAATCAAAGTCCAGTCTATGCACTATTTCCTCTTTCTGTAGCCAAAAAGTCTGCTTAGTTATCACACAATGTAGCAAAAACCTGACAGCATGTTATTTTAGTAACACTGAGTGTTCTAATTCAGCTAATGATTTTTTATGAAATTTCTGACCAGAAAACAAAATCCTCAGCTGACTAGGAGGATCTGTCTTTTAGTTCTTGACTCATCAATACTTATAACTTCTGCACCTGTGTGTCTTTCTTTGTGTGAAGTAAACTGCCATGATGCTGCACCATGTACCACAGTGGCTGTGAAACACCCTGGCTGATCCTTTACCTGTAAACACCAAGGCAGTACCTGCACACTTGGAAGCAATCACAAAGTTGCATGGAGCCACAGTACCTGTGACTGTGGTTTAACCTTTTAAAAGAATTGTTTTCTCGGTTCTATTAAAAAAAAAGAGATAGAGACTCTGGGAGGTCATGACCAATTTTGTTCTCATATAGTAAATGTGAAATCCTGAGGACTTTGAAACATTCTGTAATTCAAAAAAAGTTTTATTATTTCCTGAAATGCAACGACCATCAAAACATCATCTAGGTAGATTAACGCTTTGTTGTCTTGCTTCTTAGAGCGCTAACAACCTGATCTACCAGTACAATACAAATTCCTAATGCTCCCTGTTCAGTTGAAGCAGGGAATTTCCTCTAATTTTGGCAAATGATATGCTGTGAGAAACGTTACTTAACTCACCACATAGCCATAAATCTGCTTTGTAAATCTTGCACTTTTTGGAAGGCTTATTGCTAAAACTTTTGCTTCAGAAGCACATTTAAGGGGTTTAGATTTAATAAGGTTAAAAACCATCTGAGCATTTTGAGACTACAAAGAAATAATATATCTGTAGTGTCCCTTGCGATAGATTAGAGACAGGACTTGGTTGCGGTAATGAATATAAATGGGATTCTTTATTAAAGCCACTGGACAGAAGCAGGACTGCAGCTCTGCTCTCCAGCTCCCAGGCTAACTGCACACAGCCTATGCTTTCTAACAGCACCACGCAAGTCCTTCCCAAATCCTGGCCTAGACCCTGCGGTTTTGGAAGGGATTGCCAAACTCCATGAAACCTAGCTGCTTAAATTGTTCAGCAGTGGATACAACTTCCAGAGCATGCCCTGCCAAGGCTTGCACAATCCCTACATTTGCATGCACGTGAATTAAACAATGAAAAGGCTGGAGATTCTGCAAACAGGAATAGAAATATCCTCCATGCAAAAAGCCTTTTTTCCC
Source organism: Rhipidura dahli (assembly GCA_013399225.1). Classification (NCBI taxonomy): domain Eukaryota; kingdom Metazoa; phylum Chordata; class Aves; order Passeriformes; family Rhipiduridae; genus Rhipidura; species Rhipidura dahli. The sequence continues at coordinate 224,567 of VXAC01002418.1, forward strand.
CCTGCAAGTTTAAGGACAAAAATGGGTCTGGGACTTGAAAGCCTAGATGTTTAGCTTCTTTATTGCCATTTAAATTACAAAACTAACTTGAACAATAAATGTAAATATAGAGTGGAGAGAGGCAGCCACCTCTCCATATGCCATAGCCAACATTATAGGCTTACTCCAGGTATTGGGGTTTTTTCATGGAGGCTGGACAAGGAAGTTAATGAATGTTTATGGTCTTTGTACTGAATCCAGAGCATGCTCAAGGCATAGACAAAATAGGTAATGGTTATCATCTGCTCTGCTTTGGGCAGAGGAGAGAGGAACTGGATCACTGACCCTGAAAAGCCCATTCCTGTGGATGCAGCCCTGTGCTCTTCCTCTTCCTGCCAGGCCAAGGGACATTGAAGACTTGCAGCCCACTGACTGGCAGAGAGGCAGCACAAGTGTCACCTCCACCCCGCAGTCTGGCTGCCTTCCTCCTCCCAGCCCAAGGTGCACAGAGCACGGGCAGGGGCTGCAGTGCAGAGCTGGGACAGCCCCACAGGGCAGCGGAGGGACTGAGCGAGGCTGTTGCTTAGGCTGTTCGGTCTCTCCCTCCTCCTCACACCTCACTGTCTCCTCTGACCTCCCTGGGACTCAGCAGTCCCAAATCTGGCTTCACTCTGCCCGTTTTCTCTGCTGCCCACCTGCTCCAGCCCAGTGCCTCCCTCATGCTCTTGCTTTGGGTGGCAGACACAGCCCACACCCCCCTTCCCTTCAGGGGCTGGGCTGCTGCTGATATATTAAACCTACAAGTGTGAATCTCCTTTGAAGCATGCCCATCATGCTATTTTCAGACCACACTCTAACGATTAGGGATGTTTTTATCCAAGGAGCAGCAAATACAGTGTTTTTTCCTAATTTTTTCATTTTGAGGGAGAGTGTTTTCTCTGTATTCAGACAAGCTGTCTGGGTTCCAGCCTGAGGAGTATCTGCCAGAAACTCCAAGATCCCTGCATGGAAAATAGAGTGCTAGAGACAAACCCATTGAGTTCAGCTTCACAAACTTCTCCAGAAAGAGCTGTGGCAGACATTTAGGCTGTGGCACAACTTCTGTCAAAGGGGTTGTGGCCTCCCTAGTGCCCGTACAGCCACACACCTTCCTGGGACAAACCTTCAGAATCTTCCCCAGCAAGGGACTTGATGGATGGAGAAGCTGTAGGGATGTTTGAGGGATTTAATATCACAAAATAAGGACATGACTTTCTTACTAAACTGACAGGGAGATGAAGCCAATGGGCTTTGGAGTAAGGCATGTGGCAGAAGACATTCAGAGGCCTTTTACTTGTATGGTGCTGACTGTTGGAAGTGGGGCTATCCTAAAAAAAAAAAAAAAAAAAAAAAAAAAAAAAAA
>VXAC01002418.1:225991-280856 GCA_013399225.1 Rhipidura dahli
GTTGAAGTGGGGGTATCCCAAAAAAAAAAAAAAAAAAAAAAACAAACAAACAATCAAATCCTGAGGTTCCCAAATTAGAGCATACATATAAGAATTGTCCTCAGGGGCTTCTGATTTGTATATTCCCATCAGCTCCCTCCCTCCCTCTCCGATACCAGTGCTCTAGTGCTACCCCGAGCAGGGGACTGGAATAAGCAGGAGGGTGCAGTGTAGGAGTGGGATCTCAGGATATCAAGAGGTGAAAGGGTGACACTGCCTTCTGATTTGAAGAGCTAACTTGAGGAAAGCCTATGATCACATCAGTGGGCCACATGTACCAAGTGAGTGTTGCACATGTCAGTATATTAAACATATGTGGTTCTTATTTCCTATGTTAAAGGAATACAGTTTGCAAGCACCAGGGGTGTGTTGTTATTTCAAATGAAGGGTAAATGTGGATTAAGGGTGTTTCAAGATTTCCATGGTCTGATGACCATGAATACCTGCAAAATCCAACTTTGATTTTAAAGTTTTCCCAACATTTAAAATGTCTGCCTCACAACGTTGGCGTGGGACCTGGTTTCATTTTAAAGGCTCATGGAAACAACCAGAGCAGCAGGAACAATAACAGCACCCTTTTAGAAAAATACAGGAAATCTTGTCAGCCAGATGCACTGCAGCACTGGGGCCACCATGAAAGTCTTGCAGTTAAAGAAACCTCACAACATCTTCTAGGCAAAAAGGGGATCATCACGTCTCCTAACACTTCATCTTGCACTAGAAATAATTCTTGCTTGAGGAAGAAAAAAAGAGCCAATAAAATGTTCAAACTTCATTCCTTTATTGACTTTTTGTTGCCTTATGTTATTAATAAGAATTTACAACCTAATTTACAGTGTAAGGTTTTAGCGTGGACTCTGCTTGTATGCAATTTGAATTTTAAAAATTTTAGGGCATCATGAACCTGACAAAATCTTTTAAGAATTAATAGAGTTTTGTCTGGGGCCAGATTTTGTAAAAAAGTCTCTAAACTGGACCTTTGTCTTTTTGTGTGAGAGGAAGTAGGATCTCCTGGGCACCTTATGATTGGGGGTTTGGGATATGAAAATGAGGGATTTGCATGTTGCAAATACTACTCATGGCAGGATACAGGTAAAGAGCAAAGGGACAGCCACTTTGAAACAGAATTCCTGATTTGCAGGCCCCATGAGCGCACTTTTAAATGCCAGTTTGATAGGTGGGAAGGCTGTAGGGAGGCTTGTGGGGATGAATATCACAGAATAGTAATATTATCACTTTCTTGCTTAGCTGACAGGGAGATGAAGACAATGATCTTTGAAGCAGTGAATGTGGTGGGAGACATTTAGAAGCCTTTTTACTTGTACACTGTTGACTATTGGTAGGGTTATCCTGAGGGGGGAAAAAAAAAAACAAACAAACAACAAACAAAAAAACCCAACCCCGCAGCCAAAACCTGAGGCTCCTAAATTAGAGAATACACATTAAAATAATGGCCAGAGGCTCTTGGTTTGTATATTCCCATTCCCTCTCCCTCACTCTTTCCTCTCCAGGGCCGGTGCTGTATTGAGTTGGAAACATATAAATGTTACATGTAAGATGCAGCCTTACTGTTGCATCTTTATTCAACATCAACTTCCAGATGGGAACTATTTTTCATGGTTCATAAAGCCAAATCCAGCTGCTACATTTGGACCTACATAAGGAATCCACATTTTATTGCCTTAGCAGTGCATATAAAACAATTGCTGTTGTTTCTTTAGTACTGGTGCACCTCACATTTCTCAATACATTTTAGATATTTAAATTTTTAAAACTGTATTTTATAGTTCCTCATTTAGCTGTGCACCGTAACAAGATCCCGCTTTTACAACATTTTCTAGATATCCAACATAACTGAAAGAAAAACGACCGTGGACAAATGGTATTCAATATAGCAGCCATATATTCAGTTACTTACTAAGAGTGTTCAGACAATTTCCTATGTAAACCACAATGATATTAAATACTTCTGGAATCTCAGCTTTATTAAGAGACAGGAAGTGCAAACTCAGGAGTCTTTCCCCTCCCCCTCGGCTAATCTGACTCTTTGATAGTCATGTGTTAGGAATAACCATCGAGTTGCTCCTAACGAAAAATGTTCCCACAGCTAAGAGAGAATTAACCCTTTTGAAACCTCAAAGAGAGAGAGTGGAGCCCATGTGTTCGCACAGAGAGAGAGAAAAAAATCCCCATTAGGAGGAAGTTTATGCCGGCAGCAGGTCTACACAACACTCACTGCCAGCTCTTCGATGCAGGCATAATTCATTTGCATTTTAGATGGTATTGTCAGAGCAGCTACGGCACATGCATCGCGCAGGAGAATGATCCAGCCAGGCAAAATTAGCCATCTTTGTGGCTGCCTCCCTCCCTCCCTCGGTCCCTCGGTCCCTCGGTCCGTCCCTCGGCAGCGGGCAGACGCGCTCCGCAGCCGCCCAGCCGTGTGCGCTGGGGCTCCGCTCTGCTCTCTCCCGAGCAGATGTCAGGCTGCTCGCTAGAAAGCCAGCAAATCCCCACAGAAAGCGCCGAGGTGGGACACAGAGAGTTAATGCACGGGTATGACAGAGAAGCAAGTTTGCTGTGAATTGGGAAGCACAAACTATAGTAATCCCCACCCTGCTGAGTGGCTTCCCCAGAGGTCTGATACAGTGCCAAAGCCTCTTATGCATACTGAGACAAAGCTTATTTCAAGCCGAATTCAGCTCCTGAAGCCACCATACTGCTTCCTGACAGCCTCCAATTGCACTGCCTCTGTATTTGTGTTTCCTGCTGTTTATATTTACTTGTTCCCAGAGCCACAACAGCTACAAAAACAAATAGTTGCTATTTGCAGGGCTCTGTATCAACGCAGGTAAAGTGCTTCACTTCCCTTTTAGTTTTTCAAAGATTGTGCAAATAGGCTTTTAATACCTCAGAGAGATTAATTTGGTAATTATAAACCAGTTTAGGAACACATGCCAAACAATTGGTCATATAATCAGCATCCTTGTTTCAGAGTATTAGCGTGGCTGAGGCAAAAGGTTTTTAAACCATAAGGGCTACACAAACACTCCCTTGATTATGTTGCTATTATTTCCCATTCCACCGAGACACAAGCTTGAAATATCACTTTTTTGTTTGTCAAGTCCCCGTGGATGCTCTCCGGATCTGTGCTCCTGTCTCTTTGGCCCCTGTACAGCTATTGTGACGGAGTCTGATTTGGGTAATGGAGATCTTGTTTGATAAATTTATTTAAAGAATCAGCTTAAGGAACACTAAGAGCCATCAATTCTCTTAATTAACTGCAGAGAAATGATTAATGCTATAAATATGGAATTGATCAGGAAAAAATTATAGTACATAGGATTTAATATGAGTTGTTCCACCAATATTTAAGACGTTAAACATGATAAATCTGGTTCTGGGTATAGCGTTCATAACTACCCAAGTTTTTTTATGCACCTCAGAAAATTCCCACCACAAGACACCAGGGCTGTTAGGCTTCTAACTGGAGGGGAGAAGTGCTTTTCAGGTAGAAAAAGTTACTTTTACAATATAAAAAACTCCACAAGGAATAGGTCCATTTCAGCTATACTGCACTTTCTAAACCAGAGCAGAAAAGTTTCAAAGCATTTTATTCTGGCCTTATCTAAAAAGAACATTTTCATTTCAAACCAGTTCAACTTAAAATAAATTTTGTTTCATGCACACTGATGTTTTCTTAAATAATGCAGAAATTTCATTCATCAGAAAATTTTTTAAAATACAAATTATTCTGTTGGAGGCTAGAAGATAGGCCTCCAAGCCTTTCCTTTCAGAAGCACCCATACCAAATGTTTCCCCTTGGTGAAAAAGAAGAAGAGAAAAGGAAAGAAAAATATCAGGCAGGGTGGCAATTCAGTCTGTTGCCATCCCACCAGTGCTCCTCTTGAAAATTGAACTGCAGTCCAGAAAGCCTGAACCTTAGGCCTGCTGCCACTACTGCCTTTGCACCTCCTAAAATATGTTTGCTTTTTATTTCTTGTCTGTCAATCAAAACCCAACGCAGGGGTAAGCAGGGAGAATCTCACCTGCATATGCAGCTTTTGTGATTCCCACTTATCCCCTAGAACTGCATCTGCAGGGCTCTGTGGTGTGGCAGCCCTCCCTGACGCATGAGCATTGTGCAAAAATGCTTTGCATTCCCTGTGGTGCCTGGGGTGGTCCACGGGAGCTGAGAGGGATGGGGAGGGGGGCAGGTGGAGGGACAGGGTGAGCTGGTGTGCCAGGCTGAAGGACTGCTGGTAAAAGTTCTTGAAGTTGTCCCCCCCCCCACCTTTCTCACCACAAAAAGAATTAAAAGCTGAGCCAACAAATCCAGTGACATGGCAATGTCAGTGACTTTTATAGACATCTAGAAGACAGTACTTTCAGAGCTCAAGCATGCAGCATCAGAGAGAACAGTTTTTTGGTGGGTTTTTTTGTTTTTATAATAGTTAATCTCACAATTCTTCCTGTCCCCACTTCCCCCAGTCCCTGGAGGACGAGAATTATGGAAATAAAAACTCCTGAGATCATTTCCCAAGAACTCTGTGCCTTGGTCCACAAGAAATGCAATGTCAGATCCACCCACATCCAACAAGCAAGACATCCTGGAGCAGTTTTAGGAGATGTTAGAGAGACACAAATGTCACTGTTTTCATGTACAGAGCACGGATCCACACATGGAAGGCTAAGCTCCTCAGGGAAGATGTGTGAACTTTGCCCAGTCTTTTCCCTGCATTTGCTTTCCCTCAGGATTACTCACCACCCAACACAGGGTGGGAAGGTCTGTCAGAGGTCATCCTCCCTCTGGACAGCATTATGGAGTTCTGTGGCTCTCAGAGCCTGTCCATGACACGCTCACCCACCACTGCAGCCTCAGCAGGGACAGAGGGGCCACCAGGAAAGACTCGGCTGCCTTGGGAAGGAGTTCACCAAGAGCTGAGTCTCTGCCTCTGCCCAGGGCTGCTACCCACCTACAGCACAGGTAGAAGGGACCAGAGTGATGACCAACAGCTTCAGGGACACTGACTGCCCCTTTAAGTGGCAAAAGGAAATAAGAAAATCTGAGAAATTTTTCAGTCTCAGATGGATCTCATGATAGATCCCCTGAGAGCTTGGGGGAGGCAAATGTGCTGGCTGGTGGCATGAGACACAGATGGGTTCACAGGAGAAGACTCAGGGAAGTGACTGAGCACACAAGAGAAAGCAGCAGCTCACCTGAGCTCCTAGCTGGGGCACTGGGTGACAGTGAATGGATGGTGTGTTACAGTGCCACAGGCTCGATATCACAGAGGGGACAGCTGTACAATTAAACACTCAAAATCCATCTGAACTCCACATTTAAATAGTCTGAACACAAGCGCTTAAGAGAGCAAGACTGTCTTCAGAAAACTGCAGAACTCGGGCTGCCAGGCTCCCGGACATCTCAGCAGCTCCCACACTCCAAGCAGGAAGCCATCTGCTAGGGACTGCTCTCCATCCCTGCTCCCCTGTCTCTGTGACCCCACTCTGTGGGAGAGGGGACATTCAGCGGGGACAAGCAGGGCAGTGGAGTGCCACAGGAACAGTGATCCAATGCATCTCAGTGGCCCCTGAAATCGAGGTGCTCAAGATTTCATTCTTCCATTGGATCCTCAGGCTTTTTGTAATTTCGGGGATGAGACCAATTTAATTTTTATAGAGATGTGTAATCTGCCATTTCAACACACTAATTGAAATAGGCTGACATGCAGCTATGTGCCCTATGAGCCTTCCAAAGCACATATCTTGGCACTTTCCACCAGAGGCTGAATGACATGGCTGGATACTGTACCAGATCCTCTGTGTTTACAGGTCTCTGTTTCTACATTATTACTTTGATTGCTGGCTTTACCAACAAACATCCAAGAGGCAGAATCCACTTGGAGAAAATAATAGAAAGCAGAACTGAAACAGATTTTAATAGGTCAAAAATCAACTCTACCTATGCTGTTTTTGATAGCTGTTTATTTAACTACTTTTTAAGGTCCTTCAGCAGTGGAAATGCACATTTTCCTGATGCCATCTGACCTGTTGTTTAATTATGACTTTTATAATGCCTAACCTAAATTTTTCTTCAAATAAACTAAGTCTATATTTTCTTATCAATTCTGGGGGAAAATGTTAACTAATTTCTTTCATTTCTTCAGCAACTTTTTGGGTATTTGAAAATTTTTAAGCTCCCTTCTGTACACTGTAAACAGCTCCCATCTTTCCAGTTTCCTTGGTTCTGACCACTTGGCTCAGGATTCTCTCCTTTGCTTCATGTCCTTTTTGGAATGTAATGCCCAAAGCTTGCCTGTGCTGAGGAAGGTAGAAGGACATATACCCCTCTCTTCTGGGTTACATTCATTTAAAAAAATTCTCAGTAGCACATTTTTCTTTTTTACAACATTATGTCATTGAAGACTTAAATGCAGGTTTAATCTATCATAACTTCTTTATTATTTTCTTTAGAGTCAAGTGTTTTATGCTCCATTCTGCAGCCAACTTTTCCTCTGTATATAAAGTACTTTTAATTTTCTCTCCACAATAAGTAACATTTTTTCCAATAATTTCTCCAGTCTGATTTCCAGTTCCACCCTCCAACAGCTCTCCCAGGCTCACGTTCTTTGTGGTTGTAATGAGTACATTTGGTTCTTGCACCCAGGGCACTGCTGACACTAATGAGTGAGAACAGACCACAGCACAGGGTCCTACTTGGTGCAGATTTCCATTTGAACAGTGATGATATTTCCATTGATAACTGATCTCCAAATATATCCTTCCAACCAAGAATATACCCATCTTTTAGAAGGTTTCATCAAAACTAAGTTTCCTTAGCTTTTTTAATGAGTTTATCAAGAGTTATCAATAGAGAGAGAGGTTAAATGGGATTTGAAGTATTTGCAATTTTTCCTATAAGACATTTAATAAATCTTGATGAGGCCTGTTTCATAGTGAAACAGTCTTAGAAGTCTTACCTAAAGCCAAGTTCCCCAATCATGTTACTGGACCAGTACATCTGCTGAGAATATCCCCATGACTCCAACTGGCCTGAAAGTACTGTCTGTACATATCCTACAGAGTGTATTGCAGACATGAAGACAAATGCAGTGGGGTGGGGCAGAGATGTCAACTCCTCAAAGACACAGGGACAGAAAACTGACTCAGAACTTGCATGGTTCCAACCGAGCTTTTCTATTACTATTACTCTTCAAACTCAAGCTTTAGAGATGTGAACTGGTTAATAACTTTGACACTTGATTAGACCTTCACAACACAACTACTAAAAGCATGGATACATTGATAATCTTTCCTTAACAAGGAGGTGAATCTTTTTTAAAAGGAAACTACCTGCCCGTCTATGTGGTTAACTACAAGAAAATAATTCCCTTAGGAAAATTATAAATTATACTTCTCAGAAAGCCAACTCCTGACAACCAACTGAGCCTATGTTTAAAGAGTAGACTCACAGAGATATAAACTAAAATGTATACGTTGGGAAATAAATTAGAGTTCAGTAATTAATGTGAATTGTAAAATCTTGTGTTACTCAATGACAGCAATTACCATTAAAAATTTTTATTATTCACATTTGAAATACCAGCAATCTAACAGGCCTCTTAAACATCTATTTTGGTTGCTAGTTTAATTATCTTTCAGCTATATAGTCATTCATTTCACAAATTAAAAAAGAAGAGTTTACATATGTGGGAAAACACAGTAGCATGGTAGGAGAATTTCTTGGGGGGAACTTCAGGCAACCAATTTTAGATCATTGCTTAAGCTGCCAACTTCACAAAATTCAGATATGGGAGCCCAGTTTCACCTATGGTGAAACTGAGGAGCCAGCCGTGTACTTCTGCTCCATGTGCTGGTTTAATTGCTGTAGGATCACTCAGGACTGCTGCTGAGGCTGAAAGCCATGCTAGGAGAATTGCTTGAAGTCACAGACAGAAAATGAAGACAAGAATTCCCCTCAACTGTTTGCTGAGGACATCAACTATATACCTCCTGGTGCTTTTTCTTGGCATTTCAAGGGAAGAAAAGACTCTAGCTCTTCAGAATCAATGACACACTTTTTTTGGTTTTCCAGTCTTTTGTCTTTCCCTTCTGTTTTGATCCAGCCTGCCACAATGATGTCATTTACCTTTCTGGTCAGACGCACCACCAGACCTTGTCTCAAGTTCTGCCATATTTTCAGAATGACACTTTTTTCCCAAAACTTATCTGATAGTAAGTGGTATATTATTGGTTATACCTTGTCAGTTTGATATGTGCTAGTGTGTGAAAAGGGGGCTCTATGAATTCACTGAAAATGAGAGCAAATAAAACTATCTACACAAAAGCTTCATGAAAAGAAATAAAGAACTTGTTTTACCATAATGGTCCTTTAACCCTGCTTTCATCCATTATTTTGATTTCACTTGAGTCCTTCAATATATCTTGCATTCCTACGCATCTCTTAGGTCATCCAGAAAGCCTTCTTTGCAAAGAGAAGTGCATGCCTGAAATGTTCTTTCCCCCACTGGGGACCCAACAGACATATTAATTACCTTAAATTAAAAGGAAACACTCAATAATAAAGTATACAGGGAGGTGTCTGCAGCAATCCAAAGTGGCAGATGGATTTGAACCCTAATATGCAATTTCTCTCTACATGCAAGGTGCTGTGGGCAGTGGAGCACCCAGGCTGCTGAAAGCATGAGGCACAGTGTGTGTGAGCTGCACACGGGGTCTGCAGGAGCCACATGCATGGAGGGGTGCACATTACTGGAACCAGGATTCACCTGCTCCCTCCTTTGCCTGCCATTGCAGGGGGCAGGACAGTGCAGGAAGGGGAAAAGAGACAAGAGATATCCAAACCACCTGAAATGAGGGGAATTGATACCTGTCTACTCACCATAGACAGTGTGTCCTTTACTGAAATAAAAATTACTTGCAGTCCTGAAAAAACTCAGAGCCCAATGACTGTGAAATATCTGTAGAATAAAAGCTTCTAGGAGCTTGAAAGGGTCACAATAGAGACCCAGGAGAGGAGCATGAAAGACATGATAGGGTCACAGGCAGAGTGAATGATGCCAAAAATGTTTTTTTATTTGCAGCAGTTTGTATTTTCAGATCTCATGTCTCCCCTTGGAGTGTTTGAGTCGAGAGGGGCTGTGCAGGAGCCATGCAGCGAGGATGGAAGTACCTGCCTGCACGGGAGGGCCTGTGCTGTTGCAGCAGACACCCAGAGAGAAAGCAGATTTCCCTGCTCCAAGCCTGATTGTCCTTCAGTCTGTTGCTTTAATAGCAGAAACGAATGTCCACAATAGCCCTTGCTCTTCTGCTCTGAAAGAAATAAGAAAAGACCTTTCTGAAGCTTCTAGGGAAAGAGACAAGGAGGGCAGAGCAGCTTCCCTCTCTCTCCTCTGACTAATGTCACCATTCCTGTGGCCAAAACATGTTTGTTGCTAAGCAACTATGTATATATTACACTCTTCTGCTTCCATTTGGGATTTAACATATGCATTTTCACTTTCATCTCTAATGCATACTTACATTTGTTTGCAGTGGGTGCCAGAGTGAATGGAAGCTGTCCAGTATGGGATATGCATAAGAACTGAAAGGCACACAGAGTGATTTACCAATGTGCATCTTTGTTTCGCAGCATAGTTCAATGGGGAACCCACTGAGTGCCATTCACCAGCAGTTGGGACAATTTTTTCATTCAGGATTGATGCTGGTTGCTGTATAGCAGCCATTGGTTCAAGAAGTGCAGCAGTTCTCAGATGTCATGAGGAAACATAGCGTGGGGATAGTCTGACTGTTAATTATTGAAGATGGATTCTTTCTACAATGATAAAAGAAGTCCGTTCTTTCACATGAAGTTTTCTGTTGTATGCATAAATCCACTTTTTTCTACACCTCTCCCACTTACTTGACAGGCAATTAAAAACAAAAAAAAAAATCACCTTTTTCTTTTGAATTGCATGTGGATGACCCAAATCAGTAGCACCCATCACTCGCATTTTTCTATGAATCAAATCTAAAAAGAAATGAAAAGAGGGTAAAGAGAAAAAGAAGGCAGGAGGTGAGAGTTCATTTATATTAGAAACATTCTGTAACACAAGAAAAAAAAATTAGTTTTAAAAAAGCACATCTATTACTCTGTAATGAAATTATAAGAGAATGCTATTAGTCATGTCTGTACATTTATCCAGACTGTGAGTTCAATAATTATATTAGAAGATGCGACATGGAGTTTATTGAACAAAAGTCCATGCTATTACAAAAAGGGTTTGGTATTGTCTCTATTAATAAGCATTAAAGAATAAAATATTGGAGGAATTCTTGCAGTCTAGATCATTTGGGTTTCGTTATGCTTTTCAGTTTAGCTTAATTTCTCACTGGAAGTTTCTCTCTAAGTGTACTCTTAGGATTATCATCACATAAGAAAAAAAAAAATACTAAACTCAGTTTGTTCTTGGTTTTTCCTTTCCTTGGAAGCCAGGACAGGAGAGGGAGCACAGAAAGGAGTCGAGGCAACCTTTACACCAGCCACAACTGATACTCCCTCTTCTCTGAGGGAAGACTGAAGGTTTTTTCTTTCCCCTGAATCTCATGAAAATTGAACTTATAAAAAGGAATATTAAATGAAAGCAACTTGCTTGCCCGCTCATATACATTGATTCAGGGCTATCTCAGTTGGAAGAAAAACTTTGCTCTGGGTGTGCACCAGTAAAATGTGTTAGGGAATGGTAGCTCTCTCCATGACCTGCTCTTCCACAGAAGAGGGGTAATAATTCAGTGTTATTTTATGTGCTGGCCTCTTTTACTCTGTGAATTTTCTGCATCCCAGGTCTATGCAGAGCCTTCAACTGGAGCACTGATGGCAAATCCATGCCATGGCAGAGTGCCTGTTACACTGGTGGACTGGACAAAACAGGCTGCACTGCAAGCAAGAATCAGACTCAGCAGTTAAAAAACATTTATTTGTTTTTTAATAAAAGATGCAATTTAAAAAAACAACTGTGCTACACCTTTGAACTGTCCTGAGTCAGGAAGCAGCTGCTGTTTGAAAGGTGCCTTCATGCAGGACAATCTGCTTTTGGCATTTCCCCACTGGCCTTGGGGCAGCTCTGCAGGTAACAGGACAGGTGACACACACAGACCCCTGAAGCTGGTGCTCACATGAGTTAAACTGGTCTCCAGAGCCACAGAAATGTCCCTGTTTGCCCCTGCCACTGTACACATACACTCCCCAAAATTTGAAATTCATTGCACAGCTGAAGGACTGGCAGCAGTTTCTACATTTAACTTTTGATCTCTGGACATTTTGCCATCCTTTAGAAAAGCACTGCTTTCCTGATTCACATTCCTGATGCATTTGAGTCTACTCAATATTAAAAGAGAGTGTAGCTTAGAGGATGGTTTATAATACTATGTACATCTATATTTCTGCCACAATATCCAAGAGGATGACCAAGACTCCTTTTATATTCTTAAATTTGCTTTTGAAATATAAAAAACAAGAAGTAGCTTCAGTCCATGTTATTTATTTAGCCAACTGAGAAGCATCTTAGCAATTTAAGCTGATATCCACAGTGACATGACCAGGTCAAAGCAGAAGCTGGGGTTATTCTAGAGGCACATTCAAAAGCACCCTCCATGCCTGGTGAACATACCCCTCTCTTCTCCAAATTAACACATCACCCACTAATAAAATAACAGCAATATTTAGAGTACCAGTAAAAGTATTATTTCTTCGTTTCAGAAGTCATCCTGAAATGTTCAGCTGCAGAGGTGATTTTTCATTGTTTCCCCCCAGAGCCTACATTTGGGGAATATTATGAAAAGCTGAAGCTAACACAGATGCACACATTCCAGGGATTCATGCAAAGTCCTGCCACTGCAAGCCCAATTGAGGCGATGAACCTTTGTGGACCTTCCAGGAAGCTTGTGAATTTTGTTGCCAAGTTCAAACAGCTCTAAAATACATAAGGAAATGAGATCCCATGGTATTTATACAAATTCCCATGTCAGACATAAACGGCTGCCTTTGTCTACTGTTCAACAAAAAAACAAACTTGCATGAATCTTTCCCAAATGTAGAAGTGGTTATACCATTATAGTGCTAAATCTGGCAAGAGGTACATGAAGTGTGTGTGCAGAGACTGCTTTTGGGGTTTTGGAAGGGTAAAGGTGTCGCTGTGATACTGCATTTCTAAATGTGTTTTATCTGCTGTTGCCTTCCTTTTAATGTATATTTATATATTATTTATACATATATATATCTAAGAGACAGTCACAAAATCAATAATCACATAGCACTCTAATACTAGTCATAACTCAGCAGATACACTGAATAGAATGGGTTTTTTGCTTCTCATGTTTAACTTTTTTTTTTTTAAATATCTAACAATTCATCCTGCCTTTAGGAAAATATTCATGAAGCAAAACTGGCAATAGAAAAATAATTATTTGAAAAACATTATATGAGGTGAGTTGTTGCTTCCCTACTGGATGCCAGTTTAAATTGAGCTAATTTGTTTTACCAGTAGCTTAAGAAAACCCCAGCACAGCAGCATGACAATTATATCCAGGTGCAAGGACTTAATTCAACAAATTCTAGGTGGATCCTTCCAGTCAGCTCAGTGGGCCCCATCCTCAGCTGTGGCTAAGAACAGATGCCCTTGAAAAAAAAAAAAAACAACTCTGTAATCATGATCCATTGAATCTTTGAACAGTGAAGCTGAAACGTGTCCAAAAAAAATATAAATTATATTTCTATGTCCAGAGTATCAATTGAAGCATGATTGAGAAACAAGAACATCTGAAGGCATAAATCTGAGAAAACAGATCCTTTTTGTACTATTGTTACATTACAAATGTAAAAACAATAGCTCAATCTACAAAAGATAAGAGTGTGGTTTACCAGTTCTCTAGGATTTAGAAGTGACACCTGAAAAGTCAAATCTAGCATTCCTGATTTGGGGAACACTTTAATAGTACAATCAAACTGCAGGGCTTGCTGGTTTAGTTGGTCTATGTCACGACATAGTAAAAGTTAAAACATTTTCAAAGGCAAGAATTCAGTGAAGAATTCAGCATAAACAAGCACCACATACATATAGATCATAACACAAAAAAACTAGATTTTTAGGGGGTCTTGATCCTTTAGGAGCAACAACTGCACAAGTATAATAATTTTCAAGCTTGATTTTTGACAACCTGCAGTAACTCACTAATGGTCTGTTCCTGACTCAGGCAAAATACAGATTGAATTCAAACAGAAAGACACTTTTATAACACTTTGTTTACATATCATTTATTGCAATGGGTTAAGACCAGGAAACAATTTACATCTAAACCCACAGTGTCACATGCTTATTTAATTGGTGAAATACTCCCAGATGTGTAAGTTTTACTGAATTGTGCACAATGTACAGTTACAGACTATCATTAAATTAGCAGGAAAAACAAAAGTTCATAAATGAATTTGTATCAAAAATACTGTATATGTGTATGCATGCCTAAATGGATAAAGATGGCATTTTTTGGGAATTTAGTCTTATGTTGTTACCATTTGGTTATTGTCATCATAATTCATGTATTCCAATTTTTGAATAATATTGCAAAAGATATTTTCTCTCCGACAATTTTTATAATCATGAGTTTACAAAATACATCCCAAAAATGAAACATTTTGTGTTATTAAGAATTTCAACTTTAACTAACACTAATTAGAGGTATACCAGATGACTCTGATTAAACTAGTGGGTAGTGCTTATTCAGATTTAATGTGAGCAATCTGGACATTTTGAAAAACAGCCAAGCTGGGCTCAAATAAAAACCTGCCAAAAATCCAAACTCTGAATTCAGTCAGGCATGTAAGACTGGTTCCCATGAACATTAAAAATAAAATTAAAATCAGTTGGAAGTCTTGGTTTCCTTCAAACGAGAGAACAACCTCCCATACCCTCAAGAAATATTTCTGCCCTTTCAAAGCCACCTCTCAGCACCCAGAAAAAACCAGGGAAGAAGCAGCAAAGAGAGGTTACTGCTTTTGTGGAGTGTATCAGCTCTGACATTGCTGGATACCAGTTTCTAGGTGGGGGTGGGGGCAAATAGGAATAGGGCAACAGCGAGTTGAAATACGTTTTCCAAGACTGTCATCCAGAAATCGAGAGACATGCTTTTCACTAGCTTTTAATTTAAAACACACTGTATAGAGACATATCTTATTCATCTGAACCTTTGAACATCTGATGTAAGGTGAGATTTAGGGATCCAATGCAGAGGGGCTGAGTTTTCTGCTGGTGTAAGATGACATAACCACTTCAGATAATGGACTTGTGGCTGCTTATATGCACATTTGGATTTTATAGAGTCCCCCTCTCTCATATTGTTCACTTGCAGTGTATGTTTTCTATTTATGCTGGCATTAACTTGGAAAGAAAAATCAGAATCTAACCCACTGTGAGATAATGTATTTTAACTAGTGCTCAATTACAGCTAAATCCATCAATTTGGGTGAATTTAAGAACATAAAGGTCTCGGGTCAAAATTCAATGGGTATTCATCTCTTCTTTTATATATACCTCCAAAATTCATGGTTTCAAACACGAGAATACTGAAGATGTAAGAAAAGGACCACTTTTGCACTGCCTGTTGCTGTCCTGTGCAAAGTACAGGACTCCTCCAGGTGAGCTTATTTTCTAAAGCTGTATTTCTTTAGCCCAAGATGCCTAAAGATAGGTAAGGACTCTACAGATGTTAATCCAAACCACCCTGGGCATATTAAGGTTTGCTGAAGTGAAAATGTGCTTTGCAAGGCCAAAGGGTCAAATATTTAAGATGTTTAAGATGTCTATTTCCTACTGGTGAACAACCAAATTATTGGATTTCAGCAAGGCTTCTGAACTACGCTGTTCAAAAAAGAATCATGCTCTCAATCAGTGTAAGTTTTAAAGAATCTCCACTGGATTTTTTTAACTCTATTTTATAAAGAAATTGCTGCCTTAAACAAAAGGCAAGATCTCGCTTTACTAAACATTAATTTTTAAGAAGTTTTGGGGGTATTTTTTATGCTTTCTTTGAATGGTAAGACCATATTAATCTATTGGAGACTCCCCACCTCTAAACCTTTTAATTCTGTATGCAAATATCTGTTCAAAATTGAACAGGCACAGGCAGGAGATTTTTTTCATCTGCAGTATTTTTTAACAAGTGAAATTGCCAAAAAAGAAGTGAGGGGTTGAAATTTTCAAACTCATGCTTATAAAAAATGTAATTTAAGTTCTTATTCTGGTTTGAAAATTCATCTCTCAAATAAGAGCATTAAACAATAAACTCATATTTCTAGAATGGGTTTCACCAAAAATACATAGTTTGTGTAGGATTAGCTTTTTACTTATTACTGTATCAGTCTGTTGATGAAATGTTTTAGAAATAAAAACTGAAAAATAAGTAAAATTAGCATATGATTGGAAACTAAGTTACTCTATATTTTTCTGATCAGTTTCTAAAATAATTTTAGCAGTGCTCAACAGTGCAGTTTATTTTTGCTTCCAGCACTGTTCCAAGTATCTGTTTTAGCCTGTATTTCACAATGGATGATTACATCTGTAATCATTATTGGTCATTGGTCATTAATTTATTTCAGAGTACATACCTCTGTGGGCAGTAATTACTGCACAGCCTTCAAAGACATATCATTAACAAAATGAGAAGATAGAAAATATGTTAATTACTGTAAATGTTCTACTGTTTTCCCCCTGGAAAAAACATGCCTGGAGATTAAGATCATGTGTAATTCTTTCCTAGACAATATAATGTAACTTAAAAGAATGAAAACTGAAGCATGTTACAGGAGAGAGGACAACTTTCAGCAATTTCAAGTTTCATTTTGAAATCTTGCGAGTATTTTCATGAATCAAAATGAATACAAGTATTTCATTGAGTCTAATTCTCAATACTTGCAGGTTAAAACCCTTTTATGTCAAAGTGTGGTAGAAGCAAGAATTTTTCAGACCCTGTGTTTACACACAGTCCACCATCATTGACTTTAACTAGTGGTAGTGGGTTGGATGGTTAATGAACCTTATGGGCCTTTGTAAAAGCTTTGCTGTAGGTAGAGGGCCTTGTAGGCTGCATAAACTGATGACTTTAACTGGTGAAAATACTCTTTGCCCAAACTCAGTAGAAATATGTTCCAGACCAAATTTTCAGCAAGCACTAATATTTGATGAAAAGGTCATTTGAATCTGCTGTATGAAGTTTGCTGTCCCATAGCTTGGAGTTCAGAGCTGGCTGTTTTCAAAAGATTCAGAGTATGTTGGGTGAAGGAAACAAACCAACCAACCAAGCAAAAAACCCAAACCCAGGCTCATCACATTTCTTGACTCATTTATTCTTAAATGCAAGACCTTTTAGACAATTCTTACAAAAAGATAGGGAGCATATTTTTCTTGTTTTCTTCTAAGATACCATGATGGTTTTGCTTCAGTTTCTCCTGGAACACTGTATGAAATGGCATGTCAGGGAAACTGATTTAAATCTGAACCTTTTCCACATAAAACACATTCACAATCATCTAGACAGTCTTTTCCTGCACAAGCAATGCCACCAAAGTCCTACACATGATCTTATTGCATACCCTAGTGAGTGCACAGACTTGCATATTCATCATCTATGAGGCAAAAAAAAAAAAAAAAAATTCTGCCTGTTGGAAGTGTGTGATTTGCGTGGTGAGAAAGTGCTGGGAGAAAACAGCTTTGCCAGAGGTTCACCTCAGTCTGGTCATCGCCTTGACCATAAACTCCTCAGGCTTCCCCAGGAAGATTTTTACTTTTAATTTGTATGGAGAATCAGAAAGGGAGGTGATCTTTTACACATGATCAAGAGCACATCAGCAGAGACAGGAAGGCAGAGGGTAGCTTTGGATCTACAAGAATGCTCCAGCAAAAACTAGAGTCATTCTGAATTTATATTTCTTGGACTACACGGAAACTGAATGTGTGAATGCCTGTGGAAAAGAAAGCAAACAGAAAGCCTCTCGATTGCTGACATGGGTGTGCAGGATTCATCTGAACCAACATCAGCCAATGTGGGTTGTGAAGTGTTTACCCAGCACTGTATGAGACACCAGAGTGAATAAACTAAACCGAAACTATCATTTCCCATACAGCAAAAGTAAACACTCCATGGATATCTGCCTAGAAAATGTACTGTGGCACAGTAAAGTGTTTTGTAGGCCATTGTGACTCCCTTAATGCCCTTAACAAATCCATAAATTGGCTATTTAACAGTAACCAAGATAGATCAAAAATTTAACTTCATACTCAGAGTCCGACTTCCCTTCAAAACAGAACAGATTAAGCACCATCAGCTGGTGTCCTTTCTGACAGCTCCACACTTGAGTGGATCATATTGACTAAACCTCACAGGCTAGACAAATTCTTAGCTTTTGAAATAACTTGAGCTCAGTTTTTAAGCTCTCTGACATAGCAGTCAAAACTCCACTAACATGATTTACAGTTAAATTAAACATAAAAACATCATCATTAAAATAACTGTGATAAGGTTAAGAGCTAATGCCTCATACGCTTTTTAAAGGCAGCCAAATATATAAACACTTTGGTCTGTGGTGCCAGTCAGTACAGAAACATAACTACAGACACTGTTATGCAGTATGCATGAGTTGCAGGCTTTCAATATTTTATAAAATATTCCCAATCCTTAGCTTGATTCCATTTTTGCCACATTCACAATTATTCATGCACTTTATCTGCTGATGTTTGATTTTAAATGTAAAGCTCTAGTAATTTCTCTGTTCTGTTTCTAGAAGTAAGATTACAAGAGATCAGAATAAAGCGATTTTTAGAGTACTGACTAGCCAATAACATCAATCTATTTCAGTAAGAGATCTAACACAAAACAAAATGCTTTTGTACTTTTCAAAAAAAAATTAAAACAGTTCCCTAAAAATTATTTTCTTCCAAAGTTTAATCAAAATGTGAATAGAAAACATTATATTCCTATAGATTCCTGCCTCACCACCTGGTATAACATCTAGGCCTGGGGTAGTATGAACTTGATAATTCAAATACAGTCTTAATAGTCTGAAATCCTTTTAAAAATACTTAGAGGGCCTTAAAGGTATTTTATTCCCCTCTCAGGGAGAATAAAATCCTCAAACAAAAAACAAGCACCTTAAATACACGCTTAGTATCCCAAATAATCTCTTGACAAATATCTCAGCAATACCTTGGTGTATGTTCTATGCATCTGGTGAAAACATGTCTTTTATCCAGTTATACTTTGTCAAAAGGTCTGGTCCTTTGTACATCATTATTAAGGAGAAATGACCAGATTTAGTAATAAATTGCTTCTCCTTCCTTATACCACAGATCTTTCCCCATTTTCAATAGGTGAAGTGAAACATACTGAAATGCTCATGGATATTATCAGCTGGAAAAAGTTGTCAAAATAATAAAATACTCACTTCTTGCAAGCATTTTTCATCAAAGCATTTTACAGGTGGTTCCATCATTCCCACTTCCTCTAATAGAGGAATCAAGATGCGGATATGATAAAGATGACAAGCTTACAGGTCTACATCAATGTACACTAGCTGAGAATCTCAAATACTCTTTAAATTTCCTAACTAAAAGCATAAGCAGGAATTATCAAATGAGAATGAGTGCTAAGACAATGTCCACGTATACAGGATTTGAGCCAAGTATCACAGAGAATATGATTGAAGTCAGGGGAGTCTGTCCTGGGGAATGCAAAGACAGGAAGAGGCAGCATCTTCCATGGGGCTCTTTTTATGAGTGATGAAGATGAGCCCTGGTTCTGATCTACCCTCAGCATGAGGAATACAGATGACAGCTTGCTACAACTCCCTCAAAAACAGTCAGATGTTTTCTGCCCTCTCCAATAGTGTCCAGCTTGTTGGGAGAACATTCTAAAATCTCTGTGTTTTCTAGCAGTTGACATTTTTGAGGTCTCTTCAGATTTCCCCAGCTGAAGCCAAGCATCAAACCTTTCAGCAGTAATATCGTCACAGTAGCTCTTAAGGGCCCCACACAATGAGGCACTACTTTAGCCTGCTGCATTTTTATGCTCTTATCTGTGCTTTGGAACACTAGGAAAATACCTGAGAAATTATCCTGAATCTGCTTCCTTTCTGGTGAAATCAAGAGGTATTACATCATCTTTCCCCATTTCTTAGCATACAAATTCCCTTTCAAGTTCCTTCAATGGCTTCCCCTTCACCTTTTGTATCATATTCTAGCATTTCATCTTTACTTCAAGGCACCACACTCTACCAGTCCTTCCTGTGTGTCAGCTCTCCTTTCCTCATAGTAAACCTCCTGCTGGCTGTGCTCTTCTCACACCACTCCTCCTAATGCTTCTTCATAACCTTCTCTCATGAT
Organism: Rhipidura dahli; assembly: GCA_013399225.1. Taxonomy (NCBI): domain Eukaryota; kingdom Metazoa; phylum Chordata; class Aves; order Passeriformes; family Rhipiduridae; genus Rhipidura; species Rhipidura dahli. The sequence continues at coordinate 245,458 of VXAC01002418.1, forward strand.
TTTTTTTAAATGCTGCCAGTTTTACACAGAAAATCTGTTCCGGCTCTTGAGCACCAACTACTCTTTTCCACTGAATTATTTCTATAAATTTTTTCTTTTCAAATCTTATAAAAAATGTTTAAACATGTACTGAAGAAAGATATTTGGGGGTTTTGTCTGTGAAAACTGGGTTTGATATACTTGATTGTTCAAGAAAATCATGAAAACTACAGAACTCACAAAATATGCTGAAAATGAAAGTCAAAGAATGAATATCGAGATAATACTTCAGGAAAAAGTAACCAATAATTGAGGATGCTGCATTACTAATATGCAGATTAAGGTAAAATAATATTTGTTGGGAAAAAAAGTACTTGCCCCATATCTAAAAGATCATTGATTTTGAGGTATTCAGCATTGCTCCGGCAGAACGCCTTGGGGTTATGATAGTACCATGGAAATATCACTCAAGTGCTTGGTAACAGTAAGATCATTCCCACATGGAACAGAAAACAAAAATAAAGTCATCTATTCTTTCACTGTACAAATCCATTTTGTTGCTTCTCATACATTTTGCAAACTGTGATTAATTATAAGACCTGGGAAAATGTCTTAGAACTGGAAAATATGCAGAGAAGAGCAATAAAGGTGAATGGTTTCTATGCAAGGCATGACTCAGTCAGCTAAGACTTTTTATCCTGGAAAAGAGATGGCTTAGGGGAAAAATTATGAAGGTCCACAAAACCACGAGCCACCATGAGATAGAGATGAATTGCTCTTTCCTTTTTTCAATACGGGACATGGTGGCCAAAGGAAGTCAGTTGATCCCAATTCAAAACAAACAAGCAGCTCTTCATTCATATGTAGCAAAATTATGTAAATCCCTGCCAAATGATGTGGCAGAAACAAAACTTTACTGGGTTCAAGGACTGGCTTAATAAGTACTTGAAAAGCGATCTGGAGAGGGTTAGTAAACAGACAAGCCACAGTGTCTTAAAGTCCCTGAGCCAGAATAGTTAGAAGCCAGAAAAATACTCAGTGGACAGATTTTACACATATGCCTTGAGCATGCTGTATAATCTTCCCTTGACAACCAATTTTGGCCACTGTTACAAAAAGAGTAATGTTAGACAAGCTCTCGCCTGAACTACTGCAGTTCTCTTATGAAATTATTTCTGATTATAAAAAAATTACTCAGGACACACTTCATGTTTCTGAGCAATGCTGTCTTGAAAAAGCATTGGCACAAAGGGAGAGAGGAAATCGGGTGATGATGTTCTGTTGGGCTCTGCTATGATCCAAGGCTGACTGAGATTTTAATAACAGGAGGCAAAGTGAATATAAGTCGGTTTAGAGATAATCTCACATGTACAAGACTGCTTATCTAAACCATTCCTGTATGGTAGATCCAATTTGGGTTTTACACAGTTTAAGGCTGACTGGCGCTCTCTCAATTTTATAATAGATTATGCCTGGGATCATTCAGAAACACACTGAATGTAGGTGAACAATCCCGTGGCTTTGAGGGAAGGCTGAAGAGCTGTGAGGGAAGTTCTGAGTCTCTGCTTACCCTGTGTCCTCAGATATTCCTGGGAGACTGCTGTGGAATAAGATGCTGTCAGTGATCTTTTGAAAATCTTGGCCAATAAAAAAACATAGGCTGCCATCAAAAGCCACATCACGTCTCAGTGTTCTCTTTGACACTTAAGTGAACCAGTACCATCTCCTTTCTTGTTGCATACATCAGCAGAGCACCCTATCAGGGATTAATAAAGAATAATCCAGCAGTAAATTATAGCCAGAGAATCTGGAACAGATTTCATGGGCTGATGAGACTCTGGCTAACATACAGCACTCACAACACTTGGAACATCTCCTGTGTCAATGATTAACACTTCACTGAGCATTCTGAATACATAAGGTATTTCATAGGCAATGGCTGACCTTAATGAGGGCAAAAGATAAGTGAGCTTTTCAAATCTTGGGGGGGGGAATGGTCTGAGAACATTTCAACCGTGACAATATCCTGAGTCAACACATTGTGTCCATAGAGGCAGGAATCTACAAAAATCCCTTGTGAATTGTTTCAAAATACCAATAAAAGCCAACTTTTATACACCAATACTTAGAAAAGTCTTGGAGTGTGTGTGCTGCTCAGGGAAGATGCACACACATCCAGGCCTTCACCCCAATAAGATTTGGGAGTATGCCTGCCATGTTAAAGGACAGGCTAACTGGAAGCCATCCCAGTGTGGCACACTGCTGCAACCTCTAAATGCCTTGCAGAACACACATGTGAGGCTCGTGGCTCTTTTCTCAGCTTGTGCAAAGCATCCTGGAGACCCTTCTTATCTATATAATTGTATGTGTATAATTGCTAGAATGAGGTGCTAGACATAAATGTGAACTGTTCTTCAGGCACAACATGCTATTTAGATGGACATTGCTGAATGAAGCCTGTGGTGTTCCCTCTCTGGATTAACATCTAAACTATAGCATAGCTACTGCCAGAGGAGAAGCATGTGGACGTAAATAGTGGCTGAAATATACAAACTATTTCTAAAGTAGGCTAGAAATTGAATAAGTAACAACTAAACATATCGTAATAGTCAAAACAGGGTGCTGCTAGGTATTGTGTCTTAAACTTATGTAGAATTTCTTACCCTGAACAAAGCCTGCTTCCTCAGGTGAATCACCACACTTAAACCTGGAAAATCTCAAGGCAGATGGAGCTGAGGAAGGAAAAAGAATGTGCTGAGGGTCAAATCAAAGTAGAGTTAAAGCTAGTTCTTAGAGAAGGTGTTACAATACCACTGCTGTCCGCGTAGAACAATTTGCAGATTTCTGACAATACTCTGATTCAGAGATAGAGAAAAAGAAGGGAAACCCATCCAGAGGATAAGCCAGGCCTTGATAAACCCTGCTGTTAAGAGCAGTCAAGTGTCCAGGGAAAGTAAACCATCCTTCTACTGCACTTAACTGAAAAGGAAACTGGTACACTGCAGATCTGAAAGACAAGACTGCTTAAGATCTCACCCTTCTGTATATATAGACAAGGAGAGTTCCTCCAGCATCCCACACACTCTGGGATTATTCCTCACTCCTGCCCACACCCATCCGCTCATCTTCATCTACTGCAATTGGCTCAGGCACATCTTCCATCCATGATGTCCCTTCAGTTCAAGCTTTCTGGCTGCCCTAACTTTAGATTCAAGCAAAAGTATTACAGATCTCCATTAAAAGTTAGAAAAATAAAGGATTAGAAAAATAGGAAGAGCACTCTCTTTTTTTCAAAGACATGTAAAAAATAAAAACAAAAAAAATTCCTAATTTCTTCCCTTGACATTCAGAAGAAAAAATATATTAAATATTTATTCATCTAGTCATTCCTGCTTAGGTCTCCTCACGGCTACAATACCCACCCTAAATTACCTCCTCCCCTCTGAATCACAGCAAGACTTAGAGTCACCCTGTGGTACCCCCCCTTTACAGACTGATGGGTGAATCAATTAAATCCCCACAGCTGGCTACCCTGAAAATCCCTGCACTCAGTTCAGGCAGCTGTGGACCTCCTCTAGCAAAAGTGAAAACATTAACTCCTTCCCAGCCACCTCCTGGACATTGGTTTTATAACTTACTTCACACACCATAATCACCAATCAAGCTTTTCAAAGCCCTTTAAGCTTGAATAAAATGAAAGCTGAAAAATACCCAAAACACTATGTTACCTCTGATTATTTTTTTTTTTACTGCAGAGACCTAGTCTATTAATTTCCATTAAGAAACTAAATTTGATAAATAGATAACATTACAAAAAGAAAATGTAATTAGCGTGTAGCCTTGGTAGATGTAAACTTACTGGTACCCAGGAGTAATAGCAGTTTATGGGAAAACTAGAATGTTACCATAATTATGAAAATGAATGTATAATTTATGCACATAATATGGAAAATATGCAAGGTGTGTAGAGGATATGATTATATTGCATTTTCTTGTTTCTATTGATAGATGATAAATCTTTAGAATATGTTGAAGCTGTGCATTATTCTGCATGATTTTTGGATGCCCATGATTTCTGATAAAGTTTTTTTTTCTTTTGTTTTTAATTAAACTCCATTTTACAACAGCAGCCCTTCGCCTGCTTTATTATGCCAAAGAAGCATATGGAAATATAAACTCTGAGATGTTACTGATTTATTTTGATGTTGGAGCATTTTGCTCTTGTGTAAACATTTCTTGTGACATGAATATGGATAGTTTCAAATCTTGGAAGAGTTCATTACTAAAGGTAGCATATGTTTTTGACTCCTGAACCATGAGGGAAATGAGAACACCCAGCTTGCCAAACGGTAAATTGTAAACAGTTGGTACACCCCTAAGCAAAAGACTGAAATAATTACTGTATCTGTGGTTTAGAGTAGCCAGCTCATTTTTATGTCTCTTTTTTGTTTGTTTTTTTTTTTTCATTTTGCTGATTTAATGTTTTTCTGCAAGGTTTGTAGATGCAGTCTAAATATATACTTAGAGCCTGCAGCATCATGATTCTAAGTGTGCAGATGTCAGTGTGGATTCATGGATTCCCAGATACCCTACGACCATGTTTAAAAGCCTGGCTGAAAGAGGCAGTCAGCTGTTTTGCTTCCAGAGCTACTCATAAAATAAGTTGGTTTTTTTTTTTAACCTGGACTCCATCTTGCACAGTACCAGGCTTCTGCAGACCATCGAGGAGTTCTGAATGCTTTCACCACTTTGGTCACGAGGAACAGAGGGCCCTCTCAATTCTGTCACATGGCACAGAACATGGCCAGAGCTGAATGACATGAATGCTTATTTTATGCACCATCCATAAGTTCTTACTGTGATTTTCCAAGAAGTCTGGCATCCTTGTGCCCCTGCCTCTCCTGAAGCTTCCCATACAAGTGTTAGAAATGTTGCCTGCTGTTGTGGCAGCAAGGTCCAAGGTTGTGCTCTGTGTGCAGGGTCACCTCCCCACATTCAAATAATGCCCTGGAGAGTGTCCCTGGCATTTATGAGGGAAAAAAAAAAAAAAAAAAACCACACTAGAAGGACACACAGGTGGTTCTTCAGAGACACATAAGACATCACAACTTTTAACTGTATGCTGCCTTTCTCCTCCTTACTGACACTTCTCATTGTTCCTGCTGAAACACCAGCCTGGAATGCTGAGGTTAAAAGATGGTGTTTGGGTATGTTCACTCTGTCCTGGTGCCTCCTTGGGCTCTAAGGAATAAATACCCATCCATGACTCAGTTATCATGCTCAATTTTCCTTCCACCCTACAATTCCCAAAAAAATCAAAAGGCATTTCACAGTGTTTCTGGTAGTTTGCTGGTTTAGGCACTTTTTGGGATTTGAGGCCAAATCATCCCTGGCATCCCTGGCTTGGATTAGAGTCTTGAACTTGCATTTTCACCACCCCAGACTGGTTTTCTGACTACCAGTTGAGCCAGGTAACTCCCACTTCTGTGCCTCCATGTTCCCTAAATCTGTGTCTTACACATGCTCTGAATACAGGCACACTCTCAGACCCCAGGTTCTCATGGCAGTGGGGCACCTAATTTAAAACTCCAACTTCAGGACTTCCAGGCCACCAATCATAGGTGAGTTTTTCCATGCTTTTCCATATACACAGTAGAATGTTGGTGCTCCTTGCAAAATGCATTATTTCAGCATTTGTATGGAGCTGAAATAGTGAATGTAGATGAAGAACAGATGCAGCTTTAAAAGCAGGAGAGAAAGCTGCCCAGTCACCCAGTGGCAACCCCATTGTAGGACTGGTTATAAGTTGTATCCAGCACTCCAGGTAAATCTGTCCTGAACATCACTATTTAAAGATCTTAGGTGCTTATCTGTCTTTGGGAATCTGGGTCAAGTGATTTGCCTAGGTCCATGCAGCAGGTTGGCAGCACAGCCAGGATTAGGAATCCTGGGTCTTGAGTCATAGGTTATTGCTCTTTCCAGGGCATGGCATTACCTCCTCAGAGCACAAAACAAACATACCACATTCACTGCAAAGCTTGGTTACAGACACAACAGGAGTTTAGGGAGACACTACACTGTACATAACATCATAGGTGTGTGCGTGGGTGCATACAGCTGAAAAAAACTAAAGCTTGTCCAAAAGTAAGACATTTCTTTTTGTGTGCTCTACCCCTGAGGAAGAGGAGAGAAAGAACAGCATGCTGCAGATCTGAGTGACATTGTTTAACACACCAGTGGACTGTCTCAGCAGGCACTATGGTAAAGAGCATAATATCAGAACAGACAGAGAGGCCACACAGCCCTGCCTGGTCTCCATCTCCCAACCAGTACCACCACTGCACCCAGCCCTTGAGAACCTGGAGTTAGGCAGTTTCACATGAGTTCTCCTCTTGCTGTGCAGCTGGATGGATTTGCCCAACTTTGTGTTGCTTTGAAAATATTGAAAGAAGTACTTGCCAGGAGCAAGCAAGCATTATACAGCCTCAGCACAAGCATAATCAAATCACTTTTTCTTAAAATTGGACTTGAAGGCTCAACAGTTGGGCCTGGTTTCAGATTAAGTATTTTTGAAGAAAGGCAAATGGGATATAACATTCAGATTTGTAGAAATATACTAAATCAGGCATGTATAATAAACCTTTCACACAGCTCTAGAAAGAATTCCTTTTGTCCCTACAAGAGTTATATATTTGTTAAATTCATCTCTTGTGTAACGTTATTGTTTTCCAGTGTAGTTACATGAAGGATGAATTAATCCTCTTACCAAATGATTTTTTACAAACAAATAATTGAGGCTTGCTGAATGAGAAATAAATAGACTCTACTATTTAAAAGCCAAAGTGAGACAAAAACTTCTTCCCATATTAACTCTTTTAAATCTCTGGGGGGAAAAAGTGTCAAAGGTCAGGAAATATAACACAATCCTGCACTGCAAAGTTGCATGCTCTCTCAGCAAAAAGAGGAACTCAAGTACTAGTGAAGGACAAGGAATTGATCAAGCAGCAACAAGTTCATTCTTCCAGCATAAAAAGAGTAGAGCATAGCTTCTTTGTTCCACATTTGTTCCATGCAGTTATCAACCAGAGTTTACTTAGGCTTTCATTCAAGTGTCATTGTGCAGACTTATTCAAAGAGTGTGGATGGAGCAGTGGCACAGAGATAACTGCCCCATTTCTCCTTCTCTCATCTCCACATTTAATGGGCTCCACTGTTAAGTGTGATCCCTTTGAAGTCTTTAGGTACAATAAGATGTAAGGCAGAAGATAAAAGAAACATTTTAAGTAAGGTGTGTGGAAAAGTTCACTAAGTATGGAGTAGTGAGTTTGGAAAGTCCTCAGAAAAGATCCACCATGCTTGTGAATTATGTATCTGGGTGGCACTTTGTGGCTTTTGGGCAACAAACTAAAATTTATTCTAAATGGATGCAGTAAAAGTATAGCTTAAAGAGTGGCTTCAAGAGAGACTTCACTTCTGTGAATGCTTGGTGATTTTTATTTCTTGAGTCAAACAGCCCTGCTTGGCTCTTCTGCTCTAGCTGCTCTTCTTGGAGGTTTCAGTATCTCCTCAGCACATTCTAAGATCCTGCAGAAGAAAGCCATTTCCTTTGGTTCATCTTACTAAATACATGGCACAGATTACATCACTATTTAGTACACCACATATATCACATGTCGGTATAGCCAAGACAGGCACTGGCAGGTGGGGCAGAACAGCCTTCTCTGAGAACTCCAGAGAAGAGGAGGAGAAAGTAACCTCAAGGGAAAATTGCGAAAGAGCAAATCATTGCTCCACATTTGCTCCTCATCATTTGCTCCTCATGACAGGAGGAACAAAACTTCTGCCTAAGATGGGTCCCTTCCCATCTTCACCCTCCTGGGCTCAGCCAACACTGGCCAACCTGTGGGGCACCTCTCTCTCAAAGCTTCTCTGTGGGAGGATTTTATTTCTTTTTGGAATCCATATTGTGGAGAAAGATGGTAAAAGCTGGAATAACATAAGGCTACATTTGGCTCAGTGTTTCTGGTATGCTTTTCCTCCAGTTACAGCAAAAGTTATCTATCCAGCTCCCTTGAAGGAGGTTTCCATCTTCATTAAAATTCATTGTACCCTATTCTCCCCCTAGGCCTTCTTATTGTTAATTCTATCTTTTTTATCACTCTGTCTACTCTAAATATCACAGTTCTGCTTGTTCTCCCCCCTATTCTATGTTGGCTTAGTCACACCTCCTTCCTACTACTTGTCATTTGCTACAAAATAATTTACCGATCAACTATAAAGAACACTTGAATATTTGTGTCTCACCAGGGAAGATCAACAGGCCATACTTGTATTCAGCTGCTCCATAGCCCCCTCAAGGCTTTTCTCTCAGAAGTCTCTTGCACTGAGACCCTCACAGCTCATCACCGAAACCCATTTTCCATTTTATAGGTAGGAAAGTCCAGAGAGACAAAAAGCACCCAGACAGCAGTATCCAGGTTTTCCAAATCCTTGCTTGGTTGACTATAAACTAAGGCACTCTTCTTTCTTTTGTGATTTCCTACACCACACGGATGTTCTTCCCCTTTTTTGTGCTGCTGCCTTATCTCTCTCTCCCGGAAATGTCTTTGTTCTTAAAACTCATCTGAAAACTTTCCAATTTCCTTTCCTTTTTTTGCTGTTACACAACTCATTTCCTTTCCATTCTTTTCCCTTCCCTTTTTCCTTCTCCTCTGGCTCCTAAACTCGATCTGTGTTTCAAAAATAACTCTGCTGCTATTTCTTTTTTATTTCTGATTTTCTTATGTTCATGGTAGTCTATCCTCAGAGATTGTTTTTCATCTCCTTGAGAGTCACTGTGAAAATCTGCATAAAACATTCTTTTTTTTCTTTATCTCTCTCTGCAAAGCATTTTGCACTACTTTTTATGGAGGATGCTTTTATATAATTAAATTTGATTCCGATTGTATGGAGAATGAAAAGAGTATAGCAAGCAAGCTCTGAGGATACTGAAAGCATTATAAGTAACAACATTTGTTCTTTAACCATCATTATTTTAAAAATAAATAACACAGACATAGCACATTTGAAAGTTTTCGTACATAAAATGTAATTTGTGTGTCCTAATAATAGTGTAAATTAAATTTTGGGCCCATTTTGGAAAGCCATTCAAAGCAAGTCCTTAAACAAAGGAAGTCCCAGAGAGAAAGGAGAAGCTTATCTGTATTTAAAATTCATGTCTGCACTTTCAGAGAATGCAGTAGTTTTCCTCTTTCTAATACTCATTTTTACTTCCACATCATGCCTCATTACAGCCTGTCTTTAATATATAACCTTTCATTTATAGGTACTTTTTTCAGTGTCACAAACAGGAAAAGAAAATACTACTTAAATCTGTAACAGCTGCATATGCTTCCCCCTAAACCGAATGCACTGTAGATGTGTGAGCCTTCACTATTAAATATTTTCAGCTGCTTATGTGATGTACACATGTGGCAAGTTAGCAAAGCGTTAGCTTGCAATGCTTCCAGCCAGTCATATATCTTTTTTCTCCATGTGTTGTTGTCTTCTGTCTTATGTACATCAATATAATCTTTACTACCTATCCCCACTTTTTATAATGCACCTAATATAAATCTACCTGGATATTTGCATAATAGACAAAAAGATGTGTCTTAATATGGAGAGTTAGACAATTAAATGGAGAGTTCCATTTTACAAAATTTCATCAGTCTCCAGTGTGAAAAAGTATTTGGTTTTGCAAGAAATGAAGGGTTTAATTTCTCATCATGAATTCAGACGTTTCAGAAATAAGGCAGTCCCATCAGCTCTCTCACACAAAAATTACTCACATTAGTGTCTTCTGTACTCTGAGAGATATTCACCCTGGCTGAAACACCTCAGAGGAGGGAGGATGATGGGCTGCTGGGAGCACAGGGCTTCTCCTCCAGCATTTGGACAAACCTTGACTTATGCCTCTCTGTGATGCACAGGTCAGGTCTGCTATTCAGCAGCATCCCTTGGAGCCACCGTCATGCCTGCTTTGTACCCTTTTAAATCCTTGTGCATCTCTGTAAACCTCAGAGAAAACAGCTTGTTCGCATGGCTGTGACCCACCCTTTCTGCTCCACAATGCCTACAGCAGCACTCTGGGCTTGCATGCTGGAAAAATAATATTAACAAGGAAGAATAGGGGCAAAAATTACCTTTTTGTCATCCCAACACAACAGTTGACTAAGGCAGTCCAGCCCCAGGCACACAAGGCTTCTACAGTAGCTACAGAAGGAACCATCCATATTTTCCTGACTGTTTTGTCCCGTCTCATAGAGCAATAATACATTTTTCTGTAAATCTGGCCCAAATAATTTCTTTTTCGACATACAAAAAGCTTCATTTCCCAGCATTCCCCCCACACAAAGATCCCTCAGCAAGGATGGCAGTGTTTTGGTGGCTGTGCAGGCAGTGAGTGGCCAGGGAGTTTCACCAGGGGCCAGCCTGCTCCCACAGAGCTGATGACACGGACACACTGACCTGCCCCTCTGCCTCGTGCCTATTAGCACTCACAGAGCTGATTGTGTTTCCTGTCACAACTCAGCTATTAGCAAGTTCTGCTCTTCATATGTGGACCACAGTGAATTTGAATCAACTCCAACAAAACATAAAGAGAGAAGCTCTGGATTCCCATATGCAGCAAGATACAGTTTGACCTGTGTGGCCCACGGCTCCTGAGCCTTAACCGTGAAAATCCCTTGTGAAGTCAATGTGCAAAGCTGTAGATTAAGATTTTGCCCCTGTTATTATATCATTAGACAAACCTGCCTTTGACTAATTGAAGTACAAGGTGTACTGTAGATCACAACTTTTATTATTTCACATTTGACTAGAGTCAGAAAAAAAATTACAGCTCCCTGTAAGTAGACCCCAGCTTGGTCAGAGCTTTTAGATCACCTTTTTTACACCTATTGCTTCTACTGATCTCTTCAAATAAGATAAGTTTTTAAAAGTGAAAGCCATATTATCAGAACATAAATTAGAATACTTAACATTTCAAACAGAGTAACATGCAAATAAACAATCATGATAGGTATCTACAGCATTAATCTATTAATTAATTAATCTATTAATCTATTAACCCCAATTTAGGCTTCTCAATGAAATTGCTTGATTATTCACAGGCAATGCACAACTGGAAGCTCTGACTTCAGCAGAGAATCATGAGTACAGGGTCCATAGCCATACATAATTAGGAAACTTAATATCAGTTTAGGACTAAATTTTAATCCTATGTATTTGAATATTTTAGTCAATGTATGTGAATACACTAGCAGTATGTGTAAGATTTTGCTTCAGTGTGTCCAGATACACATCTTCAACAACTCTACAAAAATGTAAACTCAGTCAGGTTTCCCCAGTGGCTTACCATGTTTCTCTTGATAATAGTGAACAGTTTTAAGAGTTACCCATATGTTTTTTGTCAGTCCCCAGCTTTCTAGGATTACCTGTGTAGTGTGTCTTGAATGACACAAATCATGATATCATAATTTTTACATTGTTTAGTCATTATGTATTGTGCCCATGTGAATGAAGCACCTTAAAAACTGATATTTATGTATTAAATCAAAGCAGATCTAGCTTGTGCCTTTCTCCAGCTGTAGGGATCTGAAGGGTAATGGTAGTACAGCTCTGTGTCAAAACAGCAAGGCTGCTGGGCAGAGAAAGACACAATTGTACCTCCTAGACACAGCTACTGCCGGGTCACTCTGCTTGCATCTAAGAACATTGGGTCTGTAATCATTCAGAATGGACTTTCCATGGCTGGTTTCTTAGGAACTGCTGGTTCTTAAACTTAAATTTATGGGTTCAGTAAACCATAAAAGCAGCAGAGATAGTTTTGTGATAAGAATTATTTTTTTTTCCTTTTAATTCAGTTGACCTTTTCTGGTTGACTTCCGAATGAAAGAGATGTAGTCATAAATGTGAAATTAATATGAATTTCAGGACTCATGGAAGCACACTGCTCCATGTTTAAAAGTCACAGGGATGCTCTCTCTTTTACCCATTGTGGTTCTTAACTAAATATCTCCACTATTTTCCAAAAGGACTTCAGTTCTCTGATGTACTTTGATGGGGAATGTTCAGTGTCAAAGAGCAATGTCATTGTTCAGGGGTAAAAAGATGCTTTAAATATCACTATTGCCTACACAACATTTCTACAGAGTTTCTAAGTTCATAAAATGAGCTGTATGTATGTCCCATTCCGTCAACATCTGTGGCAAGCCTAGGTCAAAATTTTCAGAAATTACTAGTGATTATCAGTGGTTTTGTACCAAAAGGGAGGGCTCAAAAGATGCCTGTTCCCAAATTCTTTAAAATGATATTAACCTGGTCACCTCAGAACTTCAGGATCCTGAAACTAACCCCTCTTTGCAGTTTTGGGAAAAGTGGCATGATTGCAAGCCATCTCTGGCTTTTTGAAACATTCACTCGTGGCACCATAAGCACCAGTGATAGGATGTGGAGCATGTAGCATGTGGAGCCCACAGAGAGGGTTTACAGTGGTCATCTGCATTGTCAACTTTCTGTAAGAAGAGATCTAATTCAAACAGCAGCATCTCTACCCCATGATTGACTGACTAAAATCTTTTTGAAGAGGAGGAGATCAGTTGATCTATACAAAGTATGTACTTATACTAAAATTTTCATATGTATTTTCAAACACCACCAAAACCATTTTTGAAACATTTGGGTTTGACACAAGTCTTAAAGACATTTGCTGAACCTGTCAATATCAAGGCAGAATTATTAAAATAAATCCCAGATTTTATTGGGCGAGTCCAGAAATTTGGTGATCAAATTCTGCTTTTTTTGGAAAATCTTTACACCTGATATCATTAAAAATAATTGTTACCCTTCTAAGTTGTAGTTGGGATCAAGGTTTCATTCGGCTAAGTGCTGAATATTCAGAAGAGATAGTCCCTGCTCCAAGGAGGCTGCTGGTTTAAGAGACAAAAAAACAGAATCCAGATGGGGAAATGTGATATAGCATACAAGCACAGTGGTTAAGGTGATGATAGCTTCACATCTTAGCCAAGAGCCTGCAAACTGCACAGAACTGGTTGATATCCACACCCATACAGTAACCCATTGATTCCAGTGGGGCTCTTGACAGGCAGCCAGAGCTTCTTTGAAAGCGCTAATGCCGAAACAGGGGTGTATTAATTCCTTCTCTAGGGCTTTTTACTCTTCTATTTTATTAATTCTATTTGGTTTGGGGTTTTTTTTTACTTTTTGCTACCTTCAGTTTTACCCTCTACATAGACTTTTAAATCAGCCTAGACTGTTTCTGTTTTCATATGTAATTAAAACTGTCTAATGTAACATTTGCTTTTTTAATTAAAAAATTAAAATCACTGTTTTCAATTTTAATTTTCAAACTTTTTTTTATTTTTAGATTAATTGCATCAACACTAGTTATACCTTTTTCCATCTTCTTTTACTATTTAATGCCATCCTCCTCAAATCTTGAAGATACTTTAAACTTCTAGTTCTTGTTCCCTCCCCCTTGTCAAATTCTCAGAGAATCAAATTACTTCTTCTACAGTCAGCACAATGTCCTGATTATCATTACATTGTCTAATTTAATCTTTACTAACCCATTCAGCGATATGAATTCCAAAATAATGTACTATATGAAAAATAGTGTGAAAATAAACTATCTAGTAATGATTAGAACTCCTGCTGATTGCCTGGCTTTATGCGAAATGATGGCAATCACATGTTCAAAGCATGCCAACTGAAGTGTGGCTACCATACTTAGCAGTTTAGTTTCTCATGTGACAGAAGTATGAAATACAGCACAGAGCCTTTCTGTGGCTGCACAGTCGTCTACGGTGCTTAATGAGAAAGCTGTGTCAGAACTTACAGTGAGGATGGATCTTTCATGTAGTGACAGGTAAGCAAAGAAACATGAGAGGACAAGGTTTTCTGGAGGAATTAGAGCAAGCTGTTTGCTTCTATGAGAAAGTTTGTTATTGAACAAGGACTGGTTAAACTAAACTGCTCCAGGTTTGCTGTGTGTCAGCCCCAGCCTAGAAGGGTCAGACACCTTTTCATGGATGTATTAACAAAATATAAGTTGAAGAAATTAAATGACTTTGTGCTTAAGATGTGCACATGTCTGCATCAATTTCACCATAGATGCCTCAAAAAGTTATTTTTCTGGGTGGCACTATCTTTGGTCCTCTGTATAACTCTTGCTGCAACCCATCTTGCACCACTCATGGAGCTTTGCATGGTGCAGGCTGGAAGATGATTCATAGCAGCTCCACATCACTCCACCTTCACGAGGAAAGAGCTGTCTGAAGTGCAGGATTTGGGGTTGCAGGCTTTTGCTTTTCTCTGGCTCTAAAATGGCAAATATGCAGTGCTAACACCAACAAAGACTACCCAGAGATGCACTTTGTTCTTGGGAGGAAAGACAAGTTTTGATATGTTTCTTACTTCCAGTAGAAGCTCCAAGTTGACTTTTTAGTTGGTGTATCTCTGCCAGACAGGAGTTGTAATTTTGGTGAGATTAGAAGGTCAAACGTTCCTTCTGTCAATAAATGTCCTTCTGTCAGCATAGTTTTTCCACTTGGGGAACCCGAAGAAGACGTACTGGCAAAACACACTACTGCCAATATACAATGAGTCTAGTTGAGGAGGGTCTGCTAACAAAGCTCTGGACAGGTAGATGAATCCTGGAGCTAAGTCTCAAGAAATTTCTGTCTTTGCAAAGAGGAGTTCCTTCCGCTAGTAGATACTTCCGTTGCTCTTCACGGGTTGCTCCCATAGGTACAGCTCCTCTCCCAGAGATTAAAATGAGTGTAACTGAATTCTGCAGTTGGACTGATGACTAAAGATCTACTGAGTGAATGTATTTCAACTTTTCTATAGAACAGTCAGGAATCAAGAAGCAGAAAAGAAGCCTCATATACACAGGTGACTGCAAGGTGTTTCCATGCTGATACTAAGGTACCATAATACCCAGGTTGGGTGTTGTCCTTGTACCAGGACACAGTCTGTTCCACATGTCTGCTAAGCCTCATAAGCTGCCCTTTTTCTTCATAGAAAGGCCCACTGAAATTCTCCAGAAGCCACTTTTCCAGCAATTGACCATGCAATGAACTGCAGGATCACAGCCCACAAATACCAGAAATCTGTATTCATGCAATGTGCTACTACTAGGTAATTCAGTTTACCTATTTGTGAAACAAGTATAAATATCATGGTACAGGCAGGAAAATGAGAGGCAAATGCTACATGATACATTTGATATACATCATGTTGCAAGATTATTCAAACCTCCAACAATTTATCTTATTGATATAGTTATACATTCTTGACCACTGCCTCTACACCATACTTTAAAATCAATTTTATAGTTTCCATATTAGAGTACTACGTCTTGCTTATGGGTTGGGAAAGACACAATATTTATCTAATGAACTCTAATTTACAAATTTCTGAGTCAATTCTCTTGTTGCTAGAATAATTCTTGGTTCTGCACAAAGATGTTCAAGAGCAGACTGGGCTTTAGCCACACAACTCTCATTAGAAGCAGCTGGGAGAGTAAAAGCTTATGCGACTGAAACTCAGGGCTAGGAGTTTGCTGGTAACGTGCCTCTGACGGTCTTTGACTAATCAGTCTCGTCTGGGACAGCATGATACAGGTGGCTATGGGAAACACTTTTGTTAAGGTGTAAATCAACCACCTTTTTGGAAAGTGAGTCTGTCACATTGACACAAAGTAGTGCAACTTCAGATGCCTCCAAGAAGCCACACTATTTTGCACAGTGCATGTGGAAGTTACTCCCTCTCCTCATAGATAACCCTAACCACCCAAGGCTCCTCCTGCTCTCAGGGAATGAACAGGAAAAAGAAATATGACAATGATTGGAAAACACTATTCGAGCCAAAAGTCCTTAACACTTTCACAGGTACATATATCTTTGCATAACTAAGTGAAGGTTTAGCCTGCAATTGCATGAATCCTTCAGTAAATAGTGCAAATGGCCAATTTTTAAAGATATTTAGATGGTTTGATTTAGTAAGTGAGTCAGGAATCTAAGTATGCTTTAAAATCCTCCTAAATTCTAGTACATCACCACGTGTGGGTTCACTCATTAATTTGAAATGTGCTCACAGCCTCCATTTCTACAGGGCAGGATCTGGAATTTACTGCAACAGGGATTACATGTTTGAATGTTCTGAATGTGGCATCCAGGTTTTCATGTCATATATTTTGTTAAGATTACTGTACCTTTATATTTTCTCAAGAGTAATATTCCTACCATTGGACAGTCATATCATTTTCTTTCTTCTGTTGGTCCTTTTTTCCTGGGTGTACATTTATAACCCAAGCTTATAAACAATTATTACAATCTAATTTTCAATACTAGAAAAAGGATATGCTTGATTTGTCTCTAAAGTAGGTTACAACAAAATGAGCATGTGAGTTCTGACTGAACAGAAGGTTGAACCTATGATATTTTCCAAATGCCAAAAAGAATTGTTGGCTACTTAATGTTGTATAGTGTAGCTATTCATTTCAATGAGATTATGCCACAACAGAATCTTCTCCGTAATTTTGAATACATTTTCACAAAATGATCCCAGCAGCTAGAAGATTGAATCCTATTTTGTCCCTACAAAACCTGGTTCAAAATTAGTTTCCATGCATAATTTGTTGTACTTATCAAAATTCTGATTTTAACTTACCTATACATATTCAAACACATACCTCCATTTGTAATTTCCAGTGTATTATTAAAAAATGACATAAAGTCAAATATCCAAATCTATGACTGATAAAATTGGGGAAGTTCTGTCAAGATCAATAGTTATGCTGATTAACCCCAGATGAGGATCTGGCCCAATAAATAGCTAACTACATAATGAACAAAATAATTCACTCTGCTATTAATTAGAAAAAGAACTAACGAACACTTAAATCCAAGTGCTGGGGTTTGCAGAGGGTGTTCCAAAGCACGTACGCAGTTGTGGGCAATTTGGGAGCAGATCAATGTGTCAAGTTGTGGAGTTCCCACATTTCTCTGTTCTCAGCTGTAAACCCTTTGCATATTTTGGGAGTAAAGGAGGAGTCTACATTTTTTGCAGATGCTGGAAACATGCCAGATCCTCCTATTACAAATATTTCTACATACTGCCAAATGCTCCCATTGGGAATAGTCCTTGTATCCCCATAACTACTGGTTTTGCTCAGTCCATTACTCAATAAAACTAGCCACTGCTCCAGCTGGAATAGTCTGGTCTGAGAAAAAGGGCACCAGAAATTCAAACACATCTAGCTGGAGAAACTAAGCTGTTAATAGATCCAACAGGCTGAGATTTATTACACAAGTTTTGCATTAAAAGGAAATATAAAGCACTGCTTCACAGATTCAAATATATTTTACTAAGGATCATGTCATTATATAACTCGAAATTATAACAGTATTTAAAGGTATGATGTTAGAGAAATGGTCCAGTGATAATAGTTATAAATTTCTTTTAGATCTGTATTTTCATCTATCAGTAACTTCAGTGGGGCCAAGAGTTCAGCTCTGACGTCCTAATGATTTGGGGAAAATTGGAAGTAACTCAGCTTTAAAAAATTTTATTTTGTACCTTTAAACAGTACTTGAGATCAAGTATGTTTTCCCTGGTGAGTCTGAAAAAAAGGGAATTCATGTATTTGCTACCTTCTACTTGCAATTTTTCTATTTTCTTATCATTCTGTAACAATGAAAGATGCCACATTAGTGCATAGAGCCTTAATCTTAACCTGTCAGATGCATTCATTCCTTTCACTATAAAAATTGCATTTCACATTTTCTTTTCTTAGACCCCAAATTTGCAAACACTTAAGCATGTGCTTAATATTAAGTCTCATTTGGTACAGAAAGGGAAAGACATGAACTGCACTTAAGAGACATCAGTGCTCTACAAATATATTTTATATCTGTTTTTCTAGACTATATTTAATTACTTTAATGCAAAATTGAACTGTTTCATCTCATCTCCGATATACCAGAGAAATCTTGAAGCTGCTCTTTAGGCTTCTTTTGATCTGATGAATATCTGCTGGTTTTGAGAATTTCTTCGAAAAACCCAATGATTTAATTGCAGCTCTTTTTCCTCTAGCCTAGCAACTAAACCAGTGCCATCCCACATTAAAGGCAATGCAAATAGACTAGGGTGATTTACAATAAAAATATTTATATTTAATATTAGTGTTTCTGTAGTAGGTCACTAAAGGAATAATAAAAATAGTAGGCTGTTGTTACTGCCTTAAAAAACGGGATTTTTATTTAAGCAAATCATGTCAGTGTCTGAAGCCTACTGGATTATCTTCTAACATATGGTAAGTATTGGTTATGTGGTGTGCTGGCTTGCATTTCATTGTTGGAAAAGCATAGAAAACTGATTTTAGTATGCCTTTGCTCTTAGCAGCAGGGTATAATCATTTTTAAAAGAAATTATGGAATCAAGCATTAGCATACTGTGTAAATTTAGGATTTATGGAAGGATGTCATATATCACACACATATATTGCTTTGGGATGCTTAGGAAATCTTCTCTACCACATGTCACTGTTTTGTAGTTGTTTAAAATGGTAACTAAGCACATGCAAAAAGATAGCAATGCTAGGATGCTCTTCAAAAAAAATTACATTGTTAAGTATTTAATAAACATACTGAAACATTAATATATTATCCATTTTACAACCACTGAACTTTAAATAATTTCTTCCTGTGAATGCATCAGTTATCATTATCCCTGAGGGTATTAGCTAAGCCCCACATATTCAGCCCCTTGCAACCTTGCCATTCTTACAGGATTTGTTTCAGGTGCCTGGAGGTGGGAGGAGGTGTGTGGGTGGAAGTCAGGGCTCTTTGCACCCACAGGAGGAGAAAACCAGCACTTCTCATCCCCTTCTGGTCCCTCCACTATGGGCAAACTCTTCTCCATGTGAGGGGATTGAGAGCTGCCCCAGCAGGTGATGCCATTCCCACACACCTCTGATGGTGCAGGATGAACACACAGGCTTTTACCTGGCAAAGCACTGGGAGAGGTGCCCTGCTCTGGCACCAGCATGTGTCTGCTGCATCTTCTGAGACAGCAGGCTGCACATCATCACTCTAAACAGGAAGCCCAAATTGTAATTGAAAGGTGAGAGAAAAGTACCCATCACATACTTGCCAGCTCATGCTTACTGCTGAGGGTAGGCTTGACTTTACCCTTCACTTTAGATTTCAGTGGCTTAATTAATCTACTAACATCAAAAGGAAAATAATCTGTTCCAAGCAGTCCTTCTAAAGACTTGGTGCTTTGAAACTTCATTTCAAAATCGATCTTGCCTCTATCAAAATGAATGTAAAACTCAGAGACAAGAAGAACCCTTTCCTGTGACCCTCTACTGCTGTCACTTTTGTTCTACCAGACCTCTGCAAGGTGCCCATTTGATCACTGCTATTTATTCTGTACTTTTGTCTAAATAAAGCTCTAAGTATGTTATTCATCCATACAGAGAGAGACAAGCAACAAAGCACCAAAACTGAGGGGGTTGGTTACAGGCCAGTTCTGTCAGACTGTGGCTGTATGGGGGGTGGTCATGAGGTCACTGTGGCGGCAGGACCTGGCAGCAAAAAATGAAGAGAGGGCAGGAAGTCAGGGTAGCCCCTTTTTACATTTCCCTGTGGCCCATGCTGTGCCAGTGACACCAGGCTGCCTGTGTAAGATGCTGGGTGGGCAGGGACTGGCCAAAGTCCTCTGAGCTCACAGACCTCTTGGTGGTCCAGTGCCAGGCAGGAGAAGGCCCTGTGGAATAATGAACACCATGAGTGCCTGGAGACAGGCCACAGGCACAGAGGAGATGGGAGGAGAGAGCAGAGGATTTGGGCTGCCCAAGGCTTCTCCGTTTAGAGACCAATGCAGCTGCTATTAATGCAAATAGTGGTGAGCAGCCATTTAGGAGGGACCAGGTGTTCATGTGACAACTGTCCAAAGGTGATGGCCTGAGAATAAGACATCTTGACATTTCACTAGAGGCCAGTCCTGGCCTCCTGCCCTCAGCTATGTACTTGCTTGGTGGGAGGCAGAAAAGTAAAGCAAGAAGCAAAATGCTGGTACACTGGAACTCTTAAACATTTAAACTGTTAACTGCTCATGAAAGGAAAAAGCAGAGCCAGAAGCAGTATAAGTTATTTTACATTATAACATACAATGCCAGAGTTGGCAATCACATCAGCCACTTGTCCAAGCTGCTTCAAAGTGCACCTTGAAGCACAAGACTCCCATCCCACATGACAAGGACTATAACTCACATTTGCAAATAGTCAGCAAACCTAACATGGCCTGTGACCTATTGCTTAGAAATGTTCCTGGAAAAACCTTGTTAATCTGTAATAACTTAGAGAAATCCCAACTTCTGCTACTGCTCCTTGGCCCAGATTCTCCAAGAGAATACTCCAAGATCTGCCATGCCTGAGAAGATGTTTTGTTTCTTCTTTTTCCCTGATCTGGCCCCTGGTTCCTCCCTGGTGTTTTGCAAAGCCTGGGGACCTTGAAGGGGGAGCTGACTGCCTCGGCCCAGGTGTCCTCTAGGGCAGGGGAATGGCTCTCTGACCCATTAAATCATTTTGAAAATGCAGTTATATCTAATTAGTGTTGAGCATTGGCTGTCTTCAGTGTTTGCATTGGTTTGTTTCCATGAAGTGAAATTTCTGGGTTATTTATTATTGCTAATATATTCCACCACACTTTGACAGTCACCCTATGGTCTGCCAGTTTGGGAGTTTTTGTCAATTACCCTGATTTCATGTATGATTCTGATTTGTATCTACAAGTTCTTTTCACTACATCCTCCCAAGACAGGAGCTTGTCCTTGTTGCCAGCTGGATTGTAAGGGCTGGACTGTAGAATTACTGTACAAAAAGTAAGGGATTTGTTTACAAACAGCTTGACAGGTTTAGTTTGCCCAAAGACACAAGCTATCCCAATTTCATGTAAAAGAGACCTCTTGTACTGAAGGGGAGTAAAGAAAAGCTATGGCTCATGGTCAGGTTTATATTTGCATTTTCCATCAAGGGGTTATTTGATCCCCTCTGCAGGGAGCATTTACTTGAAAGATGGGTCTCAGCCACAAAGTGTAAATTCTGTTTCACTCTCCCCAAAAGTCTGGTGTTATTCAGCAAGTCCAAGTTTTGGTCCTCCTCTGTGCCAAACTTAGTGGAACAGGAGCTACCTTCCGTCACATTTCAGCTGTCTCTTTAACACACACTCTTCTCTTTCACTGTTAATCATGTCTCAGCCTCTTGCTCACATGCAACAATGTCAGCTCAAGCATGCACAATGAACTCATAATTCAAAATTACTTGGCGCTGCAATACAAGATAATCTTTAGAAAACTGCAAATTAAATACTGTAATACAATATTCACATATAGGTTATCTGATAATGTACACTGTGAGTTAAATTCTACTACTGTCAAACTCTTTGAATCATTAAAGACCAGTGGACATTTTATTCATTCTAGACATGTTTTGATATTTTGGATCAAAACATTTTTTTAGTATGATTAGCTAACTTGCTTAGCAACTGTTTTCTGGTGTCTAGCATAAACTAAGAACACTTTATCAACTATGGTGAATTATCATTTCTGATTTGGGATTACAGAATATATAAAACTTGCATATTCAGCAAAGGAAATTCTCTAGAAAATAGCATTTATGACTCATTGAGAACTAAAGGGTGTTGTGTCTTGACATTATGAAGGGCTGGGATATTATGAAAACAGACTTCCACCAAAAAAAAATTTACATCAGAATTAAACTTAAAAAATTTAAATTTGACTGAAGCCACTGAGGTTGCTGGCAAACCAGTGCTATGAGTGAGCTGTGCAGCTGGATTACATCAATTAGTCCCAAAACTGAACATTAATTAAACTTTTACTAATATTGGTCTGTACAAGTGCTTTCTGTTACAAAAGCAGTATTTTAAGGGTGAACAGCAACATATTTTCAATTTCCTTGCAGACATTGAATACAGAGTGAGAATCCAGAGTGCAATGCATTTAGTAGTGCAATCAGTTCATCATTCTTATTTTCCTGAATCTCTAGTAACAGTTTATTTTTACTGTTTTGTGTCTTTATCCAATAATGCTTGTTCAACTGCTGTTATATCATCTACAATGAATACTTCAAAGAGATGAGGGTAGAAAAAAAGGGGTGTGTAAAAAAAAAGCAGTTATATCACAGTCATGTAGGTAACAACTGTTATCAAATACTTTATTTTTTCCTTTTTTATTGCAGCTTACTACTGGTTCAAACATACATTCAACCATACATGGAGTGCTTATAACAACCTCCCAACAAAGCTATTTTTGTATAAACATCAACTTTTGGGGTCAGCTGCGACCTGAGCCCCAAACTCCACTCCTGTTCACTTCTGAATGGGGCCAAGCTCAGTGAGTTGTGCACTGCTTTCTCTGGAGACAAATGGAGCTGCCACAGATGCATGCAGGAGCAGGACTGGCTTCTCTGGGAGCCCCCAGAGACTTCTCTGGGAGCCCCCTGGGGCTCCTGCATGGGAGGAGCTGATGTCTGCCACTGACAAGGAGGGACAGGGACACGGTGCTTCAGAGAGACAGACCCTGATTTCCACCTTATCCTCCCAAGCTCCTAAAAGTTTTCTGCCTCCGCCAACCTCCTTCTCTACAGGGACATATTTTTCTATATTACAACACTAAAGATTTTAATATTAAATTTTCTTTTGCAGAAAAAAATAAGTCAACACTGATGATGTTTTCCAGGATGTGATTTTCCCATATGTATTATCATCATGCCTCACATTTCAGTGACTTTTATTCAAACTTACTACAGCCGAGTTGCAAAATGTTGTCTTTGTCCTTAAGACCATGACAGAGAACTGTATCTGCATTCAGATGCCTACTGGTTTGTGGTATTTCAATAATAAAACAGCAGGATTGAAGGCTCATGATGAGAAATCTGACTAATTACCTGTTAGATGATAGATGGTTGTAACTCTGCAGTGCCAGTCACTGAAAACAAAATACTTCTAGATATCAATCAGCTTCCTGACAAATTCAATTTCCATCACATTCAGTGGACAATAAATGTGAATTTTACCTCAGAAGCTATATAGCTTTGACTTTTAACTTTCCAATATGCATAATGATATTTTAATAAAGTAGAGATTTCTTTTAAGTAAATTAGTATTTAAATCCTGACATATTCATATTTCAGGCTTAAAGCTGGTGGAAATAATTAATGTCGCAAATCTGTTTTGTGTTCTACTGCAGACAGCAAAGAACAGCAGTATTTTTGTTTTCTCCATAGATTCTTGTTTAAGACCAATTTACAACACTTGTGATGGAGGTATTTACCCTCTTTTTCCAGCACCTTATCCATCTATGTATCGGTGAGTTGGGTGCAGATTCTACCTATGACTCAAAATTATCACCATTACACGCCAGCATGTGGGCCAAGTTAAAACAAAGAGGGATTGGAGCGTGGAAATTGAATATCAACTTGAAGAAACACTTCTCTTTCTTTCCACATAGGGACTAATTGCACTATCAACATCTGGAAGTTGTGGATAAACTTGTCCACTTCAGAATGAATCTGAGTCCACTTACTCAGTTGTAAATGAGAAGAGGTCAGTTACGGTGTGTTTAATGTCCATGCCAGCAGTGTGATACGAGAATTAGGCTCTAGAGGTCATCAATCCCTTTGTTACCTTGGGCACAATAAACTGAAAGCAAAGAGGAAATGTTAACATTGCTTCCAAGTTATGGGGAATGTGCATCCTGGTATCACTGCAACTAATCACCCCATGAGCCACGCCCTGCCCCGTGCATCATACACGCACACAGCAGACAAGAGCAGAAGTCTCAAACTTCTGAAATCTTCATGTCTCATGGGATGCAAATTCAAACCAAATGATTTCTCTCTGCCTTTTGGCAAGTGACATGCACACAACAAAAAGAAGGGCAGCAAAATTACATTTATACTTGGTTTAGAGCACTGCGCCTCTCCTATTTTGTTTCACCTAATAAAAAATTGAAAAAAACCCAAGATCAAGCCTTAATACAATTGTCCTTCTTGGAGGAGCCATTTCAATGTGCTCCGTCAGCTGTCAGGGCAAAGCAAAGCTCTGAGGTCCCACCACAGGTGTCCGCCCGGCCCTCGGTGCAGGAGCTGCAGGGAGCTTTGTCCTTGGGAAATGGGAAAATTATTAAGCAGGTAACATCTGGGAGCTGCTTCTCTGAGGTAACATCAGGGAGAGATAACTCTGTTAGTGTAAGTGACGGTCTGAGGGTTTCCAGGGCTGGCCACTGGTCTGTGCTCAATTTGATTGATTGGCAGGTGCTGGGACAAGGTTAGTCTGCTCATTTCTCCCAACCAGAATCAGCCTCTGCCTTTATCCAGAGCTCCCCATACCAGCCCCTTCCCAGCAGCAGGTCTCTGGTCTTCCACTGGAGCACAGGTGGGCAGTAGACACCCGAGTGACCCTGGGGATCCACCTGCCCCAGGGCTGGGGCAGGGCTGCAGTGAAGGGCACGGCATGAGCCAGCTGCTGGGCTGTGGGGAGCTCTGTGCCAGAGCTCTGTGCCAGAAATGAGAGCTATGAAAAAAAACTCAGGAGTGAAAAGGCTGAGAATTTTTCATTGGAATCAGTTTACTCAGGAAACACCCTACAGCAGCCATTTCATCTGAACTTGAGTCTCTTTCCCAGGTCCTGCCTCAGTGCCTCAGCACAAGCACCCCAGAAGAGCTGCCTGAGCACTGGCCGTGGTGGACAGGTTTCCCAGGGCAGTGCAGGTCACACATGTGGCTCAGATCTGGCTTTCTGGCACTACATTGGGTTTAGATGGCTTTATATTGGAAACTGCAGCAAATTTGCCCTCCAAACCACATCCTTCTCTGCAGCCTGGCAGTTTGCAAGTAACTGTTATTTTCCAATCTGCAGAAATACCCGTTGTTTTTTTCTGAATTTGCAGGACCTATTTCTACTTTGTTTTAAGAAAGGTCCATGATAGTACTGCTGTCTCTGATTTTGTACAGTCAGGCTATCACTGTAAAAGGTGCCAATATATGTATGAATAAGAGCTTTAGTGCATCAGTGAAAAATTACATTCTTAAACACAGGTTGTTAAAGATTATGTCACCAATCTGCATGCATGCACATAGATATCCATATATTAAAAAATATATGCCAGTAATCAATTTAGAATAGCTTATTTTATTATTTCTTGTAGAAACAGTGATGGTTGTTTCAACAAATTCTTCTGTTTCTGATTCTAGTAATCAATTACCAGGCTCACATTTATATACTACTTTTCATTAGAGATTTACTGAAGACTCTGTAATGATTTTTTCTTAATCAAACCACAGTACAGAAGAGGTCTACTTAGGCTTTTCTTAAAGCAGCCTGACATCAAAAGATTTCAAAAGGACAAAGACTGCTTTTTAAAAGCTAACATTCTATTTATGATTTCAAATGGCAGAGGTATGATTTAGCCTGCTTTATTACAGATGTTATAAATGATGTTTCACATAAGAATATTATTCTCTTGTTGCTTTCCAGGTAGAGTTTCCACTGGGTTCATTAAAGTCCTGAATGTAAAACAGCTGCAGAACCATCAATTGGGTTCTGGCAAGTGAAACTGCCCCTGTTTTGTTGGGGTTTTTTTTAATCATTTGACGTGGCAACATGGCAGCTATTTAATTACGCTCATGCAAGAACAATAAATAAAAGTCCTATGACCTTTTGTTTCAATAAAATAAAATCTACTTATTCTTTTTAACTAAAATGTCATTTCCCATTTATTTTCCCCCAACGTGGTTGCCAGTGTCCAATTTTTAGGCTCAGTGCACAACAGTGATAAGGTCAAAACCTGAGACAGGGTGATGTGATTAGCCCTGTCCTAGGCTACCTCATAAAAATGTCTGCCACACAGCACATGCTCTGTCATGCAAGAAGAATTGTTTATGAAAGGGTTCAACCAAACAGAGTTGTGTGAACATGCAAAGGACTTTTTATAGTCTCCTCTCAACTGCTTTTTACAAGTGAGATCAGAGAGAGGGGGAGGGGAATTTTAAAATGGGTAAATAGAAGATAAAACTGGACACTGTGGAAAATCAAAAATTGAGGTGGGTGGTCTGGCAGCTCGAATAACTGTTGCAGATGACCTTATGAAGCCAAGGTGTGATTCATCAATCCCAGAAGACTTGCAATATGCTATATTTTCCCTGCTTCAGAATAGGCAGTAACCCAAACAAAACCTGACCTGATGAGGTTTGGTTCACAGAGGTCTCATCTCTCCATGAGAATAGGTGGAATTACAAGCATAAGTACCAAGCACTAATATGGCACCATAGACAGAGACTTTATTTATCATGCAGAGAGTGAAAACAAAGCTTTCTACTAGATTTATTAGTAAAAGGGAACAGAAGAATCTGGTATGGACAAACTGCATGTTCCCCACATCTCAGCTGCCAGGACTTCCTGCCCTCAGGCTTAGATATATTTATCTGGTTATAATTCAGTAAAGTTGTGTGATTTCAAGCCATTCCAAACAAACAAAATATCTAGGATATCATTCAAGGATGTCCTGACAATGCAATATTTCCCCTTTCAGATTAAAATAGAAAATAGAGATGCTAATTAAATGCTCTCACAAAGATGAGTCCTTCTCAGAAATTGTTTTTATTAATTTTATTTTTTAAACATCTTAAGGACTGTAAAAATTAAAATGATGACAGTTTTAACTGGATGAAATTATTATAACATGTACATCACTAGGAGAGAGAGAAAAGCATATGGAATATATACATATATTCAGAGCTTGATTGTGCTGTTTCTTTGTATTCAAAGGCCTCTTTGACTTCAGTGGAAATTTTACATATGTGACAGTTGCAGAAATGAGTCCTCAAATTGTAGAGAAATCAAATTTCCATGTTAAAGAGACCCTGTTTCTACTTTCACTTGGAAAAATCACTGTTTTTCATATGAACCCCATCTCGTTATTTTTCCAGCCATTCTAAACATTGGTGCTTTTTATAAGTGAGGGGCATTGAGGAAAAAAAAAGAGATAGCAAGAAAAAGAAGACTTTATGTGTACCAGGGGATAAATATGTTACTGGAACAAGTTTTTGGTGTTGAGTGTACTGTCAGAAGTAAAGAAAAACATGGGTAATACCATTAGCACCCCAGCGCTCAAAATAAAATATTAATGGCAGCATTTCCTGAGAAATTAAATTACTAGAGAAAAAAAGTCTTGAAAATATGCATTCTATGGCTTTGTTGAAAGCCCTTATACAAATTATGGTCGAATTAATACCCTTTTTTCTTTAGCACACATACTTTATGACCTTGAGAGATGTTCTCATGTAAATGTCTGAGGTTTTCTTATTCAGAAATGGTCATATTTTGCACACACTCACTGGCCAAGGGAAAGACCATAACCATTATCTATGTTTGAATGGATGAAATTCAGTTGTTTATTTGCAGGAGTCATAAGACCACCTTGGGTCGGTTTAGCCTCCACTTAAACCTCCAAAATGATTCAAATTTAGTCACTCTTGACTTAAGTGCATTGATGCTGAAGGGTTGAGTCTGACCAGCCCAGTTCGTCCCAGCTACACTGATGGACAGTCAGACTCAGCACATGAAAAGAGTGCTCTTTTTGTTGCAATATTTCACAATTTTTTTAAGGTTCTTATTCAACCATTAGCAGTGACTCACTGGTTGTTAGATAACTTCAGTTCTCACTAAACTGAAAATAAAAATATCAAGATCCACTCTCACAGAGGTCCTCCATATGTGATAAATACTGGCTGCTATGTTTTTAAGACTATAATTATCTAAAATATAATTCATTATGTCAAGTCTCCCATGCACACTATATTATCAACATGAGTAAAAAAAGTTATTTCTAGATCACGACTATTTCAAAAAGACTATTTCTTGAAGTAAAGAAGGGAAACATTATGACTCATGCCTATCAATTTTCTATTGCCTATATTCATTTTTATTAAAAAAAAAAAAAAGAAAAAGAAAAAATTCAATGTCCTGCCAATAAGTTGAAATTGTTAGCATGTTTTATACACGTTAAAATCATGTTTCAAGTAGGTTAATAATACCCCACTAGCCTCAGAAGCAGTGAAGAACACAACCTTCCTTTGCCCTGATTGTGATACAGGAAAAGGCTTGCTCCTGCTGAGACTATGAGGAGGCTGAAACTTTCCTTTCTCTAATAAGGTCACCAAGAAACACAGATATTTGGGGCATAAACCTGCATTTAGTTGAATACTGTCAAATGAGAAAAATCTGTGTACCTCACATGGTGCTTGGAGTCCAACACTGGTGCACTGACATCGGTCAGGCCAAGTGTGTGTCTCCTTCCCCAGTCTTTACAAGAAGACTATCCCTAACACTGTTCTTATTAACATTTTGTTATTATTTTCCACAGTCATAAATAATTTTTGCAGCAAGATTTTTCACACTTCTCCCCCATTTTCTGATATAATTCATTCTGCTAAGTTTTTAAGAAGAGTTTTGAAAAATTGAGGCAAACATGGTTAAACCTAAGATCCCACAGCGCTATAATAAATATTCATCAGTACTACATTTGCCTTTATGTACTTCCCAAGCTTCAAAATAGCTAAATGACACAAATTTGTTACAGTGGTAACAGCAACACAATTATGGTTAGCGGCCTGTCGCTGCTACCATCCAAACTTTAGCTTACAATAATATAAAACTCTTGACAGGCCATTCATGGATCAAACTTAAAATATAAGGAAAAAAAGAGAAATTGTTTTAGCAACTGGGAGTTTATAGAACTGCCAGATGACAAGCTAGTATATGGAAGAGAAAATTAGACATACGGAAGAAAAAAAACAAAACAAACACCACGCACGCTGCAGAAAGGTTTTATACATGCACAAAATATTTACCTTGACACTTTTAAAAATCAGTACTTTTCCTAAAGGAATGGCAAGAAATTGAGACCCCGAGGGGATGTTCTTCTCCATGTCAGAGGCCCAAACTAGTTCAGGAGAAACAGAAATTCATTCTGCAGACAGGAAAGGAATGATTTCTGCCCAGGTGGGCATCAGGTAGCGACTGCTGCTGGAGGTGAACATCTCAGAGAGGAACCCAGGAATAAAGCCTCCTTGAAGGCTACAGACATCTCGTAGAGAAGCTTCCACTCCCTGATCCATCACTAGATATTGCACCAGAAATAAGGGGTAAAACATACAATTTGGTGTTGTTCATGGTCTGGGCTTTAGGATAGAGCAGGAAAGGAAGAGGAAAGAGTGGAATGAAGGAGCAGAAGAGAGTGATTGGCCAAGGGCACTCAAGTCAGGTTCCTGTTCTACCCTGCCCAATATGAATTTCTCTTTCTTCATCAGCTCTTTGAAAGCCAAAAGAGGTGAGCAACAAGCCCAGCTGCAGCGACCTTCCCAAGGTGACAGCCAGTCCTCCCCAGCATCTTCATCAGGATGGATTAGGCTGGCCCTGAAGACTCAGGGCCTTCTCAGGGATTATCTCTAAAAAAAGGGTTCCCCACCCAAGGAAGAGGTGGTCACGCATCTTCTCACAAAGAGAGTGCTATAACAGGGGCTTTGGATACCAAAACATAATTTTTAGAAGAATCACATTCTATAGCTGCATGTTCTAGCATCCAGTGAATTGCTAACATAAATGATTAAAACTAATATATGGTTGTAAAAATAAATTAATAAAGTATATTTCATTATGCAGTATCCTTGATTTTTATGGTGTTTGATTACTCACTAATTTGCAAAATGTGGTAATCTGCAGTATGCATCCCAGTCATTAGTGAAATCATACTGTACTTTAGTCAACAGGCTGATGATCTGACACGTCCCTATAGCAGCCCTGCACAGGAGGGTAAAATGAATTAAAGGCCCTGATTCTTGTTTTTATAAAAGCCAGTTCAGGACACTGAGGCAATGAAGAGTAACCATCGAGTTTCTACAGACAGGCTTTGATGATATAAATGAACACTAAAGTAATTATGTGGCCAAAGGCACTCATGCCTTTTTGGGTTTTTTTTCATGTATTTTATCTTTCAGTATCTATGATTAAATTTGGTGGGAATATGTAGGTGACACCTAGAAGACAAATATAACTTGGTATGGATCAACAGCATTAATTCCAACATCCAATTTTGAGAAACATATGTTCTCTTGAACAGATATATGGGTGTTATCATTGGCACAACTATAAATAAATATTAAATCCTCGTCAGTCAAAATAAGGAGTACTCTGAGGTTTCACTTTCATCAGATAACAATAACACCTCTGGAAAAACATTAAGTCTAAATGATAGCATATTTATTATTTGACAAAAACTATCTTACAAAATATTTTGGTTTAATTCCCCGATGATTTACATAATAGATTATAGCAGCTGCTATAACAATTCCAAAGTTGTTTTTTTTCTCAATAGTCTTTGAATCCTCTAACACTACAAGTGTTTTTCCAGATCTTATTTTTTAACTTAGCATGCCTTGAGAAAATACCTACATGTATTTTCCTAGAACCACGCTAGCTATTGATCTCAGCTTGACAAAAGTGGAAGAATTCATAGGTCATTTCAAAGTCACCTGTTGAACCAACAGAGAAGAAAAATTTCTCCTTCACTGGCCCAGAATCTTTAGAGACCAGTGGACAGTGCAAAGGCTTCGCAGGGCATGTCCCGTTGTGGTGCACAGCCGGAGCAGAGTGTCCTGGCAGATTATCAGAGTATTTCAGCATTTTAATTTGAGCCCTGAAACAACTGGCTCTGTGCTGAGTTCTTTCTCAGGCAAAACTCCTGAAGCAGTGGTGGGCCTTTTGTTTAATTCTAGCCACGTGCAAATTTATTTTGGGATGAGCAAATAATTAATCTATTAAAAGGTTCCATGGGACATTCCAAAAGTCGCCATGAAAAATTATTGTCAGTGCACAGCTGAGATTCTGCTTTATAGAATTAGCTCATAAAGTAGTATCGTGTGTAATTGCATTCGTGTTGTCACTGTCTCTTTGTAAATCTCCAGAGATTTACAGCACCACACACTGGAGCAAGACCATCTAATATTTATAATGCTTCATTATTTTCATCGACTTGGAACAAAACCTGTAGACTTACAGAAAATCCGACAAGATGTGTCAGAAATAGCAGTGTCCACTTGCAGTATGGATGGCAGTACACAGAACACAGGCAGACACCATACCGCAGGAATTGCAAGTGACCAAACAGCTGCATGACATTCACTCAAAATACTTTCTGCATTTAACACACTTATTGAGCGGAACTTGAAAATAGGGTCATTGTTTATTTGGGCATGGCAGAGGGGAAACTATGTTTTTTTACTAGATCTACAGAGTATAAACAGATCTGGATTGTGAAGCCCTTTCATTGTACTTCTACAGGTAAAAATAATATTTTAACTAATGACAGCTTTGGCTGGAGAAAAGTTAAAAGGCTGCAGAACTTGTCCTATAGTTTAACTCAAAATCCTGATTGGAAGAGGACGGACAGATTGTTCATGTACAGATTCATATCAGAAGTAGTTGTTTACATCTTTTTGAAACATTTAGGATTTCCTCTTAGCACTTCCTAGTTCATGACAAGAACATGCCGCTTTCTGATTGCTGCCATCAGCCAGCAGGAAAATGCTTAAGCAAGAGTAAAACAATTTCTTTATTACTGGTGGGATCTTAAAATACATGTCCAAGATTCATAAAGGACATAGCACAGATAGGAAATTTTGCTAGAATACGAAAACAAGAATTTGGCCCTTTCTCTGCAACTACTGACAACACTCCACAATTTTATGCTGTTGGGATTTTTTAATTAAATGAGCTATTCTTCAGTACACAATAGAACTATAAAGGAGAGAGTATCTAAGTTAGTAAAAGCTAAGTTACTAAAGGAGTCTCTAAGTCCTTTCCAAGTGTGCCCAGAAAATTAAAAATTCCATTGTTACTGAGATTTTCTAGATAAGCAAGACCATATATTTTTAAGGGGCAGAGTTTTTTAAATAGCTGTTCTTTTTGCTACAGTCAGAAAGTATCACGAGAAGGAGAAATATGATATTAAGCAGGATCTGATCCTAAACTTATGGCTCCAGTGGGAACTGACTAAACACCATTTATAGCATATCCCAACAGAAACACTCCATTTGCTGTAGCAGTGTTTACTACATCTGAATTCTCCTAGCAGAAAACAGCTTTTTCACAGTCAAGTTCCAATATTAGCAGTGAATTAATTATTATGTCGTATTTGTAGGATCATGCTAAGGCTGAGAGAGCAGTGGTGGAGAGGGGGGTCCCTCATTGCTGTTACTGCTTGGCAAAGAAGAATATAGATATGGTAATCTGGGCAATTTTCAACTTTTAGTCATGTGGCTGGAAAAAATGATTTACTGGAAAGGACCTGACCAAATCTCTTGGATAGTTGGTGCATTCCTACAAAAACACACCTTTGTCTAAAAGAACAGTATTTTAAGAAATATCCTGAAAGCAATCATTGCTTGGATAAGGTGACTCACATCATTTCCATCAGCTCTGCAATACCATTCCAGGTTTCCTATCAGCACTTGTATCCAAACACAGACATTTTTATGCCAGACATGAATCAAAAATTTTAATCCAGAATGTTGTCTGTAAATAATTTTAATCTAGGACGGTACCTGTAAACAACAAGCTATAAACCAAACCAAAACTGGAAAGAGACGAGAAGTGCCGTACCTGTACAGTGATTTACACTCTGCCTGAAGCCTGCTCCCACTCAGTAAGAGTCTCCCATTGATTTCACTGTGGTTTGGTTCAGTCCCTTATTTCAGCCTTCATGTGTTTTGCCAGCTTAATGCAGCCACTTTTCCTGATAGCCTTTGTCCACTACTCCTTATAGAAACATTCAACAATTTGCTGTATGATTAAAAATGTCGATGGAAGTATGAACCATGCTGTATATTGACCAAGCAAACATAGAGGCTAGACAATTCCTGCAAATATCACAACAGAAAACTAACAGAGCATTAAAAATATATTTTCATTTTAGTTTTTAAAAAATATCCTGAGTATTTCAAACAAACTATCCAGACAATTATAAATGCTCATATTAGGTATATTTGTCTCAGTGAATGTCCTGCAGCAAGCAGTAGTGGTAAATAAAAATAAAATCTAAACGGGTCAAAAAACATGACTGATACAAAAATTGCTGTAAGCATATATAACCTGCTTCACTCACCTATGTGAACGATAATCATTTTGATTCAAACGTAGATACTCACATTATGTATGTAACTGCCTGTATTATAAACCCACTTCCTAAACCTAACATGTCAATAAAGCATAAAGATACAACAAGGAAAATCCAAACTTGAATAATTAAACATTTATTTTTTATAAATAGGAAAAAATATCTTGAGTGCTGTGATGCTGGCACTGTATTTACAAATTATTGATTTTTCAATCATACATATTAACATTCCTTGATTTGTATTTCAGAGCTAGTGGAAATACATTTCTATTCAGCACTCGTGTTATCTAGCAGATGAACATTTTCAGGGTGTTTCCTAGATGGTAATTCTTTTAGATATCAAGTAGAAACTGCATTGCTCTGTTAGGATGTTCTTTATGTACAATATCCTAAAACCTAAAATTCCACCGCAAGCCACCCTCTGTTACAGTGCTTCATGCTGACCTGGGTGTAAACTTTCTCCATTGAGGAAAGTCAAAGAAGGTTGAAATATTAAGATTATATTATGCAAAAATATATCTATTTGCATTGGAGGGAAGAAAGGAGGGGAAGAAGGGGGAAGGGGGATGTTTTTTCAGAAATATTACACCTAGTCCAACTTTATGTCTAATGTGAGCTGTTTGAGCGTGTTTGGCCTGTAACCTGCAAAAGTGTCCTGTTGGGTCGGCTGTCCATTTTCTTTTCATATGAATTGTTAGTAAAATCTACTTGAAATAAAATGGAGCAAAAGATATACCATAACATCTACATGAGTTTTTTATCAACTTCTGAGGTGACCATTTTACATTCAGACCGTAAAATACGCACAAAAAAATAGGCCTGAGAAAGAATCCTGAACCTCACAGCATTTGGTTTATATTTTTTTTGACTAGAAGTGAAGTGTCTGGCACATCATTCATTTCTTCCTGGAAGGTGCAGATTTGAGGACATGTTCAACCCTGCTCTAAGTTTAGACAGTTTCAGAATAAAAGGGAACTATTCCCAAAGTCCCTGCCCTCTAGGTCTGCCTTTTAGATAATGAAGTTTCTGAAGGCGTTGCTCAAAACAAACTCACTAAAAAGGAAAGGAAAATAAAGGGGGGGCGGGGGGAGGAATATGACAGAAAAGCACATGTTTTTGCATTTCTTCTGAGTTTATTCGGAATTATATCCATCTGGGTGAAACAGCTAACTCCCCAGCAAATTAATGGTCTGATGATTCAGGGAAATGTAGAGGTAGGTTCTTAGTATAAAATGCATGTAGATGAAGAAAGGGGCGCACAGATGTGAATCTAGTTTGGTAGGATAGATTTTTTGTAGATTAAGGATTAATTTGGAAACAATAGGCTCCTAATAAAATGCCAACGTTACAGCAGTTTTATTAAAACACGTCTTGGAATAAAGGATCAAATTCTCTTGGACTCAGCTGCAGCCCGCTGAGGAACCTGAGTAGAGGCACCATTTATTAGCAGAGGCGACTCATTAGAGAGGGGGAAATTGCTGTCGGCTGGGAACTCGGTCCCGCTTGAGCTGGAAGTTTTGCCTGAGGAGCTCAGGATCGGCCCCTTGCCGTGCCCGGGTCCCTACCGCCCGCTGCAGTGCGGGAGCGGCGCTCACCTCTTCCCGCGGGGAAAGGACATCAGTCTGCGCCACGAGAACGCTCCGCTGTCTCTAAAACAGTGATCCCCTGGCCAGCCAGTCTGAGCAGAGCAGCAGTACCTACAGATGCTCAACAAATGATCGCCTAAAATACGAAACGCTGATTCCTCCTCTTTTTACAGTCTTTTTTTCTTTTTTTTTTTCCTTTTTGTGACAGCAACTTCTGGAGATTAATCCCTCTCTAGAGTTTGCCCGTGCCTTGTCATGTCAGTAGCGTCCTGCACAACTTAACGAGATAAACCCTGACAAGCTAATCAGGCTGGACGGGGGCTGGCATCGCGTCCTGGNGGCGCGCAGGGGACGAGCCCTGAACTTGGCGGTGCCCGTGGCTCCCCGGGCCTCTCCGCCGGGACTGCGCTCCGCCGCCGCCCTGGGGCTCCCGGGCCACGGGGCAGCCCCTGCCCCAGCTCCTTGAGCTGGAAGCCGAGCGCTGAGTATCGTTTTACCCGGAGAATTAG
>VXAC01002418.1:303018-327397 GCA_013399225.1 Rhipidura dahli
CCTCCCGCCGCCCTGTGTCTTTCTCCTCCCGCTGTCAGGTGACTTTTTAGCGTTAGAAGCTAATGAGCGTGGATGCTCTGGGGATCCCAGTGATGGACCCTGCTGCTCTCTCCAGGCGGAACACGGCGCTGAGATTAGTAGACTTGGCGGGGGCTCCTCGCCACCATCACCACCCCCCTCAGAGCATGACAGGCTTCCCCGACTTCGCCGGGCACCCCCACACCACGGCGCCCACGCAGCCGGGGGAACACGCCGCCGAGTCCCGCCTCGGGCCGCAGCGGCTCCGGCCAGAACACATGGGGCACCGCCACCATCCTCCTCCTCATCCTCCTCCTCTGCATCACCCCGCGGCCCTTAAGATCAGCCCTGCCCCTCATCCCCACCACCAGCTCCACCATCACCACCATCATCATCATCATCATCATCATATGGCAGGCCAAGCCGCGGTGGTCTCTAGTCAAACGGCAGCGTTTGGCCCGGCGCAGTCACCAGCAGCCCCTTACCCCGTCTCTCACCCAGCCCAGGCTCTGGCAGCAGGTAGGGACTTCTTCATACGCAGAGACCTGCCGGCCCCACTCATGCCAGGGCTGACCGAGCAGCACCCCGCTGCAAGTTCTCACCACGGACTGTTTGTCTCAACAACAGGTAGCTACCCCGGACACCATGGTCACCACCACCACCACTCAGAAGCTGGGAATCCCTCTCTGTTCACTGGACTCCATGAGCAGCCTCCCCATGCAGCTCCAGGTGGCCATCTAAACGGACAGCTCAGACTGGGGTTACCTGGAGAAATGTACGCCAGGTCTGAACATTTCACTCAAGTACCAGCCTCCAGGACAGATCATTTTGCTGCTTCTTCGCTTCATAACTACAGTGGTATGAATCTGAACATGAACCTGGCTCCACACCACGGCCCGGGTGCCTTCTTTCGTTACATGAGGCAGCCCATCAAACAGGAACTCATCTGTAAGTGGATTGAGTTGGACCAGACTCCCAAAAAATTATGCTCGAAAACTTTCAGCACAATGCACGAGCTGGTGACTCATGTCACAGTGGAGCACGTTGGAGGACCCGAGCAGCCCAATCACATATGTTTCTGGGAAGAGTGTCCAAGAGAAGGGAAACCTTTCAAGGCCAAATATAAACTTGTAAATCACATCAGAGTCCACACAGGTGAAAAGCCTTTCCCCTGCCCTTTCCCAGGCTGTGGCAAAGTGTTTGCCAGATCAGAGAATCTCAAAATACACAAAAGAACTCATACAGGTCAGTATGTAAAGCTCTCTTTACTCTCTTTCTCTCTGTTTTTCAGCGTACTGTTTTGCCTTTTTTTTTTTTTTTTTTTTTTTTTTTTTTTTTTTTTGGGGGGTTTTTGAGCACTGAAGCTTGCTTCATCACTTTAAGAAACTTGTGCAAATATTCACTGCTTTTCAAAAAATGATCTGCCATTAGCCAATATAATACATTAAAATTTTCCTTGCTNAATCTGCTGTAGTGTTTATGTGGGTAGATCTGTGTAAATATCGAATGATATAGCTACTATTTCTGCTAATTCACACAGGCGAGGATTTTTTTTTTTTTTGATTTAAAGTAGTCGGGGGGAAAAATGAAATCATTGTGCAAGCTCACAAATTAAAAGTGAACAATGGAAGTTACAACTTGTCTAGTCAGTTTTGACTGATGTCGCTGAGATGCTGCTGCTCGAACATTGTGAGAATAACACAGCTGCGACCTTTTCGTTCAACAGTTCTGTTTTGGGCAGAGGGAGTTTCAAATGTTTGATCTGAATAACACTGACATTTTTAATGAGCATTGCCTTCCAACGACTTTCTGCATTCGCAAATATGGGGAGCTGCAAGTTCTTATTCTCGTGAGGGAAAAAAAAAAAAAGAAAAAGAAAAGAAAGAAAATAAACCCTTGTATTGTTTCGGCCTGTACATTCTGAAATGCCATTTGCAGATCTGGTAGGCGAAACTGGGACATGTGTCAGAAACATCTGTTAGTTCTAGTTAACAGAAAATAAAGTAACACGATGGACGATCTTGCAAAACTACGTTTGAACTCTTCCGGCCAGGAAAGCATTTATAATTAATGAAATTGCACGTAGAAAGTTTTCACACTTCCAGGAGCAGCTTGTGAAGTTGTATTAATTAGTTTAGCAGACGGTGTTTGTAGTCTATAGCGCTGGCTTGGGGTTTTTTGTTTTTTTTTTTTTTTTTTTTTTCTTTTTTTTTTTTTTTTTTTTTTTTTTTGTTTTTTTTTTTTTTTTAAAAAAGATAAGAAATTAGACNTTATTTTTTTTTCTCTAAAGAAGATAAGAAATAAGCCCTTTTTGGAAAATTTAATCTGTTCCAGTGTAGGGTTTTCCACCTCCCACCCTCTTCTGTACAGCCTTATGCACTGCGAGGGAAACTACATAATCCTATTGTAAGATCTGCTTACAGCCAAACGATTTTTTTCGCCTTCCAGTTCATAAAACTCCCCTTCCCCCATGCTCGGTGCAGAGCTTGACCTTCCAGGAGTTGCAATTTTTATGATAGAGCGCGACGTGATATAATATGCAGAACATACACTAATTTCGTATCGCTATCGTCTAAACATAGCACTGAGATTTTACAGCGACCGTCACTCGNACGTAACTTGTATCCCAGCCAGTTCCTTGTTGGATCAGCACAGGTACAGCCATTAACCGGGAGAGCTCATCTCTTAATGACAGTGTTTTTCTTAAGTAAACAAACTTTTACTGCTCTTTAACGGCCTTACTGTTTGAAGTCTCTGAAGCAGAAAATGGTTAAATTCTTGGGAAAACTGACCTACATCGGAGATGCAGGTTCAGGGCAAACCCGAGAGCGGAGATTTGCGTTTATTAAACAGTATTCGGCGCGTCTGTACTTTTGGCTTTAACTTTCTCGGTGATTAATTGCTGTATTGTGCAAACTCCTGCAGGGCCTTTATGGTTCCACCGTTTCTATTAAACATCCAGAAGTTGTCAAAAACGCAATGTTTCTGAAACCCTAATAGAACTCACTACGAATTATTCATGAAGACAGTTCTAGATTCAACAGGAAAATTATTGCCTCCTTAAATATTAATGACTTCTGATTTCTCCGAGGCTGGGGAACAGGCAGAGGGATATCTGGCCATGTACGAGTTTTCCAGGTTGGAGGATAAGGCCGTTAAGGCGGCGGCAACGGGACGAGCAGGACGGGCTGGGATCACTTCATCGCCTTCCCTGAGGGCCAGGAACAATAGTGCGAGGCGTGGGACGGAGCCCCGCTCCTTCCCTGCGGCCCCCGCCGCCCCCGCGCCTCGCTCTCAGCCCGGGAGCCACCAGCTCCGGCTTCCCCCCACCACCCCTCACCCGGAGAAGTTGGCAAATACCTTAATCCACTCCCGGAGACGGGGGATTATGCCACAAATTCCAAGCTGAATTTCACTGAACACTTTTGCCCAGCTACAAGTGTGGGGGTAAAATGGCGGTTGAGTCTCCATCGCCCGCGGAACTTTGTGCGTGGCTGCGGCTCCGTGCCCGGGCTGCGGCAGCCGGGACCTGTGCAGTATCCTCTCCCTGCCGGGCAGGGATTTCCGCGTAAGAAAACCTGCTCTCGCGAAAGGAATACTTGCAAATGGCTCGGATGGCTCCTCTTTATTGAGGCGTTCAAGGAATGCAACCCGGGCAGCTGAGAAAATGCTGCCCTCTTCCCACTTGAAACCCGGCTGCACGGACGGACATTTCAGTGGCTCTTTCAGGGGGGCTAAGCGAAGTTGAACGTTTTTCAACTCGGCAAAGCGCAGTGCGGCGCAGCCTGCTTTTACCTGAATGGAACTCACTTTGCCCAAGCAGTGCTTATGAGGATGCCTTTCCCTGGGGTCTCCTAACTTACTGCTTGCTTGTACTACACTAATATCCTTGATTTGTTGTCGCAACTTAGATGCTGAAGGTCAAATTATTTCCTTACGCGGAACTCTAATTAGATTATAGGCGGGCGTGTATCTATGCATATGCACCGCTGTATGTCGACAGTGTTTGGTTACAGAATCCGCATCGTTTTGTGAGAGACCTTATTTTTAACCTCTTCCATTCCTTCCCTCCAAAGCCAGGTATTTACCCATCCTCTGTGCAAATGTTAGCGGTGCAGGATGTCAGTGCTCCTCATTGACTATTACAATGAGGAAAGGACTTACATTAAATGCGGAACCATGAGCCTTTCGCACCCACCTTGCATAAAGTGCATTCATGTGAAATATTTGGAATGCCTTCCTTTATTTGCCTCTGCTCGCAGCCGAGCCCGCCGTAGGCTGAGTCTCTCCTAAATTTAATCATGACGAATTGAGAGGGAAAAAAATAAAAACGTCAACCACAAACGCACAACCCAAGAAATTAAAAAACCAAACCAAAACAAACACACAAAACCAAATATTGGAAGTCCTTTCGGCCACATACGCCATGATGGTGAACACAGTTGCTTTGTTTGCACTTCACGTAAGGTTAGGCCGTGTGTTTTTGTGGAGTCCTCTCTGCCCTGATACTTTTTGACTTTTGACAGATGAAGAGGTTATTTTCATAGTCGGTTGGTGCAGGACCTGGGTACCCCTTGGTAAGCAGGCTTTTGCAGTTTGCTATTGTCAGCGACAATAATGCCGTCAGCATTTCATCCTGAAGCTGGCTGTGGCGTATTTCCTTGAAAACCTCCTGTGTATCGTCTACTATGCACACGATTCGAGGTTAAACTTTCACACGACTCCAGCAAAACGATTGTATTTCTACTATGTGTAACATCACTTATTATATGATCAGACAATTTAATCCCGATTGCAATTCCTTCAGCGACTGTGTAGGTTGAAATGAAAAGGGAATCCTACTCTCCCGACAGTGCTGTGCACTGGCCTAGTCATCCTTCTGCTGAATCTTTATCGTTTTGCCCCCACAATCAATGTCTTTCTGAAATATTTTGTACTTTAGCACATGGTATCAGCAAGCTGGGGAGTGGGGAAAAGAAGGGGATGTGGATCTTCCATGGCATTGTAATCAGTTCAAGTATGAAGCGGATGAAATATGATCTGGCCAAGTTATGAAAAATATTTCCACGTGCACCTGGGGGACTGTGAGAAATGTATTTAACGTAAAAGCCTTCAAAGGGATAAATCACTGACCGCTCTTTCTGCAGGACTTCGGAGTCTGCGGGGACAGCACAGGTTTGCTCGGAACGAGCAGTTCTCCTCTAAGTTTTTCTTGTTTCGGAGCTTTGTCTTTTGCACAAACCCCCAAGATGACACAAACACGGGGCAGGGGAAAAAGAAGGAGAAGCTGGACGGGCAGGGCGCTCCGCATGCAGAGCCGGCCGTGCATCCGGATGGGCACGGAGCGACGGCTCCGGGGCATGCTCGGCGGGGTCCGTGGGGAAGGGCAGGGCTAGTGAGAGGAGATGCCGCGGGGAGAGGAGCCGTGTAAGGGCCGGAGAGAGGGGTCCGGGGAGGCTGTGGGCTGGGGAGGAGGGTGCTGGATGCGCTGCTCCCGGCCCCGCCGCCGCCACTAATGGCTGTGCTCGCCCATTGCCTCCTGCAGGGGAGAAGCCGTTCAAATGTGAATTCGAGGGCTGTGACAGGCGCTTCGCCAACAGCAGCGACAGGAAGAAGCACTCGCATGTCCACACCAGCGACAAGCCCTACAACTGCAAAGTGAGAGGCTGCGACAAGTCCTACACCCACCCCAGCTCCCTGAGAAAACACATGAAAGTGCACTGCAAATCCCCTCCTCCCAGCTCCGGCTACGAGTCCTCCACGCCCTCCTTGGTGTCCCCCTCCTCGGACTCCGGCCGGGAGCCCCCCGCCTCCTGCTCCCACGCTGAGCCCTCCGCGCCCGCGCAGCCCGCCGCCAACC
The DNA here is from genome assembly GCA_013399225.1 of Rhipidura dahli. Lineage (NCBI taxonomy): Eukaryota > Metazoa > Chordata > Aves > Passeriformes > Rhipiduridae > Rhipidura > Rhipidura dahli. The sequence continues at coordinate 308,897 of VXAC01002418.1, forward strand.
TGAGCGANTTTCTTTCCCCTTCCCTTCAGTGGTTTCATACGGATTTTCTCTGTACAGATTTTCTCTTGTCAACAGTACTGTGTGCTGCACTGTTCTGTTCACCCACGATTTTCTGTGAGAGTGTGGTTTTTTAAAGAAATATATATATATATAAACTATTATTTGTTACCAATTTGTACAAAATGGATCCATTAAATTTTTTGATTAATTAACCCGTTCGATGGACGTTTCTGTAAAGAATCTCCTTACTTTTCCCTCTTTCTGTATATAAATACATATATATATATTTCATCCCCCACCCAGTAGTCGCTAATAAAGAAAGGCCCAGGGGGGTGCGATGATTGACTGTCCATTTTAGCTCCCACTGGTAATGACTTCTAATACCTAAACACGCCCGTTCCCACCCAGAGTGCGGCTCCTGTTGAACTGTGGGCGCCGAAGCTCCCGGGGGGGCGGTTCTGACGGGGTGGGGGGAGACCATTCTCTGACGTCACTGCCAGGGCGGGGGCCGGGCAGCCCCCCGGCAGCGCCGGGACCTGGGGCCGATGCTCCACGGCTCTGCCCTGCGAACAGCCCCGAGGAGAAATGAACTGCTCCCACAACGCGCCTTTAGCATCTCCATCCTGTCCCAGAGTCTCAAACCTATAGGGTTCACTGCACTGGTTCAAAGAAAGAAGGGAGGGGGGTAAAAAATAAACAAACCCCAAAATATATAAACAAACCTCTCCACTGGGGTAGCTTGAAACTACCAAATGGTGCCGTTTTAATTACTTTAATGATGTTTAAGAATACCAGATAGTATAGGCAAATAAATAGCATGGGCTGCTGGAAGGAGTTTCTATGGCTTTTGGAGAGCAGACAGAAGGCTGCTGNTGGAAGGAGTTTCTATGGCTTGCGGAGAGCAGACAGAAGGCTGCTGTAATGGCATCCTCTCATGTCTGACAGATCACCTCTGCACCCAGGTGACTGGGGTACTGTGTGTGTACAACTCTGCACACATGCACATACACACGTGTATGTTGATACCTATAAATACAAAAACTACAGGAAAATAAATAGCTGGTCAGTGACTAAAAACACCCCAATGCCTAGTGCTTTCCTTACTTATACATCTGTATTTTTCTCCCAAGGCACCAAGTCGACATTCCTTCATTCATTCGCCCAAACTCAACAACTTCTGTATTTAAACACCACAGATAGTGACATCATGTTGCTACTGGGAGTACACTTAGGGAATCAGCTAGGTGAGAGCAGTGTGGGAAAGAGGAGCCTAAACAGGGGAGAGCTGTGCCCCTCTTCAGCCCTCGAAACTTGTGTCATGGAAATCGAGAAGTACAGCAGCCAGATGTGCATAGGGACGATGTTTCCATCATGTCCTGAGATCTGTTTATTTCTTTATTTCTCTATTTGCAGAAGTATTTGGATGTGGAGGCTAATCACCTTTAATTTTTCATTTGCTTGTTACAGATGTCTACCCCGTTGCTCTCAAGGTAATCTAGACAGACGAAGCTGAAAGCCTGAATCTTATGCCTTAGACATCAAAGCAAGCTCGCACAAAGAAGTATTTCTTCACAACGGTGAATCTTCATGGTAAGTTAGGATTTCTATGGCAATAGGCAAGTCATACTTAAATAGTGAAAGGCGAAGTCTGGAGCCCGTCCAGTCTTTTCATTAAGGACATAATATTTACGTCTAACAGGCCCTTTTTCTTGTGTATACAAGTATATATTTTTGTTTGACGTGAACTAAATCATTTTCATTTAATTTCCGGTAAACAAAACCCACGCGAACAGGGCACTTGTTCCAGACCATAATAAAAATGGATAAGACTGTCAGGAAGAAAAGGCCTGTTTGAACCGTCGCCTCAGCTCACTTTTGTTTCTGCTTTCTGCCAGGATCAGAGAATGCATTTGGGATTTGAGGGCGAGTTTCTAAAGGCAAGGAAATGGTTTTTAAGGGGGGAAAGAAAAGGAGAAAGGTCTAATCAAGCTCGGGTTGTTCAAAGGGCCTGATTTTGGGGTTGAAAGTGTGAGTTTTATGGTGCATCAGCATGCCACGTTAGGATCGCTATGGTAATGAGGAGAGCAATAGCAAGCGGCCTTCAAAGGAGGCACACTCCATTTGAGACAGTCTATTAAGATACATTTGCACTGACCTTTGGTTTCATGCTAGCTTAATACACTCAATCTGCTCCCCGCTAGAGATAGACTTCCTCCACCTAATGCACTTCGGCGGAGCTGGGTTTTGCTGGGTTTCGCCCTCCCCCCGAGGCGGGCTCTGTTCCGACGCTGTAGCCCTGGTCTCCTTCTCCCCAAAGTAAGGGACTGCCAGCCCCCGGGCTCGGCGGGAGCTGCCGCCCGCTGTCCCCAGCCTTTCTGACCAGCTTCTAGCAGCAAAACTGGCCACAAAGCCTGAGAATTGCTTCCCTTTCCTCCCCACCAAGTTGGGAGGGGAAGGTAGGCTGGGGACTGGAAGATCCCCCTCCTTGGGCTGCCTCTGTCTCAGGGAGTAGGTGTCCCGATGGAAGTCCCCCAGGACCTGGAAAGTAGGGTGAAGTCCAGGGGGAGATGCCCGTACCCCCCTTCCCACTCCACCCGGTCCCACTGTAGCTGCGCGGCAGCGAGCGGAGGCTCCGCGGTGCGGGGGAACTTGACACCCGCATGGCCGGGGCCATGGGCGCTGGGCCATGGGCCCGGGAAAGTTAGAAGTCCATGTTCCAGTAATTGTCTTGTTGTTTATTTTATCCAAGTACCCTAGTGAATAGGGGAAAAATAAACACGGGGAAAAAAATTCAAACAGTTGAGTCGTCTTTAGTGCCAGCCCTTGTGGTTGAATAAAAAGGATGGTCCAATTTCTATTGAGCTGAGAAATCTTTGAAGTGGGAGTTATTATCTGAGAAATTCCTGCTTGTCGTCCTAACAACGCTGATGAAACGTAAAAGGTTCTTTGTCAGCGATTTGTTCTCCTCTCTGTCAAACTCACCCTGCCCGTTAGCTTTAAACCGTTTCTAAAGAGATAAAATCAAACTTTTAAAGATAACTTTAGGGGCCCAGAGGGTGCAGAAAATACCAAACTATCGAATCCTGTGTATAGACATACATCTGGATATATGTGGCTGTGTCTGTGTGAAACCCTGAGTGTGTACAGATGTCCATAGATGTCTGTATGACCTTACAGTTCGAAAGTTGAAATTATGTCCATTGTTTTTGCATTTCACCCTCCAAACTTTTCCGTCTAATAAATTATTCCTAAACATACTCTGCACAGAATGCGATTCTTGGGCGAAGGCAGAAATGTTGGGTTTAATTAACACCACTATGTGACCAAAAATGTTTTCTTTCCAGTAGAGTGAAAGCAAGAGCGTAGACATAGAGTAAAATCTTTGATCATTTAACAGTCCGAATACCTATCAAGCTTGTATATACTGCAATGTATTGAAGTTGTTAACGCATTCAAAGTGATGGCTTCCATATGCTCTCATGTTTTATTGTCCGTTCGTGTAAGGGTAGTCGAACTGCATCCCTTTTGTATCTTCATTTTATAAACATAACAGTGTTGTACTGAAATGATTCCCTGATCAAGTTTTATTTAGTAGTTTCTCATTGGAGATCATGCAATGCCCTGTTCGGAATATGAATTCCTTGAAATTGTAACTCACTGGTGTACTTCTGTTTTAGTTGTTACAGAATTATCTGAGCCAAATCCGGCCATTCTAAGCCAAATCATTAATTTAATAGGACCTTTTCTGAGTAAAGACAGAGTCAAATTAGAGTGGAGTGGGTATTACTATTATTATTGTTATCATTTTTTGATACTGTCATATTTATGGGAAAATCTAACACATTCTTTGTGAACTGTTCAGAGAAGAAGCCTCTGAAAAATGTAGCTTGCAGAAAAAACATTTAAAATGTTGGTATGCTGTATCTCTTTCCAGACTTCTTATATTCCTTATTTTTCTTTATCATATGTTTGGCAATGAAGGAATGTTCTGTTGTGTGCTTGAACATACTATTTATTTTTAATATTTGGATCTTTTTTACAATAAATATTTATAAACATTTCATTTCTATGGTTATTTTTACAAATGTGCACTTTTAAAATATGTGTTTGTACTGATGATACCGAGCCATTCCTAAAACACTGTGTAATCAACCTTCTCTTCCTGTTGGTTTTTATATTAATTGAAAAAAAAAATCCCCAAACCTGTGTACTATTAATGTGGTGTACGATCAAGTATTAATGAGTGGTTTTTGTTGGTCTATAACCTTTTTTAATGTTAATCGTTTTAGGTTGGCATTTCCATTAAAAGAACAAAACAAACCCCTTCTTTGGCTTCATTTCTGAGACCACATTTTTCAGATCGCAGACTTCAAACCAATTGCACTTTAAGCATTGACCAAGGCGCAGGGTGCGCGGAAACAGAGCCCTGTGTCACTCAGGTGGAGCCCTGTCCCTCTGGGGGTGGGTGTGTGTCCCGTTACCTCTGCAGTGTCACCCTGGCTCCTGACAGGCACTGGGCGACTCCGGGGACACTAACATCGGGGTGCTGAGCACCAGCACTCGGGGGATTAGCGTGAGTTTTCAGCGGGGCCACCCCGAGAGGCTGCTGCTCCCCTCCTCCCCAAGGGTTGTTGTTTCGCAAGATAAAAGTGTTAGTTTGAAGAATTTCCCTCCCTCCAGAACGGGTCTCCGTCACAGCGAACTATAACCTTTCTATAAGGTTCCTAGGAGGACTTAGGGCATTTTATTTCTTTTTTAAGAGAGGGAATTCTTTCATCAGCTAAAGTAATCTGAAAGTAAGCCTTCTTTGCCTTGCGTATTCTCCTGACCGCTGTTAATACGTTCCGGGGTTTCTCAGCTCCTGAACCTGCTCAGAGCTCCCTTCGCATGCCAAAAGCCAGCTTTGCTGTTTTGAGGGATGCAGCAGCCTTGGGCACACCGCGGCCCGGACGCGGCGGGCGCCTTGCGCATGCGCTGCCTTGGTTTCTTTAAAAAAAAGAAAACTTGAAAGAAGTTGCCTAACACAGAGAGATGACAAAAAGTTGGCTTTAGCTGCCAGAATATTGTCGATAGGGAATACATTTGACTACATGAAGGGAGAGAGAGAGAAAGGAAGAAAATAATTTAAGAAATAATAGAATTCAAGAAAAAGAAATGAAGGAAAACATTTTTGCTGGTCTGTAAAAGACAAAAAACTGCCCCATAAAGGAAAGGAAGGCTAACAGTACATGCTAATTAAAGAATACAATTCTATGGTCTATAATGATTGAGCGAAGACATGTACTTATTACACTTGACTGTCAACAAGGGAAGGAATGTCCCTTCAGACAGCATGGTGAGAGACGTGTGGGCATTATTAGTGGCCCTTTTATAGACATTGCCTTTTCTTTCTCAATGCTGACAAACCATTTTGGAGGGAACCATCCCCTGTTGCTTCCTATCATCGATCCCCATGCAAGGCCCTGCATTGTGCAAGTGCATTAATTAAAGACCATTCATTTAACAAAAGCACATTGTATGTTCAGGAAAGGAAGATTAGAAATATGAATCAGTAACCGAGACCCGTTTCCGCCACCTTACCGGGAGAAGCGGAGGGGAAGGAGGTGCAGCTTGAGGTTAAACACCCTACACCTCCCGGACGGAGCGGGGCTCAACCCCGGTTGGGCTTTTTGGGAGAGAAATCCTGAAACTGATTACAATTGAAAACAACAACAACAACAAAAGGTTGTCAGGTGTCTCTGTGGGCGCCAGATTGCTCGGCCCTGCTCGGCGCCTCGCCAGCCGCCCGCTCCAAGGGGCCGACCAGCCCGGAACGGCACGGCTCGGCCCGGCGCCCCTTCCCGGGGCCGGGCCCCCCACCCGGGAGCTCCCGTGTCCGGGACTGGTGTGCGTGTGTACGCACATCCTCACACACATTTGTTATGTCAACGGGCGTTCTCCAGCTGCACGTAGAGGCGCAGGCACACGGACCTGCGTCCATCCCTCCCCACCCCAGCGCTGCCCAGATTTTTGCAGTGCGAAGGAAAAACCATCTGGTGCCCCAAAAGCCGGTCGCGACACAAACGTGACTTATCGTGAGAAGGTAGAAGGAAAACACAGGGAGAAGGAGGTTATGAGGGAGCGGGGGAAGGACAGAAGACGGATTCCCAGTATCACCCACATGACTTGCTAAGCGGCTCCAGCTCCTCTAAAACCTCTGGGCCATATGTCAGTTTATTTACACCCTTTGTCTTTTCGTGTGTCGCCTAATGAAATAATATTCCTGGGATATAAATGAAAGTAAGCTAGAGTAAACAAACAAGGGCAGCGCCTGCTAAAGCGATATGTAGCATTTCTGAGTTTCCAACAGAGTATGTCGTTCCCATGGTTATAATGGGGCCAGGATAGCAATTAAAGCTTTTAGTTAAAGCCCCTAGATTTTTAATGCTGAATGACACGTTGACTCCATTTTCTTATAGATGATTTAGAGTTTTTTGCAGGATTACACTATGGGAGGAAAAGGAGGGGGAAGGACAAAAGTCACCGCAAAAGCAACCCTGTAATAGTTAAAAAAAATGGCACAACAGACTAAGGTGTTCCTAATGATGGCAACATCTCAGAGAAACCTCTGCAATTTCCCGTGAGGCTGACTTTATTCTCAACTTCTTCTACATTTGGATCCACCCCGCTCCGAAGCCAGGACAACGCTGGTTCCTCTGGATGGGGCGCCGAGACCCAACAGAGCTGCAGAGGGTGCAGGCAACAGCTCCCGCGTTTCAAAATCCGCGCATCAGCTTCGTCTTCTTCTTCGTCATGAGGCAGCCAACCCCACGGCCGGGCTGGAGTTCGCCGATCTACAAGGAACCCTTTTTCCTATAACAAGTAGGACACTCCAATAGACCGGCAGATTTTTTTTTTTCCTCCCTCCCCCCTAGTCAATGTTACCCAGAGGATCGGCTCTATACAGCCGCAAAACCCGTGTCCGGGTCATTGCGGGTTGCCTGGACCGGGGAAGCCACCCCGGGGGTCCGCGCTGAGCCCCCGACAGCGGGAGCCGGGCTGAGCCCTGCGGGGCTGCGCCGCCCGCCCAGGCTGGGGGAGGCCCCCGGGACGGCGAGGCCCGCTGCCAGCAGCTCCCTCTTGCCACCCTTGCCTCCCCCGCCTCGCTGCTGCCCCTGAGGATACCTGCACGCTCTGAGCACAGACAAAAGCGAGGACACCACCACTCACCTATCATCCCCCCAACTGTTTCGGGAAGACACACAAAAAAATAGTCTTCAACTTTTGACTAGTGTCTCCTGGCTTAAATTATCCTCTGCCCTGGGTGGGGGCAACAGTGAAGCAATGTGAGCGCCTTGCTCCACTGCCTGCTCCCGCGAGCGGCCGGGAAACAGGGTGCATCTGAACTTGGGCACAATTGGGCTGCCCGCCCGCAGCCCTCCCTCTTCCCTCGTCACGGGGAGTCCCGGAGTGGGGAGTCAAAGGGAGGTTTCAGGGGGGGAGGTTTTGTTATCCCTACCTGAGGACAGATTAATCCTCGCATATACTTGATGAAGATGAAGATCTTGCTGGGAGGAAGAGGGAAAAAACGGGTAGGAAAAGAAAAGAATCACTGGATTGTTATTGTCTAGAAAACAGGCCACCTTAAAAAACCTGTTGTAGAAATACAGAGAGTCCTTTAAGTGTGAAATATCATTTCATTGTAAATAGTCAAAAAAGAGTCGGTAATCCAACTTCCGGAAACTGTTCTGAATTATTTCAGCAGACTCTTTTAAAAGAGGATTAGCAGGGCTTTAGGGGCAAAATCCTTCTGTTTTATTCAATCTCTGATTTTATGTTATAATTACTAGATGTAAAGACTCGCGAATTAGTATGCAGGCGTCGTTCAGACATTATGCAGGTGCTATTCTAATCATTCAGCTTTTTAATTAAGGAACGAGGTAAGAAAACAGAATCATAAAAACACTTTTGTGAGAGCTGAGAAAATCGTGAGCGACTGCATGAATAAAGCCTTTATACCTTATCCTGACAGGTCAGACACCAATTGCCTGACTTACGACCTTTTCTTGCTGAAACAATGGTTAACAGCTTTCTCACCTTGTTCCCATTATAGCCTTTATTCTCGCAGAGAATTTATGGAAATGGTCCTAAAATGCTTACACTAAAGAGGGAGATGCAAAAAGGTATTGCAATTTTAATTGGTGCGTGTCCCGTACAAAGATACTTTAATTCGGGTCGTTCGGGAATTGAGGGACTAGGCTCGGCACGAGGATTTGGGTAGGTCGAAACGGTTTGAAGTACAAAATTCTCCTTTAGGAGAGGAGGAGACACAAACAAACAAAAAAGCCACCCAAAGTTGCAGGAATAACCGGACAGCCGCCGCGGCTGGGACGGCGCCGGGTCTCCCTTTGTTCAGCGCATCAGAAGGCATCGTGTTCCTTGGTCCCGCGATGCAAACTTAAAGCCTTTGTGGGGCTTTGTTATTATTATTTAATTTCTTTCCCTTGCCTTCCTCCTCTCCCCTCCTCTCCACCCTCCCCACGCCTGGCACGACTGCATCACGTGTATTAACATATGAATGAAACAACCAGAGCCAATGCACTTAAGGTAATACCTATGCTCCGTTCTCGCCTGATTATCTTTTTATAGAAAGTTACATTAACTAATGACATTTACATAAATATGAATAATTAGTAAGGTAAGTAATTCTGCTCCGACGGGGGAAGGCGGAGTAGGGAAGAACCTGAGACCTGAGCCCAATTTTCGTCTCCGTAGACCTGGACGCTGCTTCGCCCTGGCACTGGACAGGAGGCATGGAGTCCTCTGCGGGGAGGAGGAGAACTGTCACGTTTATATTGTTCTCTCTCTCACTCTTTTTTTTTNCCACTGTGACATTCTCTGGGCTTAGGCCATTTTTCATAACGCAGCTGATACGCTTTTGTGCAGCTAAGGCGACCAAACAGATGAATAACGAGAACAGTCTCTCGAAAACTAAAGCTTCCAGCTTTTCCCATCTTTTAAAAGTTAAGTAAAATGAGAGGTGCGTGTAAAAAAACCCCTTCCAAATCCAAAACCCAAATCCCATCACGCCAAAGATCAGGGCAATACTTTTATACCTCTGAATGGTAACGATGCCTTTTAAACAACTTACTGCACACACACACACACACANGTGAAACTTTTCTCTTGTGCCCCTCTTTTATCTCCCCTCCAGACCTTCAGTTCTGAGCAGAGTTCAGCGGCTGTAAATGATAGGTTCCCAAAAGCATCAATCCGCGCTTCTCTAGTACTTGGACGAGAACAATGCAAGTATTAGGATATCAGCCGCACTCGAAATGATCACGCGTTAAATTATTTTGCTTTCACGGATGAGGGGGCTTTTTTCCAATGTAAATCAAGCGCTTTAGTTATTAAGTCTGAACACTAATCTCCAACAACCTTTACATAATGTGGCAGAATGTGCCACACCACTTCGCACCTGCACTCTGAATAGAGCCGCCTTTTCAATGTAAGACACGCTTGTTGCCCCTGGGCTCCAAAGGAGTTGTGTGAATAAGTCAAGCTTTTTGAATACCCCTACTCGCTTTCTCTTCCTCCTTTGATCACAGAAAATGTCTTCTAATTTGTCCTTTTTCATTGTAACAACGTTTTCAAGTCTCTTTTTATTTTCCAAACCACATATTTATAAAGAACATAAATCGCCCCAGAAAACAAAAGTTCTCTCCTCGCCAACTGGCCGAGTAGCCTATGACCACTTTGTTATTCACAAGGAGAAGGGGAAAACAAAGTTCTCGCAAAGACTGTTGCTTCTTGAGTTTGTCCTAAACAAATGTTTAACTTTGGGACGGGACGCGGGGGGAGAAACATGTTTGTTTCCTTCAAAAGTAAGGGCAGGTCCATTTGCCTTGAGAATCTGCTCTCTGCGCTCTCGAGGCTGGTGGCCAGCTGCGTTTCGACCTTCTACCGGCGATAAATGGCGAGGAGGAGGGCAGAAGGGACCGGTATCTCTCTTTGACCACTGGAGTGACTGAGGCCTCCGCCAACTTCCTGAGTCCACCAGACAGCTCAGGGCGAAGCCAGCTGTAGCGAGCGGGTATGCACGCATTAATTCTTTGCTGAGCTGCCTACTTTAACGACCTTCGAGGATAATGAAATCTAATTTATAAATCCGAGAAAGATGTCAAAGTTAATAGGGAGCGGAACCGCTGAAAAAACCCTCTGCGCTCCGTTATCCCCCACCCCGCATCGCCCCGACACTATTTTTCCGCCAAGGAGTGGGGCAGCGGCTGCCCCAGCGCCGAGTGCGCGGTGCCCGGCCCAGCGTCTCCAGACTGCCCTGCCCACTCCGCAGCCCCGCATCAGCTGCGGGGGCAGAGGCGAGAGCCCAGCAGGGGTTCCGCCCCCTGCTTCCCCTCAGCCCTTTCTCAGGCATCTCCGAGGTGCTTTGCCAGAGTGTCTGCTAAGGAGCAGTAGGTTAATGGCATTTTAGTGAAGTTGCTCTCTCTGCAGGCTAAGCCCAACCTAGGAGTTTCTCACTCCTCCTTCTCACAGACGGGTTTCCGGACGACTCTTTAACATCCCTATTCATTAGCACGTTAATCAAGGTTGTAATCCCAGCGAAGAGGTGCATTCCTGCTGCAGCTAAAGCCGCCTCTCGAGCGTGCACCTATGTGCAGCGCTGCGCAGCGCCCGCTCCCCCCTCCGACGGGTGCTTCCACCGAGAGGCTGTTTCCCTACATTACCGTAGGCTCCGGGTAAGAAAACTAACAAACCCTTCTAATACAGTTTAAAACACTTTGATGTCTTGCCAAGAAACACACTTCCTTCAAGAGACAAGTCAACATTTGTTTTTCACATTAAATGGCATTTAGTTGCCACTGAAAAAATGATGCTGAAGGACCACTTTTTAATTCGATGTATAACAACCGCGGGGGTCTAAGAGAAAATAACGGCGAAAGCTATAGACACAAATAACTAAATTACCAAAACGTTAGTATATCTCCTAGGTTCATTAATATGTAACAGACTCCCCAGTTAATCTCCAAAAGCCAGTGTTCCCCCTCTAAAATAGCACTCTGGGACGAATTGTACAGGAGATCAATCACTGCTAATGCAGTAAGGTTTACTGCAAGGGGGGAAAAAGCTATTTACACCTTCAAATAGAAGCTTTTGAGATTTAAGAGTAAGGGTCATACATCACCAAGAATAAATGATTATGAATTGGTAAACGCGCCCTCCAGCCATTAGCTATGCGACGCGATTTATCATTTCTGGGTGTTTTTCTTTTTAAAATCATCTGGCTGTTTGAAAAGAAAAGCATGACGGAGAAAAAAACACCGCGGGAAAGTTTGTTTTTGCATATACTATAAGTCATCAAAACATGGCTATTCAGAAATAAACGGGGTCACTTATGAACTGCTTAACGAGAGACAATAAAGCCCTTTCATTCTACGCTTTTATGACTCAGTGATCGGTGGGCTTCTCCCAGCCCAGCCTCCGGCCGTCTCTGCCTTTTTTCCTCCTTTCGTTGTAAGTTATAAACCCGCAAGTGTTGCAAGAAATCATTTGCGCCCTGGAATTAAAAAGGGTTGCCAGTGTCTTTCCGTCGCCTGGCGTATATTGAACTTAAACTACAGGAGACATTTTGCCAGTTTTGAACAATTGCCAGTCTTTATCCAAGATGGTCAGAAACAGCCGTGTGAGGATTGGATGAGGAGGACCTGCCCTGGCAGTAGATGTGGGATGGTGGGATAGGAGACCTCTTGTTCCTTTTCCCCATCAGAAGAAAAAAATGAGGGCTAGTTTGGGTGGAAAACCTCTCAGCCCAGGTCCGTGGAAGCCAGCTCAGCCCTTCCGGCTGTATCCAGATATTCTTGTGTGAACGTAGTTGACTTTTTATTTTTTTTAAAACTACTATCACTGAAACTGTTTCGCAACGCCAAGTAAACCTTTTTCCACTTAGACTGCTCAGGGCGGCGGGAATGTTGCTCATCAAATTAAATATTTTGTAATAAAACGCATACTCCAGAGACGGGAAAGAATGACAGCGTGCTGCTGAAGGGCGGGGAGAGGAGAGCTGGCGGCCCCCCGCCTCGGCTGCTGGGGGGCCGGGGTGGCGCTTCCCAAAGCCGGGCGGCCCCGGGCTTGGGGCGGGCATCGGGATCTGCCGTCGGGGGAGACAGTCGAGACACCCAACGGGGAGCGGGAGCGTAACAAACGAGTTTCTGGGGGGGATATCACCTGCCATCTCATCGCAACCTCTTCCACCCCATAAACAACTAAGCGCCAGGACAGGAGCGAGGTGCTGGCTGTGCCCAGGGGAGGCCGTCGAGGGCCACCTCTCTGGAACACACCCTGGACGTGGCCCTCAGAAACGCTGGTCAGACCCTGAAGGCCTCTTGGAGAGGTGTGTTCGGACCTCTGCTCGGGAGGGCCTCCGGGGAAAAGATAGAGCTCCCTAAACTCTTGCATCCGGCTGCCCCGATACGTCGGGTTTCAATTGTGACAAGTGCCTGTTTTCTTAGGGTAAGAGATTTAATATGTCTGGTGAAAGGGTCTGAGGCAGTGAGGCTCACAGCAGGTAACCAGCTCTGCTAGGAGGCTTTTTAGTCCCACTTCTAACACTCCTAACATATTTGCAAGATTTGGGAATAAAGCGACTTGGTTTTAGTCTCGAGGACGAGCTGAGATTTCTGGTTTGTTTTACAAGCGCGTTACAGGCACATTTGGCCAACGGGCACTGTTTTATGTAAAGACAAAGACACAGAACCCTTTCTGGGAAATGCAGGGCTTTTAGAAAACTCTGTTCCGTGGCTTATTGTCTGCTGGGTGGCTTTGGGAATAAAAACGCTCAAACACAAAACCCAAACCCACGGCAGTTGCACACGACGGGTTGCTGACTCTCCGAGTGCAAATACCTTGTTGGAGGCACATGAAAATATTTATCGAGGGATGCTGTCCCCTCATCTTCTGGGCATCTCCCTGCTCTCCACGGTAAGCACCGAAGCACTCCTGCGCCAGCCGTGGAGAGCCGTAGGGGCGGGCGGAGGTGGCTCAGGACCCCATCAGAGCAGCCACACTGTGCCCCTCGCCAACCAAAACAGTGGCCACTTCTCCGTGGACTTCACTGGGACATGAGCAAGTGTGCGCTGTGCAGAGAAGCCGAGGACTGTGGTAACCTGCCCCGGGTTCAGCCGGTGGGATGTGGAGAGGGCAGTCAGCGGCCGGCACTGTCCGGACCTGCCCGCGCCCCCGGCCCCGTGCAGCCTCCTCTGCCCACGCCGAACAGCGCCTGCTGCTCCCCTCTCTCTCCGAGAAGAGAAATGATCGCAATTCGCCTTTGTCACAGGAGAGCCAAGGGAGGCCGTTCCCTGCTCCCCCGGGGTTCCGTTCCCTGCCTCCCCGGGGTCCCCACTGGAACGTCCCCTTCTTGGTTCACCAGAGAGGTTTGGGGAGCAAGACGTTTTGCTCAGAAATCCTCTTTTCTTTTAGAAGCCTATCTCACAACGCAGAGGAAGGGGAAAAAAATAATATTCTGAGATGATCTAGTTCTTTGGAATAGATGAAATTGTTTCATTGAATATCTAATGTTGCAATTCCACTTCGAAGTACAACCATTTCCTCTTTATTACATCACTCTGCATTTTATTTCTATGATTTTATGTTTTACTGCTGTTCCTGCAAAAGTCTATATTTTCAGCGTTACAGAAAGTCTCTAAAGATCCATAAGATTATTATTTATCCGACTTTCTGTGTCTCCGAGTGCTGTATACATTATATAATTGCCTTAAAATGTTTTCATAAATTACATTCAGAAATGTGTCATAGTAAATTACCTTTGTAATAAAATGTAAAAAATGCAAATGGCTGTTGTCTTTATTACGTTTTAAACCATTGGTTTATCTGCACTATTTCACTTGTCAGTTGCACAATATGTTGTATAAAGGGAAAGCACAGTTTGATAACAGATAGATGGAACCTCGTGTGTAATCTAGCAGGCACGTACAGTTTGGGTCATTTCCTTATCTCCCGCAGAAAAGACATTATCCCCCTCATATTTACATACTTTTCAATATTTGTCAAACAATCATAAATTATAAATTAATGAAATGTTCGACAGTCTTCAGAGATCAGGCTAATGAAGACATTTACCTTTTTGGTGATTTGGATTCTCATCTTTGTAAGTTTAATGACATTTAGACTCTCACGGTTTATTAGGCTTTATTAGATTTGTCCTTCACTCCTGCTGTCATTCAGATGTCTCTGCATAAACATCACCTGCTTCAGGTACAAGAACAAATCGTCTTCTTCCAGAAAGGCTCTGGAGCAGCAGCGACCCCACGCCTGGGCGCGGAGCAGGGAGCGGAGCAGGGAGCCGGACACAGTGGCAGCCCACTCTCCGGCCAGCCCCGGCGGCCGCGAGTTGCTAAACGCCCTACTAAAGCCAAGGAGCGCATCTGCCTTTGGTTACGCCAGAGCCCGAGCCCAGCCCGCACACAGGCGCACCCAGCCCGGCCCCTCGAGGCCACCCCTGTCGGGCTCCCGAGCGATGCCTGAGCGTGCCAGTGTCGTGCGTCAGCTCTTAGCACGTTGTTTGTTCTTTTCTGGTGTTCGTGACGGGCTGCGCCTGGTGCCGCAGAGCGCTGGGCCGGCGGCGGTGCCCGGCCCCGCTTGGCGTGGCGCAGGGAACTCGCTCTGATGGATGGTACGTGCCTCCCCAACGCGATTAGGCTGCAGAATTAGGTTGTCCCCAGAAAGGTCGGCACTCGTCCTCCTCCACCTTTGCCTGGGGAGGCACACACTAAATCCCACCGGCCAGACCCTGGCGCCATCTTCCCGGGAACAAAGGCCCGGGGCTCCCCAGCCCCGCCGCCGCCCTGTAATCGAGTTTCCTAATTGCATTAGTCCGCTGGCAAATGTCAGGAGCATGTGTTGGGGCACGCTGCCCCCCGCCTTTCCGTACGCCCCCGTCCCCGGGGACCTACCGAATGCCTCGACGGCCGGCCCGGCCCTGCGTTCCTCCCGGCCACGGGAGCGGGCAGCGAGGTTGGGCGCTGCCTCATAACCTCTGCACTCCGTCAGAGATCGGGTCTAAACTCCGCGCCACGAACCTCGAACATTATTTGCAGAGGCTTCCAAATATTTCCAAACAACGCTTTTTAAAAACACAACGGAGAGTTATTAAAGTGCTTGTTGGTAAAGTGAGCATGTGTTCTGCAATCATCAAAAATTGATATGTACCACCAGTAAAGTAATTATGCACCATCCTGAGGATACGAGAACAGTACATTGTTAATCCACTTGCACACCCGTTGACTTGCAGCATCAGGCTGCAAATAGCTTAATTAAGTCATACACGTGGAATATAACCATATTGTTACATTGCATTATGCACACTATATCTCAATTTATTGGGACAATTAATGCCAGTGATAGACCTCGGGCGAAAAATATTAACCACAAAGCACTAAAGTTGCATTCTGGTGACATTTGCAGTACGGGAAGTAAACACTGAAACAAGGCACAGCCTTCGAGAACTGCGAGGACTGCCGTGGACGCCTCTGCCCTCAAGCCCATCCTTAGCAGGCACTTTGGGCAGCCGGAGGGAACGACTTACACATTTCTCTGTTCCTTGGCTGAGTCCTGACTTGCGAAAACACTAGGAGGATCAAAACCGAAAAAAACACCCTTATTCTTCTTCAGGGAAGTTTGGGTTGGTTAGGTTCTCCAGGATTGGTCCTCAGAAGGTGTGAAGTACAGAGCAAAGGGCCTCAGAGCCAGGGCGAGTTTCCCCGCAGAGCAGAGGAGCTGTAACATGGCGGGGCGGGGACTGAACATCAGCGTTTCACGGGCAGCCTAGAGCTGGGAGGACAGGCCAGCCCGTCTAGTAACTTGCTCACAGTAAACATGACCACATGTCCGTGTTTCCTACAGTGAAGCGGCGAGGCTGCATCCCGGGACGCGACTCCGGGCTGCCTCCCGGCCCACCGCCCAGAGCGGGGCAGAGCCGTCCCGGTGGGCACGGATCCCGGTGGAGTCGGGCCACGACATGTGGGCAGCGTCCAGTCAGTTAGGGGCCAGAATGGGGAAGCCCAGCTGGTGACCAACGTGGGGACGCCCAGCCGAGCCGGCAGTGCTCAGGCCCCCGCCCTGGGACAAGCTGCCCCCTCACTCTCTCCAGACTGCGGAGCTCCCCCGCGTCGCCGTCCCTCGAGGGACCCGGGGGTGAAGGTAACGCCAGTAGCGTTCACAGCATCACGTACCCCGGGGCATCTCCAAGCGCTCTGCACAGGCTTCACAGCCGGGGCTGAGTGGCTCTGGGGAAGGCTGTGGGACCCGTCCCATGCAAAGGGAAGCGCTGGGGAGGAAGAGCCAAGGGGTAGTTCCGAGGGGCAGCAGGGCTCTGTCGTGCCAGACTTTGTCCAGATCATTTGTGCAAGCAGGGGCAGGTACGCTTCTGGCAGCATGCTACTGGGTCGTACCCCTTTACCACCTGATTTACCCTCTTTTCTGTAAAACCGCTCAGAATCGATATTATTTTATGGGCAAAAAAATATTTCTAAACCAAAACCAAAACATCTTTGCTTGACCGATTTAACTGCTTCCTCCAAATTTTCTAAACGTCCCCCGATGGCGCGCTGTCATTCCCAGAGGGATGAAGTCTCTTCAAATTTCCCCAGCCTGCGTTCTTTGGGGATGCAAGGGGCAACTTCTAACCTCTCGAGGTCTTTGCTTTAACGGATTTCTCCAGCGTTTTGGGAAAAAGGAGTCTAGAAGGTCACCAGGATTCCCCCAGACGTCTCTCTTGCCCACGTCGAGGTGACCCGTTAAGCGCAGCCACGGCTGGAGGCAGGATCACAAGTTAGACCCATGCGCTGGGCAGCAGCGGGGGCTGCTGAAAGTCAGGGGTTGCTAAGTGGGACACAGGTGTCCACTCACACCCCGGTGCCCGGGGTTCCTCAGCTTCTCGCACACACGAGTGGGGGAGCTGCTTTTTCCAAAGTTTTTCCTGACAGCAACTTTTTACTCTTATTCCAGCTCTTCTCGCAAGGCGCTGCACCAGCGGGGAAACGGCTGCAAACTGGTTTCTGCTCCTGACCACCGTCGCGACTGGTGCCGTGCTCACCCCGGCAGCGCCTGTCGGGGAGCCATTCCTGGAGGTCGTTAGGCGTTAGGAAACTTCCCTATAAATTTGTTCTTTGAAAGGGACAGCGTCCAGTGACTCGTCCACTCAGACAGACACACAAGAGTTGCGCGTTTTTCTCCTTCTATTTCGTTTAATCGTTTACAAATAAAGCCAAATATTAAGAGTTCAAACCCCCACTGCCCAGGGGAAACAGCCGGCGCTCGGGGATAACCCTGTGCTCCCGGTCACTGTCCGTAGCATTCCCCGCCCGCAGATCGGACCACAGGCAGGACCTTCGGCCCCGCTTGGTGCGCTGGCAGCACCTGTCGCCTCCACGCATGGACCCGGTGGCTCCCTCGTGGTAGAGGGACCCGCGGCCGCCCCTCGGGGACCCGCACTCCGGGGGCCGCGCTACCTGTGCGAGTGGCGGGGGCTCTCCGGCCGTCGGGGGGCAGGCGGCTGCGGGCACCGGGGTGCGCCGGCCTGGCCTCTCCGCCCGCCGTCTGCGCGGCCCGGCTGAGTCCGGTGCGTCCGGTCCCGGTGCCGCGGCGCAGGGGCAGAGTTGCGGGGGTCAGTTCGGCGTTAGGCACTTGCGGGCGGCTGCAGTCCCCCTCCCACGGGAAGGCGAGGACACTTGTTCTGCAGGATGGGAGAATTACAGAAGGGGCAAGAGGCGAGAGGAGCCCCGGGCAGGACGGGCAGGGCTGGCAGGGAGCTTTTAGTCCGCACTGCTCCTGCAGATTATTGTCACCCCTGCACAGTGAAAACTGTCTCTTTCGGTCCAGCCGCACCAGAAACTCTGTCCTGTTACTAAAGCAGGTGGGCACAGACTCGGACACAGGCAAAGGCACCACATCTCTGCCCTCGCTTACAGCCAGGACAACTTTCTGGAAGCCAATGGCAGTCTCCGAGTGCCACTGAAATCACAAGAACTGCAAAGCTGATTACGCCAGAGGAGATTAGAGTTTAGTGGTTTTAGTGCTGTTTATGGGTGTTTCCTAACAATAAACAAAGCCCACACCGAATTCAACCCCGTGCTCCACACAGTCACTAGCCTGTGGTATTTATTTTTGTTATAAATATTAATCGTAGTTATAATTTAGTTACTATTTGTAACTCAGAAGAAGGACAGGAGCTGATTCACAGCACAACCTTCGGCTGCAATCCCTGTAGTCCCTTAGTCTTGTCCTTTCTGGTTACGGCCGGGAAGCCCTCCCTGGAGACGAGACATGAGGTGCTGGTAAATTAAAAAGTAACACCTTGCCCAGGGGCTATGAATGCAGCGTCTTTTTTTAAACTAATAAAAAAAAAAAGAAAAGGAAAAATCCTGCCTTGAAGAGAAAAGAAAAACTGTTCGTGACACATGAATTGCAAAACCTCACTTTTGTTTATTTGTT
>VXAC01002418.1:337681-393749 GCA_013399225.1 Rhipidura dahli
TTTTTTTTTTTTTTTTTTTTTTTTTTTTTTTTTTTTTTTGTCCAGAGTCGTCTTTGTGAAAGTTTTTAAAGTATCACGACGTGGAACAAGTGTGTAAATCCTTATGCATACTTCAGTCAAAGATTCATGAGCTTCCGAGAGCCCTGATGGCTTATTTATGTGTCAGCAAATTCTGCAGCTTTAAATACGTTTGAAAAAACAGATCTGGGGCTAGTTGGAGTCCCGCAGACATGGCTTTAAACGTGCGGGGTGGGCAGGGGATTCCGCCCGGGCCAGAGAAAGGAAATGAAAAGATCAAGAAGCAACGAGCCGGTTTCTTTTTATTCTGAGTCTGGAGAATAAACACAGGCCAGGTTGTTTTCTGTCGAGCCCTGCTCGAACAGAGACTGATGTGAACGCGTCAGGGTGGTGTCGGGTACACCCCGTTCAGTAACAGAATCCACGTCTCTTGGGGGGCGAGCTGAGGTGCCCGGGCTGAGCTGTCCCGGCCGTGGGAGCCGGGCTGTGCCTCGGGGCTGTCATCCAGGTAATTTTCTCCCTTGGGTGATCAGATATTATCGTGGGAGAACACATCAGTTTCTGCTGCCGCCGCTCTCCCAGGAAATGATGCACTTCTCAGCCAAAGCCTCGGCATCACCACCTTGAACTCATCGTCAGTTCTGCTCTTGTATTTCTTGGTTTAATGTGACCGGAGGGGGAAAAAAAAAAGTTTAAAAGGGTCCGGGGTTGGGGGGGAAACGAAGCCAAGCCGGGATCAGCAGCAGAGTCCCAAGAGCACACACACCTCTCTGGCTCTGCTCATCCTCTATGTCCAATATGGAGCCTTGCACGCCTTTCCCCAGAAAACTCGGAGACAACTTTTGTTAAACCAGAGCTGACCGGGAAACCTCAGGAGAAGCAATGCGACTTGGTTCCCAGGGACAACACGTGTTGCCCAATGTTTCCCAAATTGTCCTCAATACAGCCAGAGTATCTGCGGAGAGTGTCTTTTACAGTCCCCTGAGAAAGTGATAGCTGTTGTGCGCTTTTGATCCTGGACTCTGGTTTAGTCAAGTTTCGGTTTGAAAAAGACAAATGCGAAAGTCTAAATTTTATGACTTCAGGATTTGAATATGAATCTTCGGTCTGGGCACAAGAACACACCAGCCCACTGCAAATCAGAGAGGCAAAATCATTATAGCCTGTCATTGGGGTTGTTGTTCTGTCTTTGAAGCGGAGTCCAAGAGTAAACTTTTCTGATGAATTGAAGTCGTTAAATTCTAGTGCAGATGAATTATGGTTTAGCTTCTAAAATAGTACAAATGTTTAATAAAAATCATCTCATCTGTGGCCTTTTAGAATCGCCTTGTTTCACCAGCGAAAATTCAATTTGAGGCATCTCACCCTTTTCTAAATGTCATCTTCCCAGCAAACTCCATTTATTAACATTATCAATTTTCTCTTTCAAGTCTGTCAGTCTCATGATTTAAGGAGACTCTTTGTCTTAAAAATTTCACAATCGGAAAAAGCCGACTCGAGTCACACCGCCGCGTGATTTCGGAAGCGTGAACAAACAGCCCCGCGGGCGTGTGCATCGTGCTAAAAGCCCTTCGAAGGGACACGCGGAGCCCGGACCCGCCGGCCCAGCCGGCTGCGGGACGGCCACAGGATCAGGGGTGAGCCGCGGGCGCGCTGCTCCGCGGGCTCTGCGCGGCAGCGGCGTGGGGCGGCTCTCGGGGGGCTGCGGGTGCGTGTGCGCCGGGGTCCGCTCCCACCCGTGCCCATCTCTCCCGAGCGTGGCCCGCCCGGGTCGAGGCACCTTCCCCACTCCCCCTGCCCTCCCAGGCAGCCGCAGCGCTGGGGTGGGTAATGCGCGCATTTACACGAACTTCAGTGAAACCAGATGCCAGGGTCTAAATTAATACTAGTGTTTTGCAGATTCTATAATCATTAAAGCATCGAATTAATTAAGTTCTGCGGCTTTCTTTAAGTCGCATGCTTTCGCTTTATTCCCACCGATGGGAGCCGGGTCAGTGCACTCGGGCACAGTGATCAGATTTTTTCCAGAAGTTTATCTGCTCATCAGAACACGTTCTGAACCGATTCCAGGAACACTTCGCTTCTCATCCATGAAGCCTGCAAGCTTTGGAGAGTGCAGTATAAATAGAGAGGACCAGACTGTATTTGCAGCAGAGCAGACCCCAGCCCTCCCAAACTGGCCATTTGAAGGACGGTTTGGATTTTTTTTTTTAAGAGGGTCTTTCCCGTAACCCCGCCCCGTCACAGCTAGGTAAAGTCAACAGGGTCTAAATTACAAATGTTTTAATAGGAGAGAGATTGACAGGGGACCTCTCTCGTTCATCTCCTTGCAAACAAAAATTAAAAAAGTTTCCTAGAGCACAGGAAAACCCTAATGACCTTTCAATTCACCCTGCACATTAAGACAGTGTCTGCACGGCTGCCTGCCTGAGAAGAAAGACTAATAGACTTCAGCGGAAATTGAAACAAGGACATTTCTGCTCAGAATGGACTTGGTCTGGTACCTCTTTTGGATCAGATAGACAACTGGGTTTGATTTTGCTTGGCTTTACAGGGAACATGGGAAAGAGTACACCAAAGTGGGGCCCAGGGTTTTGGAAGTGAGCGGCTGATCAGCCCTTCACTCTGCGCCAGAGCGTTGCCTTGCGCTAAGCAGGGAAGGCAGGTACAGCTGAGCCTGCTCCGGGCTTTGCAGCACATGGCAACACGGGAGGAGGAGCAGGAGGCGTCTGAACGGGCTGCGGGTCTCTTTGCTGAAAGAGGCGCACTCCCCAGCCCCCGGCTCCCTGGAGCCACGAGTGGACCCTGTGTCCCGACCCCTCTTCCGCACCCTCCCGCGGAGCTTCCAAGATTATCCTTCTGCACGGATTTCCGCCATGTCTGGCCACTTGCTCACCCTGAAATAGCAATCCCATCTGACCCAGGGCATCTCGCCGGGAGGTTTTCTCCTCCTCCTCGAGGAGCTGCGTCCTGCACAGTGGCATTACCAGGGGAGAACAAACCAGGAAACTGCCAGAGCCCTTTAGGGGACACACCGGCAGGTTAATAGACAGGCGAGAGGCACGGGCAGGGATTCTCTGGCTACTGAGAGTCGCAAGGAGAGGGGGTCCCTATTCAACAGACTTTCAGGGAAACCACCGAAGCAGGGAGAAACTTGCTGTGTAGGACTCCTCAGTACTGAGTAGCTGCGTGCAGCTTCGTTTGAGCAGCAGTAATGAACGTGCAGCACTTTAGTCTGTGTTTCTCCCATGTTTAATCCCACGATTAACCCCGCGTGCTTTCCCTCGCGCGTTCTCATTCAGTTAATAGAAGGAAAAAAGAAAAAGAGAAGATAAGTGTCCGGAGGTTTTAGAGAGCTCAGCGCATCCCGGGGCTGGTGTCAGGCACAGCTCTGCGCGCCGCGGTGCTCGCCCGGGGCCGAGCGTGCCGCCTCCTCTCACCTCCACCCCGACATCGTGTTTGTCGCGACACCAATGGGGCCCGCCAGGGCCACACCCGCCTGCGGGTCCAGTGTGGGAGGTTGCGGACTGCTCCGGTCCAGAGCACTTCCTCTGACATTCCTTCGAAGGTGGAAATGTTTTCTGGCTTCCCATGGCCAGATCGTGATGGGTGCGGCCGAGCTCACCAAGACCGTCCCAGTAGTGTAAACATTTGAGTCCTATGAAAAAAAAAATCCAAATCAAAACCACAAAACAACCCTGGCAGGGTTAAGTCCCTGCGCAGGGGTTTGCTGACCCCATCCAGTCCCTCCCCGCCACCACATCCCCTCACTCAGGGATATCGGTGAGCTCTGATGATAAAGGAGAAATTACTTCACTGCCAAGAGTCACATATATAGTCGCAAAGTGATGTAAATATTTTCATTACACTAAAAAAAAACTCGATTAAAGGATACAGTTTATTGGAATAATGCGAGTGCATTTCAAAGAAATCACATACCCAGAGTTACTCAATATTCAGACACTCGAGGCTACAAAGCGAGGTGCAAACAAAGCCTTTTGCAGCAGAATAACAGTAATGTGCAGCACCTGAAGTAAGTCACTGCTGGGGAGCTGTGTCAGGCACTATTAATTAACCTACTTTTCAACTGAGTTGATGTCAACTTCTTGTAAGCGAGGAGAGACGTGCTCTTCCTTGGAAGATGGACTGAGACCTTCGAGGTCCTTCGGCGTGCCCCCGACCCCGTCGATGCCCTCCGGCCCCTCAGGGCCCCCCCCGGTTCGGTGGGACTGAGCAGCATCAGTCAGACAAAGCTACGCGGTGCTTGATTTGTGATTTTACGTGGGGCTCGGAGCGCGCTGCATTGCTCCGGTTGCAGTTGCTCTTTGCCCAGGAGTGACCCTCTGCCTCCTCGGCGTCACAGGGCAGTGGGTGGCCGTGGACGACAGGGGACAGCCCTCCCCCCACACCTCGGATTTCCAGTAAAGAAGTCGTTCTTCGCGTGGGAAAGCAGCTCTTCGCTAGGGGGATGCAATTCGCTGCTGTTTTACTTTAACAAACCCAGAGCAGGAAGACAAAATTAAATTTGCCTGTACACACCCATGGGTGCATCTGAAGGATTCTTTAGCTCAGCAACACGAGAATCTCCAAAATAATGCCTCAAGTCTCCCCCCTAACCTCTAAATTTCTCATACAGCCACAAATAAAAAAGGAAAAACTAGTCTTTCTCTGTCCCATGTCTTTCCTAAAGCTCCAGCGAAACCAGCTATTCTGCCTTACCTCTGCATTTACACAGCCCTTTAACTAGGTACAGATGAGTCTATTTATATCACCTGTGGATCTGGTCTATGGCTATATATAGGAGAGAGCAGTGCCCTTCTTTCTTTTTTTTTTTTTTTTTTTTCCTTCCTTCTTTTGAATGTGCCTGCTAAGGGACAGAAGGAGATCTAGTAGGTTACTGGTAGGTAACATATACCTGGGATTTATATGTAAGGGAAAATAAACAAATTGTAGGTTTAGGTATGATTTATGAGGAGAGATGGCAGAGAAAAATTTAGTATAAAAAGGATAAGGCTTAGAAAAAGTGAGTATAGAAAAAGTTGATGGCAGGGAAAAGGCCTGAACAAGGACTGAATGCTCACTTTTTCCACAGTAGACAGCAGAAGAGAGTGGGCTTAAATTCAAGAGAGTGCGGCAGAGGGGGTTTGAGGTAGAGGTGGATTGAGATCTCCAGCTGTAAGGAAAGCTGAGTGTTGGAACTAACCTGAGGAGCTTTTTGAGTATTCATCCATGGTGGAGAAGCCAGACAAGCCTCTGCTAGTGATGACACGAGTGTGAGGATCCTGCCTTTGAGGCAGAAGAGTAGTTCTTCAATCTCTCTAGCTATATCTGATATATTTTAGATAAGAGAAATGACAGGTTTGGCACTGAAAAAGTAAAATAAATTAAACTCAGTCTTGTAACACTAATATGCTAAAGAGGAAGAGGTTTAGACTGCATGTAGATCCTCTGACATTGCTCGCAGCAAGTGGGACAAGCTTTGAGGATACAAAGGCAGGCTTTGGTAGTAAAGGTTTAGTATTTTTTAGTATTACTATGGTATTTTAGGTATGTAATTATGTAATTACTATATTAAGAGAGGAAAGGGCAAGCCAAGTGAAAATGTGAACTTTGCAAGGTGGGAGGACTGGGTACTGCAGCTCCATCTAGGAGATGGACTTGTGAGGTCCCCAGCTAATATATGCATCACTGAGGTTGTTTTGTACAGTGTGCTGAGGTTGCAGGGACATTCTTAACTTAAGAAACCTTTTTACTGTGCAGGTGACCACTTTTTCAAAAGAAGTGAGGATCTGACATTTAAAATTAACGTAAGTGCTAACAGCCCTGAAAGTCAATGTAAGTATTTAATTTGAATTTTTCAGGCCTCTAATTCTTCTACCTACCAGGTCGCTAGGAATAAGACTCAGCACATGTCCAAATGCTGAAAATGTGGCTGATTTTATACCTGTATGCCTCTGAAAACAAAAAACTTTTTCTTAAGTGGGAGCTGAAAAAGAAATATGTTTTCCTGAAGTCTAAGTTCTCAATGTATTGAAGGAAGTGTGCAAAGAGTGGTGAAAAATATGGAGGGAGAAATTTCTAATGGAAAACAGAACACAGTTTTACAGTGCTCTTCCCTGGAATTTAGTTGTCATCCAAGTGTTTTCCATGAACAATAACATTCCAGATATATCCACCTGGTAGCAATGGGCACAGCTTTAGCCTTTTAAATGCTTTTTTTTTAGCGTATATGAACCTGAAAACATACTTTCTACTGGGAGACAAGCTGTTTGGTGAAGGACTCCCACTCTTTCCTCTGCTTTGATATAAAATTTCTCTTTTCATTTACTAACGTACTTATGGAAATAATTTGCAAACATATTGTATCTCTTAAGTTTGAGATACTGTGCCATTTGTTCTTATGCAGACTCCTGAGTGAAGGCATTGTGGGGGTCCTGCTTAAACAGTGGATGTGAAGAAAGCTTCATGTATTTCATGGGTTGGTGGGTAGGGATTGTGCTACAGCATTTCGCCTCCTGCTTGTTGAACAATTGTGCATTAACTTTTCACTTTTCATTTAAAAGAAATAGTACAAAATTGAGCCTAGCAGCCTTAGTCACAGAGATTGCTGTATAAAAATAGCTTCCAGGCCTTAACTAATGCATTATTTGAGGGAAGCTGAAATAAACTGTTGGTGTGAACAGCCCCATATATTTTAAGAGATTGCTAATTCAGAAGCAAAAACTAAATTGGGAAGAATGTTGTATTAAATAAATACCATACACATGACTCATCAGCATGTTTCTTTTCATGTTTTATTATACCTAGGCTTCAAGGTCTATTGTTTACCTTAAAATAATAAGAAACTCTAATTTTTAAAAAACAAAATGCAATAAAATTTAGGGATTTCAGTCCCAATTGCTCTATCAAAGTAGCCAGGACACTAGTTACATGACAGAAAGAATAAACTTTATATGTGATAATTTGATTTTGCAAAGTTTGCCATGTATCTGCTTTAAGGAGATGAACACAAGCAAGAGAGCAGTGCAGCAATTACAATGCCAGACAGTCATTTGTATTGAATAGGTCATTTAGAATGGAGTTCTGGCAAGTGTAAATGTCTGCTGTGCTGCTTACAGCTCCTCTTGGGCACAATAAGATTTGTGAAAGTGTTTTCTACTTGGTGTTTCTTGAACAAACATTTTCTTTGGAGGACTCAGGGATCTGTGTCTTTTTCTTGTTTGTTCTCCCTGAGCACAAATGACAACATAATTATTGCATGCAAGGTAGTGGTGGTGTTGAGGGACTTTCAGCATATTTATGATTTTATCTAAATTATTTTTCTTCCTCTGACTAAAATTTTTCAGAAATGTATTATTTGTCTGTATAGCTCATATATAAATCTTACAATTTATGAAATAACTACTATTATGGATGATGGGTAGTGATATTTTTACTTTCATATACCAAAACCTTGTTCACTTTTTGATCTTATGAAATCACATAGCTTTTTGTGCAATTTGGCTTTTGTCTGTACTGATACCCACAGGAAAGGGCTCCTTTTTTAAAATTTTATTTTATTTGGTGGATAAGTAGCCTCATATGACAACAAAGAGGGCAATCTGGTGTGCTGTTACTCGTGCACAAAATGGCAGATTAAAATGTCATATAGGGTGGTACTTCATATAGCTGGGAGTAGGATTTCTTAACATCTTTACTACCACCTATCATAAATTATTTAATGAGATTATCTGAATACCGTTCACTGCTGAAATAAAATAAATCATGGGAATCTGAAAATGCATAAAGGGGAAACTTCCTTTCTGTGTTCAATCTTAAAATTGCAGAGGACCCTGGTTAGAAAGACTGTGCAGCAAGAGCTCTCTTCTGCTGCAGGAAGCTGGGTCAAAACCTTGGCTACACGGGTGGGGTGGCTGAGGGTGCCTAAACCTGAGCTCTCCGGATCTGTAACAGCACTGGTAAACATGCCCTGTGCTTCTCATATCCTTTGAGTCACGAGGGAGCAGAAGCAGATGCCCAGCCAAGGGGGCAAATGTTCTACTTGGTGCTCCCTGTTACTGATTATCCAGAGAACAGCCATGGCTGGTGAATGCTATGATGAAAACAGAGGAAAGAAGATGGGACAGGGCTCATGCTCGAGCCTTGCCCTAACTCAATCACTAGGAGGACCATGGCATAGGCTGCATGCTGGATCTTGGGCACTGTTCTGAATTTCACTGTCTGAGAGCAGCAGCTTGGCCTTTCCAGGCTTTTCTCCTGACTACAAGGCTGTTTAGTAAAGAGCAGATAACCTTTTCTCACAAATCACAGTGTAGTTCAGAATTTGGTGGTCAAGGACCAGCAGCATTGGAGAGCACTGTGGCAAAAACCCCAGCAGAGTTCCTGGAACATCCATTTTTAGTCAACTGATGAATCATGAGATGCAGGAGGTGCATCTTGTGGTGAGGTGCATTTGTGTGGATGCTGATGTCTTCTGAGCTGCTGTTGCCTTCTGTGCCATGTGAAACTGAGGTGGCTGGAAACACTCAGCAGGTGCTACACCCAATTCCACCAGACACCTGTGTGGCCACCCTTGTCCTGCATGGGCTGGTTCACTTTGCTGTGTGATTCACATCTTGAGACAGATGGAAGTGCTGCTGGGGGAGCAGGGAAAATGGCTGGCAGCTGTGTTGTAGGAACGTGGCTTTGCTGATTGCTTCCTTGAAATGCTTTCCTCCAGCAGCTGTGGCTCTGGGTACAACGGCTTAATTTCAAAGAAACAAAGTTGTTAGTAATGTAATGCTTGGGCACTGACTGTTTTGTGGTGTTCTCTACAGCCCAGACTGGCAGGCCTGTTCTTTACTCTTTGGGGCAGTGACAAAGAAAAAGGTCTTTTCTAGACAGCAAGGTCCTGCAAGGTTTTAATTGGGAATTCCCTTAGTTCATGTACTGTGTCTGTTCAACAAATTTTTACCTGACTTACTCTTGTCCTACATTTCATGCTTTTAGGGAGAGGGGAATACACCTTTTTTCTTTAGGAAAAGGCTTTTAAAATTTTTCTTTAATTTAAATTTCCACCCCTCCCCTCCACTGTTGCTTTTCTTAAACCTTGAAGGTAATTTCCTGGTTACAACATCTTGCTTGGGATGCCCTAAGATAGACTTGCTTTTCTATGGTGAAAGACTTCGGGCTTGATTTAGTTATTTTTGCTTGGGCTTGCACAGGCCTTTTTTGAATGTTATTGGCTGTATCATTCATCCCATTACATCAGACGGCAAACTCTTTTTTTCCTTAACCTCAGCTATATATAAAGGCAGGGAGATATATTTCCAGACCAAATATTTCTGATATTCTAGGGATATTCTAGAGGCCTCTAATTTCAGATCATTGTCACGCTGGTGAACAACAAGGACCTTGGCAGAGTGCAGATTTATGTGTAGCAGAGAAAAAAAATTGAGCCTCTAGATATGATATGTCTGGCCTAATTCTGGTACGGTTCAGTGAGCTGTGCAGTGTTCTGCTTGATTTACCTCAGTGTAAACAGTGTTTGATCTCCTCTCCCAGACTGGTCTGGTGCCCCCTCCTTAAGTAAGGAAGTCAGGAGAAGTTTTGATCCCTATAGTCAGAGCAGTGGTCTGGCCTCCCACAACTTGTTTTATCTGAGGGCCTCCTCAGCCAAATCTCCTGTGTTCAATTGGATGCTGCTGCTTCCAGGATGTGCTGTTCATGTTCACCCTGCTGTGCTGGCACTTCTCGGCAAACCTTCAGTATGTCCATGGTGCTATGAATACCCCAAGATATATGGACAGCCTTTATCACAGTTTGCTTGAATTCCTTCTTTATTTTAATGGGTCACACAGATCTGATAAACAAATATTTGTTTTCATCTAGATCATAGACCTCAACCCCCCTTTTGGGCTTTTGGCTGCTTGCTTGTTTGTGTGTGTGTAAAGTGCAGAGTTTTGTAGAAATTCAGTCCTACAGGAAGAAAATACCTTTCAGATGGGCTTTCCCTTAAAAAGAATTTCTAATTTTCCAACATTATGCATAGTTATGGTATTCCGATTTAATTACATACAGAATAAATATAACATAGACCCCAAACTGGTGAGATCAGCTTTCAATCACAGCAGGCCATAAGCTCTAGTAATTAACCATACCTCCACAAACCATCCCTGCTAATAAATCTAGGGAAAAAAAAAAGAACACAGCAGAGGAAAAAAAGAGAAATGAAAAATACAAGATTTTATAGCAAAGGGCCAAACAGCACCCTGATGGATACACAATACATCCCTCAGAAAACATACGGTGGTAAAGCATTTGTTTTCCAAACAGAGGTGCCTGAAGCTGGGGATCTGGAGGTCTTCCTTTGAAGTGAGGGTGTGCTGGGGAGCTGAGGAGGGACAATGTGGTGACTCAGCTGCCTGTCCTTCCCCATTGGCCCTGAGCCCCTTGGGGAGCACAGAGAGGGGAGATCCAGGGTACCCTCCAGCTGAGGAATGGTGTGGGCAAACTTCTTGGTGGAGGAGCTGGCTCGAGGGAGGTCTGGGCTGCTCTGACCCAGTGTGGGAGATGGCAGCACCACTGCAAAGCCTGGGGCAGGAGGCTGAGTGTGGACTATCCTCTCCCATGTGGATTGGTAGGGCTTCCCATGGAACATTGCTGCTGCTTTTCAGTGGTGCTTGAAATTTTCCACTCTGCTTCTGATGTGGCACGTGCAGCCCTTGAAAGTTCTCAAACTAGAGTCTTAACAAAAGAGATATAAAGCAGGGAGTCATTCTTCAGTTAAAAACAAACAAAATTAAAGACATTCTAAATGAAAGAATGGGAATTGTAGAAAGATCACCTGTTTCATTTCAGTCAGGCCCCCAGAGATACTAAACACACTTACTTCACAGACTTAATTGCCTCAGGATGAGGCAATCCTGTATATCTTTTTTAGAACCATTAATAACCTACTTCACCTGATTGCAGCAAGTATTTTATTAGAGGATTTGTCAAATGGTAAATGCAAGGACTTTATGCACAGATAAACAACAAAAATTGACCAAATTTAGCCTCCACTTACAGCTAAAGCTCATTTTTATTTTAATCTTCCATTTAATTTGAAACTTAATAGCTTTTCAAAAATTAAACCTACATGATTTTCCTACAACACTTATTTTGATTAAATCAAATATGCTCATTTGTACAATACTCAGTGCCTTGTTATTGAGCATTGTTGAATATGAGCAATTTTATGTTTTCTCCTTTTATTCCTGACATGACATAGAAGAAAGCAGAAATTCTTGAAAGATAATGAAAAACTAGCCATTTGTGTTTACTTATGTGTGTTTGTTTGCAAGCACAGAATGCTGCCCCTCAGAAGAAGACAAGACATGCACACAATTGAAATGTCTGGTTGTCTGGATGGTAGAAAAGGGTCTGTGAATTTTGGGGTGTCTCAGTGACAAGATAAAACTGCAATGGTGGTGGAAAGGGCAGGCAATGTGTTTGTGAGCAAGGGGATGTTGCTGCTGTGTGACATCCAGCCCTCCTGGCCGTGCTGAGAGAGAGGGGACCAGACTGGTTGTCCAGAGGACAACAGCAAACTAAAGCAGGAGGTTAACAAATGTCTCCTTCAATGAAAGGATGCAATAATTTGCTTTCTTTAGTATTAAAAGGAGAAGGAGGGACCTCATTTGTGTTTTGGGAGGGAGAGGTAATAACAAAGAAAAGGCCATCCATTGTTTAATTCTCTGTTGCTGTTATTCAAAATTGGCTGATATTTACTGGAAGGCAAGATTAGGTTGGATATCAGGGAACAATTTCTAGCTGCTGGGATGGTGAAACACAGAACTGATTGTCAGGGTATGTGTAGAAACCTCCTTGATGGAAATTTGAAAAACCAAGTCAGACCTGTGCTGTTTGGAGACAGGTCCATCCAGCTCCAGCCCTGGGGCTGCACTGGCCGGATGCTCCGCTCCTCAGCACTCTGTTCCCGTGGCTCTGTCCTAGGGCAAGGTCAGGCAAACACATATGCCATACAGCAGAGGGACTTTTCTGTGGAATAGCGGGAGTGCATCTGATCCTCAGTGAGCAAGGTGCATGGAGAATATCTGTCTGCCCTGCTCTGCAGAGCTGATACCTCTTCTGCTGAAGCTACTTTTAGCAGAATTTTGTATTATAAATTTACCCTGCCATATTCATCTTACTTTTCTTAAAATAAACAAACAAAAAATCTAGCATGGATTTGGTACCACCTTCCTCAATCCCAAATGTTTTAATCTAAAATACCACTGTGGTGCCTCAGAGTGCAGCAGTTCAGTGTCTCACATCACTACCCTTTGCACGATCAGTGCATCCCTCACAGAGCTCTGCAGCCAGAAACTCCCTCTTCTGTGGTCTGATAGTGGCCATAGTGGGAAAAGTAGAAATTGAAAAGAAAATGTGACAGGGAAATAAATTTCCCAGAGAATATGGCATTGTCTCTTCTTAATCTCCTTATTTTGATTTCAGTTGAAATACATGTTACTTAAATTAAAAAAAAAGTTATAAGGTATAGAAACATTTTTGTGGCTATTAAAATCCATGTTCTGATAAACCTGCAGATTCACAGATGACTTTTTTGTTTACATTTGAATGGAAGCTCAATAAGAGACTATCAAAAAGAAATGAAATTTCTACTGCAGAAATATTATTTCCTTATGAAATACATTATGACTTACTCTGCTGTCATGTGCTGGTGACTTAAAGAACATTGTGGAAGATAAGGACTGATTATGAATTCTGTGTTGGTGAAGATTAAAGATCCCCCTTAATTCCTGTTGAATTATTCTAAAAGGAAAATATCATGTCTCAGCAGTAGATTATGGATATCTGCTTGCTCTTTGGCAGGGGAAGACAGAGAGACACAGGCTCTTCAACCTCAGGCTCTCTGTATTCTGAGGAGGGTGCACTTACAGCTCATCAGACAAGCTCACCCCTTTGACTTGCTGGCCAAAGGAGGAAGATATTTTCATGTACAAAATGCCCTTTAGCCCTAAGCCTCTCCTGAAGTGTGTAATTTCAGTTAGAAACCTAACCTCAGGCACTATTAATGCCTTTTTTTTTTTTTTCAAACTCACCTTTGTTGCATTAAAATAAGATGGGATATGTGCACTTACACTGCAAGGAGAACAGGATGAAGAGGGGCAAATCAACCTTTACTAATATTAGCTTATCATCAGTAATAAACTTAAGAGCATTCCCATTTCAGTGATAAAAATCCAACTGGTTCCAGTGCAGGATA
Source organism: Rhipidura dahli (assembly GCA_013399225.1). Taxonomy (NCBI): domain Eukaryota; kingdom Metazoa; phylum Chordata; class Aves; order Passeriformes; family Rhipiduridae; genus Rhipidura; species Rhipidura dahli. Next base: position 350,949 of record VXAC01002418.1, read on the forward strand.
GTCCTTTATGAGTCAACAGAAGCCAACTCAACACATGCTGCAGGTGGCCAGTTGTGCCCTGTCTTTCTTGCAAATAGGCTTGTTCTTCATTTTCTCCAGTAAATGTTCTTAACATTGACATATTCTTGACATTCCCTTCCTAGGGAAGTGTCTTATTTGCCACACTCACTAACTGCTGCCTGACTTGGGCTCCCTTTTGGACTCTTTTTTACTTTCTATCACTTGTTCATGTTGTTTGTAACTGGTGTAAAAACATCCTTTGTAAAAAGGATGGAGAACACAGTTCAGAAGGGTCTGTAGGGAGGTTGGTTTTGTGTGCTTTGCTTACCAGGCTTTCAACTCAACATCCCTTGGTGGGCTGGATTTGAATCTGCTCTTTTTTGGCTTTCTGTCTGAGTGTCTTCTAGGGTGCTACCTCCTAGGAACCCGAAATAGATCCTTTCTTTAGCTGTGTGTTGAAATCAACCTGCTGCAGTCACTGGATGCTGGGGAGGGCTCAAGTCTCATTAACCTGCGCTTTGTAAATGCCAGTCCTCCTCACAGGGAAAGGAATGACTGGTTTCAGTATCTCCACTGGACTAAAGAATGGGAGTGGTGCCAAGCTGCTCATCATTAGATGAAAACACAAGGAATTATGTGCACGTTCAGACAGAAATTTTCCAAATAATTTATTACTTTTTTTAAAGGGAAGGAAAAGAAAGGGTGAAAGCTAAAACATTTTATAGCAGCTCTGCAGAGAGTTTTTAGACTCCTGAGTCGTGGCTGTTTACATTCTGTTTAACACTCATTTTAGGTGATTTATGTTCTGTTTGGATCTGGGCCCAAGGTATCAGTGAGAAGCTTATCATTTTGCAGTGACCCACAGCTCTCTGGAGACTTAGATTTCTACTAGAACATTAGCTTGGATAGAAAACTAGGTGTTTTCAACACTTGAGACACTGGATCATAAAGTTATAGGACTGGAGAAGACCTCATGGGGTGAGCCACTCTTTTCCCAGCTATAGCTAAACCCACACTTTAGTGTTGGAATGTGTATAGGAGACAGCTTGGGAATGGGGAGAGAAGTCTGGAAAATAAATAACATCAACTGGTTTCCTAGTGTAGGATCCAGGGAGGGAGAATGATTTGGATATGAAAGCTGTAGCTTAAAATGATGCTTTAATATGTCTTTGTGTCTCTAAGGAAGCATGCTCTCAGGAGCCTCAGCATAATACCAGTTGTAATGATATCTCTAAGAGCACCACTGCTTCTACAACTTCACCCATCTAAGTTTTGAAGAACACTCTTCTCATGTTGTTTTGGTTGCTGCTCAGTGGTACTGATGACAGAAAATCTCTGTGTTATTACTTTCTATGATTTCAAATAGTGTTCTTTTGGCTCTGCTTCATTCTAAGAGCGTTTTTTCCATAGATTCAAATTTAAATAATTTTAGCCATTGCCTGGTGAAAGCCCCTCATCTTGATTGGGACCTTCAACCTCATTTACAACTCAGCTTGTTGAATATAATGTTTGAAGTCACCTTGGATGATGAGCTAGTAGACAATGACTGGCTTCTTCTCTCTGATGTGAAGTGCTGCATGAGCAGAGCTTCCTGAGCTCTGTGTATGGGAAGCAGGATAAATATGGATCTGTACCCATTCTGTAGGCAGCCACAGAGGGGATTCCTTTCTCTTCAAGGAGATGGAGAACAGATTTTAAAGGATGAGAAGGTAGACCAAGAAAAATTTTCATTTCAGACTTCCTTGTATGCATAGCAGTGGCTTTTGTTTTCTTTTGCAAATGGTTTTGGTGTCACTGTGTGGGTGGCTTTCATGGTACAGAGCTGGAAAAGCATTCAAAAGGAACAGGGGAGAACTGAAGCAGTCTCAGAAGGGACTTGCTGTTATTCAGGAAAGTAATCAAGACTACTCTTGCAGGAAAGTCAGTTTCTGCCCAATAACATTACTTCCCTTTCTTTAAAGAAGTATTGGGGTGTTCCTTGTCAACAGAAAAAATATTTATATTTCTAAAAAGAACTGTTTTTCCATAAATGCTGAATAATAGAGTTCTGAAGAACTACAGGTATGCAGGACACACAGATGTGCTCCTCTTGGAATGTCTTTGTGAACTGGAATTTTTTCTCTTTTTTAGCTCTGTTTTTTTGCTTTAAGTCTAAGATACTTTACAATACAAATTGTTTTGTCTGAGTTTCCCATCTTTGCTGAACAACTCAACAAAGCTCTAATCAAAGGCATTGCATTCTGAAATCTGTATTTTAGATACATATGGCATACCAAAGTAATCCATTACAGTTCTTCTCCAATGTCTCAATTTATATAATAATGAAAAGATCTTTTTAATTCATTTGGCTTGGCACCTACATACCTGAAAATGACTGAAATTATGAGATCAGGTTAGGGCAAAGAAGACAACGTGGGAGACAAAATCTCAGACACACCTGTGGTTTAGTGCAGTGTGTCCCCTTGTATTCCCCAAACACTGAGCTTGGAGATAGCAGAGGTTGCTACTGAATCTTTTAGTGACTTCAACTTGTATCCCATCTGAATCAGGAGTAGTCTATAACATAAATATAAAAGCATAGACCTCATCAGAATTGCAGAAATACCCCTTCACAATGAAACACCATCTTTGAGGGTATGAACACTGCTGGTTTTGTTTCTTGGCAGGAGGCACTTGGTAGGTAATAGATCTTTTTTTCCATAAAGAGTGCTGTAGTAGCTGAGACTTTTTTAATTTCTGCTTGGCAGAGGAAAGGTATCAATTTAGTTTTGTTTTTACAGTCATAACAACTCTTTGCCTACTTACATTTATGCACTTAATATTTTGCCATTTTGGTATTAGACTGGTTCAACACGACCTGGTGGAGCAACTTCAAGCCATTGAGGCATTCAGGCAGGTTATCCACTTTCTGAGCAAGATTGGTTACTATGAGCAGATGAAGTGTCTCTGCGTTCATCAGGCACCTGTCCTGGAAATGATATTGCTCAGGTGATGTTTCTTGGCTCCTGAGCTTGGCTCTGAAGGAGTGTTGTGTTTTCTCCTCAGTGTTGTATTGAGAGTAATGCTTAATGATTTCAGCAGAAGCTAGGTTTTTTAAATAGCTGTGTCAGCTCCTTTCAACTTCTTGGTTGGCTGATACTTCGTTCATGGTCTAATTCAGCTTATTTAATCAGCACAGTGTTATCAACTGCATGTTATCTGCATGTCTTGACTGTTCTTTTAAAAACTAATTTTCATACAATGATGCATTTGTAGAAGACAAATCTATATAAAATCACCAAGCATCAGATATCAAAATACCTTAAAATTTATTCACTGTCTTATGATAACATCTAAGAATGGAAGAGCTCAAGTGATGTCGCTTAACAAAATCACCCAAAGTAAACTCTTTTCTACACAGTATGCAGTTAAATTCTGAAAATTTTTGCCACAGGATACTGGCATATCATAAGAGTTGAAGACCTGATTGGACAATTTAATAGAAGAAAACACTATTGAGAGCTAGAAACACTGGCTTTAGTGTTCAGGAATTCTCTGTGCAACAAATGGCTGGAATTGAGACTATTGCTATTTGTCTCCCTGAGTGTTTGGCCTCCCTCTACAGGCACCCACATTCAGCCACTGTTGGAATAGGATGCTACAACAGATAAACTTTGGCTTTATCTACAACAGCTATTCTTGTCCATAGTTAGGCAATCAGACAAGAGATAAAGTACATATTTTTTTATGTAGATGTACTAGCTGTTTTATTTTTTAAAAAAAAGCATCCTAACTTGGAACTAATCCAAACCCTTCTGAAGTCATTGACTCAAGAAGCTGACTTCCCTTATAAGTTAGTTTGAAAACTGGAGATTGTAACAGCAGAAGTGTGAAACCAGAAAATTATTTCTATTACTGTGTTGACTGATTATGCTTTAGACAAAGTGTTGGTTAAAGAGTAGGATGGACAGACCGCGACTTTCATTTTATTTTAAAATGTTGTGGTTCTCAAGTATATTTTTGTACTGACATCTGGATATTTCAATATCTGAAGCAAATAGGAGCAAAACAGAAACCACCTGGATTTCCAAACTCCATATGTAGAAGATGTAAATGCTCAAAGTTTTGCCTTGTTTCCTGTTTTCTTTGATTTTTTTTTTCTTTTCCTGCTCTGGTTGTTTGCTCTGTGAAAGCTTCCTAATTGCTCTATCTTGATTTTTGAGTTCCTTTAAATAAACACATTGCTGTTATTCTGCAGATGAGTAGGGAAACCCTGACCTCTGCTGAAGCCTATGGGAGACCTGTTGTTGATATGACTCCACTCCAGGAATTCACAGTGGTAGTCACTGGGTCTAGGAATAGAATTTTTATACTTACAATATCAGGACCAACCTAATCAAATCTAAACTTCTGTATAGGTCATGGTATGTGTTTCACTCAGTTTTCAGTGTTGAATGTTCTTCTTTTGTTCATCCGTGTAATGGACAACATTGAAATATTGCTTTGGGTCTGGATGCAAAATTCAGCTGTCATACAATATTTGACTCACTAGACTTCAGTAGTTAGATGAAGAATTAATTTAGACTGTTGAATTGAAATAAATTCATTTAATTGAAGTCAGTCAATAGGAGCTCTTTGTACATATTTGAAAGAAGAATGTAGACCTTTTTAAGTCTAATCAACTACAGAACATTATTAAGTTCCCATAAGAAATGGTTTAAGTGCAACCTGATAATGAAAAATGAGAGTGAAAAAATTTTGTTCATTTTGAGTAGCTCTACAGTCTAGAAACTGAAAAGAAACCACTTTACATAATGGAAGGAGATACTTACAAAGCAGTCAGACTGAAAAATACCTAGAATTATAGGGGGTGGCAAATTAGAAAAGAGCTTGTAAAGTGATACAGTGGCAAAAGTAATTTGAGGCTGGAGAGATATCTCTTTAGAAACCAAGGAGGTGCTAATACCTTTATTATGTGAAATGGTGCCTGCAACACCACACTGAGATTCGTGAGCCTCTGACAGTAGAAAAACATCACCAGTGAAAACAAAACGCAGCAAACCTGAAAGGTGCTTTGGAGGCTGGGGCAGAAATAAGTACTGTATAGCCAAGTGCTGATGCTTTCACTCTGCTTTAGAATTGCTATTTTAAGAGTCTCCTCAGTGATTTAAAAGTCAGACAAATGTTACAAAACAATATGAATAACCCAGTGTTTGCCACCTTTGTTTTTGCCTTCAGGTGGGTTTTAACCAGGTAGAAGACTTTGAACCCCATCTTTAGGGTGACTGTCTGGTTCCACCACTATATATTAACATTGCCTTTGAGAAACCCAGGGCCAAGTAGCTCTGTGTACATCAGTATGCCATTTCTTGAATTTGTCTCATTCTCAGAGTGGTCTGCATTTCGTGCCTTGTTGAAGACGTTGAAATGAGTCAGACAGCTGTACAGTTTTCTTCAAACTGCAGAAGTGTCTGGACTGGGCCAGGCTAAATGTCAGTCTAGACCAGTACACTGCACTTTACTATTGCCATGAGCAGATGCTAGGGAAGAATGCAAGAATAACTGTGCAGTGATACTTCTTAGAATTGCACTCCGAGCTTCTTGAGGGATTTTCTCCTATAGAGATGCTGTGTTTCTCTTTACTAGTCCTGTTGAGTTTCTGTTCTATTAATATCTCCAGATGCTTTTCAATTCTTATGGATTTTTTGGCAGTCCAGGTGTCTTCCTGTGAAGAGACATCCTTACCCTAACTATGCGCTATATATCAAGAATGCCCTATTTTCCTTCTGAACTTGACATTTACAAGTTTCATCTGATGGCCACTCAACCCTCCTAGAGAATGACTGGTCCTTCCTCATACATCCTGTCCACATCATTCCTGATATTATGAAGCTTTACTATGTCTCTGTTAGTCATTTCAGTATTTTTTTTTCCAGTTCCAAGAGGTTTATATTTAACCTGCCCATGCCTGGAGGCTGTAACTGTGTTGCTCATATTTGTCACCCTCTCCAAACCTTTTCCATTCTCTTGCAGCTATCTGACCAGCTACATCAGTGTAACTGGAACTGCTCTCCTTCTGATAATTTACAAATTTAGCTTCTAATCTTGCGGTGAGAGTCAAAGGGGTTGAACCTTGGTCAGCTGAACTGTGCTCAGTTCGGATCCCCTGCAAACACTGATAAGGAAACTGGAGCTCTAGAGAGGACCAGAACCACTTGTTCTCCTTCCCGGGGTGTGTGAGCAGTTTGGACTAAACTGTTTTCACTGGTTTGCTCAAAAGGACTTTGCTCTTCAGTGGTGATTATTTCTTTGTAAATGTCCAGCTTAACCTTAGTTATGAAGAAAAAAACCCTTTCTGTTCTTTTGAGTAACCGGACAAAACACACCACCCTAAAATGTGATTAATAATTTTTAGTTAAATGACTTCACCCCCCAAGGTTCTCTTTTGTCAAAAGCAATCTTTAAAAAAATTCCAGTAAAAGGGAAAGATTAGATCTAATGTCCTGAAGTTTTAGAAAACCATAAGATGAAAAATAATCAGCTGAAAATAGCCATCCAAAAGAGTGATTAACAGGAAAGGCAGAAATTTAAACAATGCTGGAAGAGCACTCTGTGGATGCTCAAAATATTCAGCAGAATGCCTTAAAGCAAGGGAAGTTCAGCATGCTCATGAGCTCATGAAGGACTGGGCTACCTGGAGGATGTGTTTCCTCTCTTCCCAGAGCTATATAAATGATATATCTTGGGTAAAATTCATCCCCGATGTACAAGTTAAAAATAGAGACTAAACCAAATTCTTTTTAGATCGAAACATTTGCACGGGATAAGGACTATTGAATATTAAAAATCTGTGAAGTAACATAAAACAGAGCTGGACAGACATTCTCAGAGAGCTCTGTAAAAACTTACAGAAACCTGAGGTAATGATCAGCCTAGGAATGTTTTTTTAAAAATAACTTTCCCCAGCTTTTTCGGGGTCTGTTAAATTTTATATATGGAAAAAATCTCTGAATGGGATCTCAGACCATCGGAAGCAGACTTTTTCTCCAATTTTTGGTGTGAAAAGGATCTTCTAAAATATCACATTTCCACACCAAGTTTATTTTACATGATTTTATTTATTTCTTCTGTCTCCATGCTGCAGAGGGTGAAGTCTGCTCCATGCTAATCAGCCTGGATGGTTAATGCCCAATTGGTGTGTTAAGTGTTTAGGTTTACGATGCTATATAAGTGAAGCGCTAAGTACAAATGAAATAAACCCATCATTACTACAGTTTGCATTAGGTTTACAGTGTTGTGTTCTCAAGATGTGCAACCCGTTTGTGCGTAGCAATTGAAGGTTATACACTTTAGATTATAAGAAGTTCAAGCATGTGGTACAGGAAGAAACATCAAAGGTTAGACTGTTATTATTAGGACACTTCAAAGAAAAGAATTTCTGAAGCCTTTAAGTTTTACGGCAGGTGCATGAAGAGGTGCCAGGTCATCTCAGGGTGGTCAAAAGAAGACTACATTGAAACTAGATTGCATAGGACCCCTTTTATCTGTCAGAGACAGTTGGGACCCTGACTTGGAAAGAGTTTTAACAGTGATTTTGAATACTGGACATCAAGCCTCTCTAATTTCAGCTGCTCTCAGCATGGAAGCTCGCAGTCATGGTCTCTCCCAATGGGCACATCTGGGTAACAGAAGAGTGTCCTCCTGGCTGTGTCGCAGGCAGAGAGCTCCAGGGCGGCTGGCGCTGGCTCAGGCAGGCTGAGCTCTCCACAAAACACTCCGGGCTCTGAAGCAGATATTTGCTTCGATAATTATGGCAGTGCAGGGGGATGACCTCTGGCTCCTGCTCAATGTCTGTAATCCATTTGGAGACAAAAATGTCATTCTGGTGTTACTTATTTGGGAGAAATACAAAAGGAGATTAATTATATTTGTAGTTTAAACAAACTAGCACAATAAATCCAACACCTTCTGATTAGAACGTGATCATATTCCCCTAATGGGATATTACAGGAAGCTATATGGAGAATAATATTTTTACAATCAAATTAAGTGACAGTGATGGTTAATTTTAGCTTATTAGAGCAATATATGTTCAGAGCTTGGAAAGAAAACATTTATTTCTTCAGCTTGTACAGACTTCTCTTTCCTGGAGACTTGTATCTCAGCCCCACCTGCTCTGTGCTATAATTTGTCAATTTAATACCACTTAACAAGTATGTTCTTCTTTGGAACATCATCAGGCAAAATAATGACTTTGTCTTAATAAAACGAAAAAACAAAATGAATTATATATAGCTAACAAAAACATATTCCCTGCAACCAACTGCAAGAGGGTTTCTTTCTGCTAATGAATTAATACATTAAACAATAATAGTTAAAAACCATTTTACATTGCTTTGATCATTCACTTACACGTCATTAAGTAGACCAAGCATTTTAGTGTGAAAAGGCTGTGTTTACAAATTAGTCCAGAGGACATGTTTCACACTGAACATCAGCACATATATTGCGTTTTATTTCAACTGCACATGACACAACCTTAATATTAGAGCCAGATGATTAAAAGAACATTACCTGAGCCTTGAGAGTCACTGAATGAGCTATGCTAAATTGGTTGTTTTCTATTTTGTGATTAATTGTGCTTCTAAACCATATTTTAGTGTGCTTTGTTTTTCTGTCCCCAGTCATCCCATATTATTAAAGAGAAATTCTGCATATCTCTCCTGGAGTCCAATTAAGGATTTGCATCATGACTAGATTTTTCACTTTAATTACTGTATATAAAGTAGGTTTTGACTTATTTCCATATTTATCAAACTATGCAGAAGAAGCAAAATTCATCAAATAAACAGATATCTGTGGCTATAATTGCAGCCTGCACTGAGCATGTAGGAAGAAAATATGAGGGTCCAAATTTCATTATGTAGAACATAATAAACATCTGAATAATTAAACTGTGTGTAAATCAAATGCTTGGCAGTAGTAAGAATAGAGAAGAGACACCTTACTTTGATCAGAAAAAACCCCGTGTTTCTAAATATATTTAAAAAAAGATATTTTAGACATAATTCAATCAGAACTGAGTAGAAACACACGAACCAAAGCCTTAAATTTGTGGCTTGTTATCAGGTGAGGGAGGATGTCATGTGCATTTAGAAACATTTTTTCATTAATAGTGAAGTAAGCTTAGCTCTTCCTTTTGCATGACTATTGAAAGCGGGCTGCAAACAAACTAGAGGATACAAACTCTTACACTGAAATGGCAAGTTCAATTCAGACCTGCAACCAGCTCTGATAAACTGCCCTAAATCAAATGGCAATCATTGTTAAAGCAGAAGCTTTGTCAGATTTAGCCATGAGAACTTCATTGTTCACTTGAATATCTTCGCTAAGGTATCAGTTAAGGGGAATACAGGAAGATTTCTTTATTAAATAATTTCTAATTATGAGCTTTAATGAATGCTTTTCCATTTGTTATGAAGTAGTGTTATCATCTATTTCTATTACATATACCTTGAACCCTGGTATTTTTAGTTCTGTAAAAGTTTTGAGGAAATTACATTTCATATAGAACTGTGCAAAATTGTTCTAAGCTAATAATACTAAAAGTAAAGTTTTGTGGACCAGACCTGACTGCAGTGTAAAATTTTAGTGATGTTAAAAGAATGATAAGAACATAAAGAACATTCACGCTGATTTGCACTCAAAAATAAAAAAAAACCCAAAACAATCCACAACCTCTTGTCAAGCAAACTTATGTCTACTTACTCCAGAAAAAAACCTGGATTTTTGATGGATTTTTTTATTTGGATTTTTTTTATTAGGCACATAAAATCTTTTTAATTTGCTGGAAAACTTCTTGAAAAAGAAATTTGTAATTTAGTTTTTAAAAAATTATTTTTAGTGATGTTTATGGGAAGTGAAGAGCTACTCTACTGTAATCGCATCTTTTTGTAGATACTAGAGTTGTTTCTAGCAAACAAGAATTTGTTTTATTAATTTATTTGGTCTGCCCTACTGAGTATACCAATAATAAGTGAGGAAGAGAAAGCAATTCAGATAAAGGAGAGATTAAAATCTTAATAAAAAATGCTTTAAATCAAAACACCAACAAAAAGGATTTAAGCCTGTGCAAGCAGGAGAAAGGAAAGCTAATCAAAATAGCTGGTGGTAAAGAATAAGGAATGACATTCTTGTCAAATTTGAATCTATACCCATCTGCCAATCCAATTTACACATGCTGTAAGATACACAGGAGATATGCTGACTGAACAAAGCAAATCTATTCTTGAGGAGGGGAGAATGGAGATGTGCCTCAGTGCATTTCCTAGATTGAGACCGATCTAACAACCTCCCACACAGCCACCACACAGCAGAGAAGTCAAAAGGACCTTGGGCAATGCAGAAAGTCTGGATAAAAGCAAATGTAGGGTTCATTCTTAAATAAAAATAAAGGAGGAATAATCATACAAGGAGCATCCATTAGCCAGCCCTAACATCACTTTCAAGTAAGGTGCTGCAAAACCTCTGACAGATGTAGTGCTATGACGAGCAGCTTAGGTGTGGTTAAGCTTAGCTTACCGTATTAGGGACCATTATCTGCTATTACATCTGCAGCATGTCACTCGTGTGTGGCACTTAGCAAACAGCTGACATGTCAGGCTCTGGGGCACACGAGGGTGACAAGCAACACAGGAAAGTCAGAATGACAGGAGAAAAATCCAAAGCATGCTCTTGAAATAAGGTTAGTGTAACTGTCTGTCAAAGTGGAAACCTTCTACAAGGAAGGACAGTGGGAAGGCAGGAGTGTAAAGGGTAAAACTTGGTTTGTCGTGTTTTGTCACAGTATTAGTTGTGTGTGCTCTCCTAACCCTCCCTGTTTAATCTTCTCTGGCAGGGTAGAAAACCACTGATTGGAAATACCAATATAGGGTAATATTCTAACTCATGGAGTCTCAACTATGTAATGTGTTCTTTTAAATGCAAAACCAAGAAAAAGGATAGAGGTGAGACTTCCTTACTGGGTTGGTTTCTTCTGTTTAGGATTAAGAAATATGATTAGGAACCAAGGGAGAAGTTTGCAGCACTTCTTGATGTGTTTAACTCAGTAAACAAACAGAGGAAAAGCAAAGAGATAAAGAGGAAGGGATGCAAAGATGCTAAGGCTGCAATAACCAATAATCACAACCAACAGATCAAGTTGGTCTTCCAGGAAGCTGACATACCAGTCATCCTATTGGTATCAAATTATTAACCCAAAATAAATCTTTCGTGATAAACGGCTTAATAAAGTTGTGTCTTAACATCACTGGGGATCAAGGGCTGATGTCGAGAAATGATCTTCCTAAACCTTGAGATGTTTTTCTCTCTGAGCGACACTGTAAGTATTAAAGTGCTGGTTTTTACCAGTGACCAAAGTCGCTGAAAAAAGAACTGTTTTGTGGCAGAGGCGAGGCAGGCCAGCTGTTCTCTATCCGTCACAGTCACCACTGGTTAAAATAACTTGTGCTCCCAATTTCTGGACTGGGATTGGCAAGCTGAAAAAAATGTGGAAAGTGTGGTATTCATCCCTGGGAATAAGAGAAGAGTAAAGGAGAAGAGAGAGCTCGGATAATACATCTGCACTTAGCAAGGGAGGCATACGGGAGAAAGGGCAACATCCTCTCTCTTGAAGAGAAACACATTATATAGAAATGCATTTGGGTTTACTGGCTCTCTTTCATCTGTTTTGAGCCTCTTCTCCCTCCACTATCCTCCCCAAGGACTCACTTTTGCATGGAAAGTATTGCATTGAGGGCTATGATACAGAGGAAGTGGAGATCCGCAGCTCATATTTCTGGGACCTGGTTATAATTTGGTTGTAATGCAAAAAGTGGCCAACTGTGCAGTGGAGTTTATTAGACTGTCCAGGTGTTTCCTGTACTTCCAGGGAAGGATCAAAGTTTGTAGTTACAAGAGTGCATAGACTATCAGAGTGTATGAAATATATCACAAATGTATTCATTGAAACTCTGTCAGAGCTACTGTTGGAACTGTACTATTAGCCTTAGAGACTTCAACATCCATATGAGCATCAAACCAGATGAGGCAACATCTGTTTTCCTGGTAAGGCTGAGCAACCTAGATTTTACCCAGCCTCTTGACAGACATTCATAGGGCAGGAAAAAGTATTTGATTTTCATTTGCATATGGTCTAGTTGTCAGAAATACAAAGGGACCTTTTTGTTGGGTTTGAGAATTTTCAACTAAATTTCAATGTGAGAGCTATTTTTCCTAGCCCAACCTAAGCAGTTTCTTCAAGATCAGCTAGGAGTTATAATTTCTAGGGTTTTTTTTACCTTGAGTGAAGTAAAAGCTTTTTCTTCCTGGCTTATTGTTAGCAAAGACAACCAAATTCTCTGGGTTGTGGATAATATGGCAATCAATTTTATACTGATCTTTGTCCTTGAAAATAAGCTTGTTCAGTGGTTGAAGTTCACAATCTCTGGCTTAGGAGAATTAGCTGGCATTTTTTTGACCTTCATATATAATACATATGGATACATATTATTGAATATTATTGGGAATCTCTCTTTTAGTTCCAATGCAATTTATTTTCAATTATTGCTTCTCTAGAAGTATTCCTTAAAATGCAATGTTTTTAAGATTTAGGTGTTTAGGCATTGCATTATTTCAAATAGAATCCCCTCTGCCCCCTTTCAGTAGACACATATTTGGTTTTTTTTTGGTAATGTGAACATGTTATTTACATTTTCTTACTGTAATGCTGCATTCTTATTGTATTTTAGTGTGTATTAAATTCTTTAGTTACTTGATATGCTCAAAATTCTAATTAGAACCATTATTAATTGTTATTTCTGCTCAGCTTGTTTATTTCCAGCCATTCAAAAATTTTAGTTGTGCTTCATACAACCTTTACTTACTACATTTTATTAACAACTCATCCCTACAAAAAGTTGTTTTTGATATTTATGATATTTATTCTCCCCAGCAGTGGGTTCTTTGAATTTTTAATCTGAAGTCAGGTAAACACTCATGGGTCAATACCTGGCTTTTGCAGCCTTTGCTGTGCAGTTCCTGTTCTACTGACTTTGAACTTGATGGGTTTGAAACCTACTGAACTGTAGCACATAGTAACAAAGTCCTCAAAGAATATAGTGCAAATATCTGTAGTGACAGAGGTTTAATGAAGAGTGCTTTTGATGGTGAAAAGTGCATACATTCATAAAAATATTTTTTGCATAAAAATGAGAGCCATTGACTATCACTGTCATTCATTATTCTGGCCAAGGTTAATGAGACATGAAGCAAAATAAAGTGAAATACTGAAATTTGCTGAAAATCCTGACAAGCTTCTCTTGCTTTGCACAGGGTGACAGAAAAGATGTTTAATGTAGTTTTACACACAGAGCTGCTTTTTGCCTAGTGTGGATCCATCCCTGAATAGCACAAAGCTGAGCAGGTTCTTTGGGGACTCTCGGTGTGAGGGCTGCAGTGAGGCAGCAGAAAGCCCAGCAAATGCAGCAGCACTCTGGCAGTGTCACTGAAGGGCTGCTTTAGGCAGGGCCCTGCAGAGCTCTTCTCGTCCACAGGGCTTGGTGCCACGAGAACCACAGTGCAGAAAGTCCTGCTGGAGCCCTACACGTGCTCAGTCCTATCTGACTCTAAATTTCAGCTTGCTGACTGGCTTTCCATGTGCCAACTTCTGACTGTGCTCCTCACATTTGACATGTAAAATAACACTGCACCAGTTCCCTTAAATTTACATGACTGCTTGTTGAGAACTTTCTCAGATTTTGTTGGGTGAGAAGGCATATATGGTTTGATGGCTCTGCTGTCAAGGGTGTCAACCAAAGCTTTACTTCCCTCTGCAGCTTAATGTTTATAGTACAGCACAGTAGGACTGGTTGGAAAGATGGTGCTGCCATCGTGCTAGCATTTCAGTGGAGAGACAAGGAGGCTTCTCCTAGCCAAGGGAACTGTAAGTAAGGGAAAGTTCTGAGTAGTTATTTTGAAGACAGTTTTCATGTCTCAGTGCTCCATATTTCAAACTTAAATTAGTCTTTTTCCAATGTTTAACAGTGTTAAGCACGTCTACATCTCAGCTGTCGACATCTTGAGTCCCTTTCAGTGCTTTAGTTAAATTGAGACTGTAGAAGAACTGAGATTGCTGGAAATAAATTTTCTTTAGGCTCAAAACTTTGTCAACTGTATATTTTGTAACTCAGCTGTCATTTATATGAAATACACTATTTAACTATATTAATTCTTACAAAATGTAGTTTATAAAACACAAGCCACTTGGAAGTTTATGCAACTTATAGCAAACTTAAACTGTTGTAAATGAAGCAAAGGGAAAGTATAGATGGAAACTCAGTTCTGTATCTTGTCTGAAAGACAGGGGTTACATTATGTTGACATTACTTATTTGAAATGAAATTTGGGTATCTAAAGGGTCTACAAACATTGCAGTGAAGTTCTCATTACCTCTATTTATACAGTACCATGGTATGGGCAAACACTGGATGCTTGTTGCTCAATGGTATTAACTGTATGATGCTGTAAAAGGATGGCTTAGGAAAAGGAAAGTGGATGAATATGGTATTGACAAATAGAGTGTGCAGCTTGAGACCAAGTTATAAAGAGGCTGCACAATCCATATAACCATTTTTGGGGCTGGGAGTGTTAGCATCCCTACTCTCTGTAATAAAATCTCCTGGTTCATTTTCTCTGGTTGTAAAATTGGCTGAATTTTTTTTTTCTTGTCCTACTCATTTTATCAGGGTGAGAAGAAGGTAGGTGTGTTTGGAACCCATCTGATTCCTTGGTTGTCCCCTCAGTGTTGGATGGCACAGGTGTGGAACCATAGGAAGACTAAAATGGTGGAGAAGGCATGCTAGCATACCCAGTCTTCAAGAACTGCTTATGTCTTTTTTGCTTATGGCAAAAAAGAGGAATGTGAATTTGGGGCTATGCCTGTGTGAAGGAAGGAGTGAGGGTAGTGTGTGCCCCAGCAGCTCTACTTAAAACTCAGAGAGCTGTACTTGGTGGAAAAGTGATCTCGCCTCTGATTCACAAATTTCAAGGAATGGGCAATATGAGATAAAATTAATATATTGACATTTCAGTACAAAGGGAAAAGGCCCAGGTGTGTGCAATAGCAGAAGCTGGGCAACGCAGAGGGCTGTGGGGAGCTGCACTGTGGTGGCCATGCTGGAGGCTGTCATGCCAGTGGTGCTGGTGGGCAGGAAGGGGACAGAAACGGGGATAACCCCTAGTGTGTGACCCCCAGCTCCTGCCACAGGCATTAAATACTGCTTTCCTGACTTTCACAGTGGACAAATAGAATATGTAGAAACCTATTAATATGTCTTCAAATAATGCCTCTTCATTTGTGTGTTTCTGCCCATAATGCCTCTACTGACAGATAGGTGGTAGGAAAAGTCCTCTGATTTGGTGGAGCATTTCAGATTTATCCAGAAACTAGTGTCTTCCATACTGCTGAAAGCAATCAGCCTTAACTGCTTTTAGGAGCAGATTTTAGATCCCAGTAGGATTTGAGAGTTTTTATTCCTTTCCAGAACAACTTCATGCAGCCTTCATACTTGTGAATGGTTTCATGATTGTCTAGGACACAGAAAAACAATTGGCTACACTAACAAAGAATATGTCTCCTGAAAAGCTGCCAGCCTTCTTTGATACGTGTTCCTGAAAGCAATGCTCTGAACATATAGGGTTGGTAGTTTTAATTTTCTTTCTGCATTTTTCTCATGCTTGCCTGTTGCTTATCCATGCTAGCTCGAATACACTGACATTGCTATATAGCCAATACTCACACCCCTGCATTTTTCCTTGCACCAAATACAGCATTTTTAATGCAGAGTTTTATCCCCAAGATATAATACCTTAGTGCTGGTAAATGGTAAATTATTGTTTAGGTATTAAGTGCCTGCTCTGATGTCCATCACTTCACTTGAACTTGAATGATGGCAGACTCGGTATTCTCCAGCAGTTTGCATTGAAGGCCTCTCTGTACCTGCCTTTTCAGTTCATCCTGGATAGCTCTGTTACAGATAATCACTAACTGCGTATTTCAACGATTAAGTTAATCTATTAAAGTTAATCGTGGATTCTGAGCTTTCCACTCCTGTTTGCCATGATAATCCCATGCTCTTTGCACTTCCAATTTGGCAGCAGCAGTGTATCCTGACATTTCAGTGTTGTAAAAGCAATGGCTTTATAGCAACAACCTCCAGTGATATAAGCAAAAGGAGACTTGTCATCATTCTGTGAGTTAGAACTTACTATAAATAGAAAGTTTCCAAAAGGTGTTATTTAGCAGTTTGCATTATGCAGCTGTCTATTTAAATCATTTAATTTTGGCATCTAATCTAACTCCCAGTCTCCATCGGAGACAAATAAGAAACCATATGTGAAAGCATCTGTGAAAATCTTTCTTTTATTTATGACAACATTAAAGAGAGGCTCTGATGTCAGTTACTTAACAATAATAGACGTTCCTTTGCACCTATAGTGCCTGGTTACTTGGGCATATCCCTCTGTGGTATCTTATACCTACTGCTGTTTCCTTCATTATATACAGATGCACAGCAGTGAAGACAGTAATAGTCTTTCTTAATTAAATAAAGCTAAATGTTAATTAGTCAGAAAAATTGATTTATTTTCAGCACATGAAACTTTTCATTGTGTCTCTCTTCTTTTTAAAGAACAGGTTGGATATTCATTTAGGACTTTACATTTTTTCCTTTATTTCTGCACTGTATTTGGACTCTTGTGGTGGGATCTAATCGTCATAGAAAAATTATAGGTCTACAGATGTTTTCAAGATGTTACTCTGTCAGTAGCAGATTATCCCCTGTAGCAAAATCTCATTAAAGTGCAATTTACAGAGCTCTGCTGATGTTGCCATCAACCAAAATTAAAGGCATTAATTTTTCAAAGTTCACAGAAGTCCTTATATAAATGATGTAGCAGTTTGCAAGAACAATTTACAGAAGTGTTATTTGCAGAATTAACCTACATTAACAGAACAAATGTTGTAATGGTATAAGAAAGGATTGGGCAGTGAAATTGCAGATGTTCATGGTTTGTTTTAGGTAGTGGGTGCAAAGAGCTGTTGAAATGAAACAGTTATTTTTCTTTGCAAAGTCGGGTATGTTGGAATCTGAACTCTGTCTGTGAAGAGTTAAGCTTATAATAGAGTGATCACCAGTTGGGGACACCCATGGAGACCTTAAATTCTACTTTGAAACATCTGTACTTGATATCTCTTAAAATATTCCCATTTAGAGAATGAGTTTATGTAGCTCATGTTGTGAGTATGTCTCTTCAATAGAGTACCAAATGCTTATCCAGGTATTTATTGTCTTAGGGTGTCTATATTTTAACTGAGCCTAGAACTTCCATGTCAAATACATTGGGAACTTTCAGGCTGTTGGTGTTTTATGAATCAGTACCAGAGTAAACCTCAGTTAAATCAGTGGGAGGAGATGACTCATTTCCAGTATTTAGAGCCATATGCATATGTAATGATCATGTTTAGTGAACATTCACCTGCCTTTGCAAGCACCCCGAAGTGCTGGCCAGCGTGGTTGTCATGGTGAAGCCTCCACAGCCACAGTTATCTCTTCCACTTCTGTATGTGCTATACTTCATTATCCAGAATTAATATTCAGCCGATGGGTAACCCCCTCCCTCCAACACAAACCAGCTGAGCATGTGCTCAGATTTAAAAGTCACCATCTCTCCAGAACTGGGAGCCAACAGAGACATTTTAACTTCAGTACTTACAAAGAACACACCCTCCACTCACACACTGCTCTGTGTATTCATAGAAGGTTTTATACCATGGTAACAGGTTGATATAATTAAATCAACATTTTTACTTGACATTTTTTTGTCTATGGCAAACAGTAGTTTAGACATGAGCTGGTTAAGCTGGAACTGTATCAGGATGCTTTCCAGAGAAAGGCAATGATGGCCCTAAACTTTAGTTCTCTTTACTGTTTCGGGAAACATTTATCTTGAATGTTACTTTGGCTAAAGACTGAACAAAAAAATTGCTCCAAAGATATCTTTTTATCTGTCACTTGTTTCTAGAATTCTTCCATTTTATGTTCATGAAAGATTTAGACCTTTCAGAGAAAAAAACCCGTTTTATTTCAAGCAGTCAGTTCATTCAGGCTTCACCCCATGTGTTACCCACATCCTTGTCAGCTCTGAAGTGTCTTGCCCACCCCAACGGGCAGAAGTGAGCAACACTTTGCACTCCACCACCTTAGGAGTGCCTCTGGGCTGACCTCTATTCAGCTTTCTCAGCTATTTGGTTCCCAAGGTGCTTAACACAGCTCTTGGGGTTTCAGGCCTTTGATGTTCTGTATTAGCAGAAGAGATGCTGAGTGCTGCTTGTTTTTCAGTACCTGGTTACTGAATTTTAGAGGTTAAAATGGGGCAGGGGTGCTCTAGAGCAATCCTCCTGAGCACTGAGATGCCAACAGAGAAGGCCCCCACATTGTGCTGGCACCACTGTGTTTGTGGTTCCATTATGCACTGTCTGAAAAACCAGGGATGGACATGGGAGCTGTGGGGACAGCATAAGCTCACTGAAATGGCAAAATTCCCAAATATAAAACCACAATCCCACAGATTGCTTGTGAGTCACAGTTAGCCTTGGCAAATAGACAGCCTGGATATTTAAATTGTCTTTAGCTGCTAGAGACAGAAAAGTGAGGACTGGATGGTCATGTAGGTCATCACCTTGTCTGTGTGTCCAGCAGAGCACAGGGCTGACCTGTGGGGACCAAGACTGGCTTGTGGGGATTGGGTCTGACCCGTGGGGACTGGGGCTGACTCAAGGGAATTAGGGCTAACCCAGGAGTCTGTGCAGAGGCTAGATCAGGCTATGTATGATCTTGAAACCAGACATGTTGGGGGGAAATATAGTGCATTTAGGACTTGTACTTTTTAGGACTGGGTTTGCATGGCAGAGATTCCTTGAGTTTGCAGCAGTTGTCGTGTGGATGTGTCTGATTGGCATCTGCCAGCCTTTTAAGGAGTAGAGTGTGTCCTGAGAGGGCTTGAAGATTGGGACCTTGAGTTATATGGCTTAGAGACCCTGTAACAGGTATCTGATGCATTAATCCAGTGTAGGTGCAACAATATATGTAAGGAAGAAGGTAAATTGAACTGCATTTATTGCCATTTTATAAATGTTGGCTTATTTGTAGAACCTACTAAAGCAATTTATTTTGGAATATGGCTCCTAGCCCTACACCATGATACACATGCATAAATTACATTAGATATACAAATGTCTGCTTGCTCCTGCAGTATTTGGTGAGTCTACAATTAGGCAGGACTTGCTTGATAATAGAGGCCATAAATTTCTCCCAGAGTTTTGCCTTTCAGTTTTTGATTGAATCAGAGTATGTAATTAAAAAAGAATGCACGTGGAATTGATCACAGTTGTTGGCAACCTGCTCTGGTGTTTGAACACAAAAGTAATGGTGTATTGTAAGTTTTTGAGTATCAGTGACTGCAGCTGAACATACCAAAAAACCAACCAAATAAACAAATAACAAGCAATGCTTTATTTCATGTTGCAGTTTTAATGATGTAGTTAGGGAAGAAGAGAATGTGATCTTGATTGAAAATTTTTGTATCTCTTTTCCCAAGAGCTGCTGTCTTGATTTCTGTTTGTGTCCATAAATATAGTGCAGTTTTTCAAAGAGTAAATGCATCATCTTTTCTTCGTATTCCAGCTGTCTCTGAGACATTAGTATAAATCATATTGGCTTTCAATAGGAACATTTTCAGATAATTTGTAAAATTATGCAATGGAAGAATAGTTTGCAAAGGAAGAATATTGTGAAACCACACCACTTTAGCAATGTATCTGTATTCTGCAATAAGTTTTATTATCTGTCTCTTTTGTGTAGAAAATGTGTGATAAATACTGATCATCATCGTTGTCCTTTTTCTTTCCCATAGATGATAATGTTGAGACTTTTAAGAGTTAAAACACGAGACCATTTTAAGGACTAGTAAACACGTGTTCCTGATTTGCAGGAAATTAGTTATTTTCCATTCCTGTAAGCTGTTCCCCAAGAAGCCTTACCTTTCTTTCGCAAACCAGTGTTACTCAGCTGAAGTTCCTATACGGAAACCACTTTGATTCTTTCAATAGCAGCGGCTCCGCGGCTCCCCCCGAGCAGCCTCGCCAGCGGCCGGGCTGCACCTCCACCAGCTCCCAGCCTTGTGTGTGGCCAGCCCGAGCCTGGCTCCCGACCCGGGGCCGAGGGGGTTCCAAGCGGCTGTGCACGCCGCTCCCCCGGCCTGGGGGCTGCTAGCGGGGCTCGGCGGGGCTGGTTTGAGTTACGAACACCCCAGGGAGCGCCGCGCTCGCCGGGGAGCGCAGGAATGCGGGGCCCGCAGCTCCCCCGGCCCCGCTCCCACGGCCGCCCGGAGCCTCCCCCGCTCCCCGTGGCGTGGGGACAGAGGCCGTGAGGGTGGCACCGCTTCCCTTCCCGGCATCGTCCCGCTGTGGGAAACCTCCCCGGGGCCGGGCATCCGCTGCCGGGGCTGCCCTGGGGGCACATGGGAGGAGAGGAGCGCTCGCCCCTTTTGGTTTCCCGGTCAGCCCGATCCCTACGAAGCTGCAAGACGGCGTTTAGAAGTAGTTGCAGATAACGTAGCCAGCGCTGTCAAATGCGCAGCACTTATTGTTATGCTCCCCTAGAAAATAAGCAGGAACCAAAATAAGTGTTGTATTAATATTTAATACTCTTTTGGCTATGTAAACCTAGAATGGGTTTAAAAAAAATGGCACAGCGAGGAAAATGTGAATGTTTTCAAAGAAAACGGTGTTTCTCACAGCTTTTGGTGAATGCTTAAACTTAACTTGGGCTTCACTTTGCAGAAAATGTGAGAACCATATGAATGCTTGTGCCTTATGAAAAGCCATGAAATCTAAAGGCATGAACCTCTGTTCACTATTAACAAGTAAAATCCTATTCTTTTTCTCTGTACGGTCCTGATTAATGGACAAAAACCTTCTTCCTTGTTTTTTCACATTCTTTTTGCAGTCCCTTAAATGTGAGACAGACAATAAATTATTTGCACAGATCCTACTACATACCAGTTCCTATTTGGAGCTTGACTGAGAAGCAGAAACAAATATGGGTATTGTGAAAACCACATTGGGTACAAAGACTGCACACGGATTGCCACTTATAGTCAACAGCTGGGAATAATATGGGTCTTTATTAATCTGAATATTAGTGGTTGCCATTTCGTTTCTTTTTTTATGATTTTGACAAGATGGTGGGAGGAAAAACATAAGGGATTTCTTGCTGATAAGGATGCTCTTAATACTCACTTTGTGCCAGTCTGTTTACCCCTTCAAAGTGGAGTGCTCCTTTTATTTTTCTTTTAACAGCCTGCAACTTCTGTAATTAGAAAGAGAGAAATTAATTTAGAGCTGTACCAAAAATGGCAATCCTGATCTGCAGTACATTAGGAAAGGAGACAATGGGATGAAGCAGGCAGGAGAGAGGAGACAAGAAATTTATTACTGGGCATTGCCTAATGAGATGAAAATTCCTTGGGATTTTCAAATAAGCACCACAGAAGAGCAGTAATACCAGTGTTCATCTGCACAAACCTTCCCACACTTCAGTTTTAAAATAATAACTCTGTCTTGTTAGGGGAGGACATGGACAGTGCTGGGAGGAAGGATGTGACTGTGGTTAAAGTGAGTATTGGATGCAGAAAACTTGACCTCTAATTCCACCTTTGGCAGTTTCAGTCAGCGGTAATTCACTCTCCGTGTGCCTCAGTTTCCCTGCTCGTAAAGCAGTGCTGACTGTGTGGCTGGGCACAGGGGACGGCTGAAATGTACATTCCAGTAGATAAAACCCTGTATAATCTAAGTGCATCATGTTATTTCTGGTTGAAATCCTTGCCTAAACAAAATTCTCCGTGACCTCCCTGAGAAGAGCTGCAAAAGGTCAAGGCTATTACGTTTGGACCATTATTACACTCCAGGTCTAGGAATAAGGAAATAAATCACAGATAATGAGAAAAAGTTTCACAACGGTTTTTTTACAAACAGGGAAGAAACTAAAAGGGGAACGTTTGCTTGAAAAAGGACATTTTCATACACTACTGAACTAATGATAATTTTGCTTTATGTTTCTAGTGTTTGCAGCTCTTACAGGAAAGATGAGAACGCTGCAGAGCCCTCCAAATCCCCATCTTTTTTAATGTGGCTGCTTTTTGTGATTATAGGCTTAGACATGATCTGCAAGATTTAAATTCAAACAAAAGATGATGAAAATGAGAGGTGAAAGTGTTTTTTGTTTTCTATCATCTAGCTCTCTATGCTCTGCTTTTTATGTCATTGTTTTAATAATTTAGCTAAATTGCTGGGAAAACAGACAGTGTTTAAATCAATGTAACAGCCTGGTGTGGACACAAGTGTGTTAGTTATAAAGATATTTATTACAGTATAGCTTTAACAAAAGCAAGCAGCGGTGGTGTAAATAAACTATGTACCAATAATATTCTGTTTGTGATATGAGGTGACACCGAATTTAGCCAAAACATTTTTTTTCTGATTGATTTGATTACTTTGGTGAAGAAATTGTATTGAGGCAAGGCCTGGGGTGGGAGAGGATCTGATGTTAACAAAAAAAGGTGTAGGAGGATTTATCTTGACTGTCATGCTGGACTGATTCTGAAAGAATTGGGAAGAACCTTAACAAGGGAGATATTTACCTTTTGAGATGAGTATATTTGTTACTCTTTTTTTTTTTTTTAGTAGGTAACATTAAGCAGTGTTTTGGGTATAATAATGTTTCTATGCTTCAAATCTGTGGTATGAAAATACATGAGAATCTTTCCACTGTGAAAAGATTACAAGATTGCTTTTCCAAGTAGCTCATTAAGAACTGTCTTATTGTATTTATTCAAAAGTTATGTTGGAAGAAAAATATCTTTCCAGCTTTTGGGAACTAGGTCTCTTAAGAATAAATTGTTTTCTATAAAATGCTAGTTTTTGAACTGACACATTTGCTTCCTGAAGATTGAGAACTTGTGTCATATTGTAGAAAATAGTGCATCTTCCTCCTTTTATGCTTCTGTTCCCTGATTATATTCTGTTTATCATATCAGAAGAGTCTGGGAGTAACTTTGTAAGTGAAGAATAAAAACCCTTGCATTTCTTATTACAGGCAATATCCTGCCCTAGCCATAATAAGGTGAAAGCTTGGAATATACCATGTACACAATAGAATTATTTAAATTTTCTTTTCAGACAACAGATTTGGTATGATTGTCCCACAGTTTCTATGGCTTAATAAATTAAATTATTTTGCTTGCGAAGTAATCACACAATGGCAAACCATGCTTTAATGCAAACACACCAAAGGATAGAATTAAGGTTGAATGTTCACCTTTAACGATGCCTATCCTCATTTTTATATGCTTAACTCTGCAGCTTTAATATTGCATTAACTTGGTTTTTAGAGAGAACGTTTTGCCCTAAGTATAAGAAAAACGTTGATCTTTTATGTTGTCAGCCAGGGCAGATGCAAATCCTTCTACTTTTTATTGAAGAATTAACCATCTCCCTCTGGAGCACAAATGCCAGCAGTACTGGTATAATTTTATTTTTAAGGCTATGGCCTGTAGTAAGCTGATTGAACAGTATAATATGTTCTATTCAAATCTGACTGCTTATGTACTTCGTTTCATAATGCCTTTGAAAATATATCATGTTCCAAGATGAATACAAGTTATGCATAAAAAAGCTGTTTGTTACATAGTTTGGAAAATGTGGAATCAATTACTATTAGATTTAAGAAAACCAGGAGCCTTTATGATGAAAAAAATTCATTTAGTTTGTAGTAATAATATCAAGTTACAGAGCAACAAATTCCTTTCCCTTAGAAAACTAGTTCAGTTTTAGTTCAAAACAATAACTCTTGGGGTATAGTGAGTGCCTCAATTAATATTATGTCAATTTGTTTTACCATCTGCATGTGTTTACTGACCCAGGATATCTCAGAAGGTCTGTCCTAAAAATCATCATGTTTACTCAGCTGAAAACAAATCCGAAGATCCCATTTCATTTTCAAGCCACCAGGATATGTTAGAGTAAGTTCCATGTGTTGACAGATCCTCCAGGTTTTATTTATGGAACAGCATTTGCGTGAGAGATAATAGGCTAAGAATAACCATTACCTCACCTAATTGTTGTCTCCTTAAGGCTTCTAAAAATGTATTTGGGGTTGGAGAGTCGGCAGCACAGGCGGTGTAAGGAGTCCACCAACTGGTACCGTCTGTGTTAGTTACTACTAATCCAATCACTTGGGATCAGATGGTCTTGTGGCAGCTTCTTCCCTCGTGGACACAGAGGCAGTTTTAGAATAGAAAGATATAAAGGCATGTGGTAGATCTATAATAGATATATAATAGCTATATTAATAACACACAATAGGCAGCAATAGTAGTAATAAAATAATAGATACATCAGTAAAGCATGCCAGGAAAGTATTGTGCAACTTGCTGGCCAACAAAAACATTTTTAAAAAAAGATGCATTTTAACCATATCCAAGCAAAGCATTCCTATTCACTTGTTGAACATTGTTTCTTCTGAGCAATGTGTGTCTCTGCTTGCCTGATATTTCCAGCCTGGCCCTGTAGGCTGGCTGGATGCACTAAGGGAATGATAAGGGGCAGGAGGAGGAGGAGAAGGGAAGTGGTGGGCATTTGGTGAGCAGGGAAAGGGGAATTTATGTGTCTGCCCAACCATGACAGCAGCAGATTCCCTTGCTAAAGACCTATAGGGCATTTATAAGGACCTTGAAAACCTCCTCTTAGTCACCATCCTAGGTTTCTCTGTAAAAAAATCACATTGCTAGAGAAATGAATGTTTTCATAACTTAATTCTTGCTGTCTTTCCTTAAAAACATTGTTCTTTCAAAACACCCAGGTTTTGAGATCCCCTGAAACACAACAGATCTTAGTACCTTTGGTATATTTGAAAATTTTAAAAGTTGCTGAAGATTTGGGAAGAAGCTTGACTTTTTCCTGATATATTGTTTTGACTCCAAAACAAAGCCTTCTTAATTTTTAGTTCTTGTGTTTTTATTGAGAAAATTAAAAATATTTGAAGGGAAGCAAAAAGCTTCCCTTGAATTTTTGATAGTTGAGCACGGTTTATTCTTGGACCACATTATGTAACTAATATATAGAGCAAATCTGACTCTTCCTCTAGAGGACAAGAGACCAAACCACACAGGTTATTTAAAAAATAACCAGAGCACTGAGATAGAAATAGGAAGATTTTTTTTTTTTTTTTTAATGGAGCCCTGTGCCACCAGTTACCCTGACCAGGTGATGATGGAAAGCTGTGGTGGGATGCAGAATTTATTTTCTGCTTGCTCAGAACATGCCTCCTTCATCTGGGCCTCAGAGTTCTGCGCTTCACTATGGGAAGTCTTCCCTTCATGTGTGAGAGGGGTAAACACCAAACTGTGGCAGGCCAAGCTTGGGCATAGGACGACCACTAAACAGCAATGATTTCCTTTAGGAAAACATTTCTCCCACTTGAAGGAAATGTTGGATATTAGCAGCATCTCTTACCATGTCCTAGGCAGGTGGGAGGTGATTTCCAGTCATCCTAGACAGAAATTGAAGGTAATTTGGTACAAATGTGGTGGGGTGTATATGTGTCAGTGTATGGGCATGAATAGGATCTAAAGATTCACTGAAATACACATTTCCTAGTATGCTCAAGAAGGACACAGAGAAGCTGAGATGTTCACTGAGAAGGGAGTAGCATCCTAAAAAATAAGAGTGATAAAGTGATCTACTAATTAGTGAACACTGCTAATTTAAAGTTACTACAAATTATTATGAACATGTTTGTAATTACATGTGTGCATTAACTGGAAATGATAGTTGGAGGAAGAATTTAATTTCTATGTACCTGTACAGTTCTCCTCATTTGTAATTACACGTCCACAGTTGCCTTTGGGCTTGCTTTGACTTAATCCACTAATTCCAGCCGAAGCTACAGGAGATGTGAAGTATCCCCTTGCCTGGGAATGGCTTGTTATTTAGGAAAACACTTGAGTGAATGAGATTAATGAAAAGGGTTCCCCTGAGCCTGTACCACAGGACTGAGGCCCAGACTCCTTTTGCACGGCCACAACGAGTTTGTACTGCTTTGAATTTATGAAATATATGGACACAAATCTCTCTGGTGTTTCCATAATCCTCCAGTCTTCTCCTGTAGTTCAATACTTAGACAATTTGCATGTGCTAGGATAACTGTAAAATTCTTCAGGACTTAGTAGATCTGAATATGACATTCTTTGAACAGCATAGCTATAAAACAGCAGCAAAACAAATTTGGACCTTCAGTTGGCCTTGTATTTCTGAGCCAAATAAATCTCTTTCTGATGAAGTCCTAGAGTGAAGTGCAGATTCTACCAAATTCAATGAGAATTTTGCTAATGACGTGAATAAATCAGTCATACTTCTTTAAGATAATGTTTTCAGTCCTGTTTTTGAAAAGATGTTATCATTATTGCAGCTCTATAGAGGGATTGTGAATAGCTTAAAGGTCTCCTAAAAAACAGAATAAGCAAGGTGAAATTCTCACCCAGTGCAGCCACCCTAAGCAAGGTGCAACAGAAGAAAAGTTCCAAAAAGCTTTCTGTTTAAAGGATGTTTTTCCAAGTCTGCTTCTCACAGCAGGTGTTTGTAGCCACCTTGCATGCTAAGACCAGGAAAGAAAAAAACCCACTGGGGACCAGCACAGGAAAGCATCTGAATTCAGTGAGTGATGACACAAATGATATTCTCCTGAGTAATTTTCGTGAAGCAGGAGTGCTGCCCCTCCCAGCACCTGGGCTGGTCCTGCTCAGGGCATGTGCACACTGTGCCCCATTCAAACCCTCCTCAGAGGCCACTGCTCATTGCTTAAAGGCCTTATAAGGAGAACCTTTGGGCAGTTCTACTGCCTTATAATTGTTCCCTTCTTAAACAGTAAACAATTTCCCTTAACTTACTTTGAAAGCAGTAAGTCAGATCCAGAGGAAAAATATGAAATTAAAGCACCAGAGCACATGTGCAATTCCAAAGGCCAGGCATAATGCTTTTATTTGACTGTTTTTCATGTACTTAACTTTTGAAACTGCTTTTTTTTTTTTGTTGCACCTTTAACACACAGTACATGGATGTGTAAACAAGAACAACTTCCTAAACAAGAGACCTCATTAAAAGTGAATTGTGTGTGAATCTGCTGCTGCTTCAAAATAGGAAAACTACCTTACCTCAGGTTTCGAGGGTGTGAGTTCTGCAAACCCCTTTCAGGGCATCATTAACATATTCTAAACTGTTATCCAAAACAACATCCCCTACACTGGCTCCTCGGGTCAGGGCCTTAAGGTGACTCCACTCCATGTGAGCACTTCAAGAGCTGCAGTCCCTTAGCTGGAGATCAAACAACATTTTCTCCACACAGAGAATTAAACCAACACATGAGGGTGCCTTTATCAAACTGTGTTTGATAATGAAGGTTTCAAAAAGCTAGGTGGGTCAAAATGTCAGTGTCTTTCTTTTGGTCTGTACAGGTTCTGTATTGCTATACAAATTATAGAGGAAAAGTCTCAGAATGAGAGCTGTCTGTTATTTCCCTTGGGAACTCTTTCATTATTGGCAAGAACTTCTCTTCTTTCCCCCCCCTCCTGATTTTTTGTGACTTTTCCAAGTGCTGTAATCCAAAACAGTTCTTGTCTGTCTAACTCTTTATCTACCAGCATTTTAATTCCCCGTCCATACACTGATATCAACAGATCTGTGGGCAGTTCATGAAGGAAAGTAATGTCTCTGGCATTGATTTTTTAATTAATGAATAGAGAAAATTAATACAAATCTTCCAACCATTCTGTCATTATAAGGCTTGCTTTGGTCAAGACACATGATGAGTTAAGCATGTATGCAATAAAAAAATGTAATATAAATGCCTGTTGCTTTTAAAAAGTGATTTTATGCAAAAACTGTTGTAAATTATGCAAAGAACTGTTGTCCATTATTGTATGGTAGTGGATAGACCATGAAGCTGCTCTGCAGAATGTAAAAAGCATGTAAACAATCAGAAAAGGGAATTTGAAAATGAAGGGAAGTGAGCAAAGAATACCAGCTGATGAATAAAACATTTCCTAAAGTTCAGAAAAGTCAGCTGGTCTATGTTAAAGTGGTTGCCAGGCAACTCATCTTTTAAAACAAGTACTTCTGTGGTAGATAACTCATAAAGACATTGAAATGGCAAAATTAACTGCTCTTGAACAATTTCTTCGATACATTAGGTACAAACAGGCTTTCATTCATCATCAGGCGTGCATATCTTCTTGTTATAACTTTTTTTTCCTTGAACAAATGCATGTATTTTGTCCAAAGCACTGCATTTTAACTCTTTCTTTTCATCTTATTACCCATGAAGGAACAGCTAGAAATCTCTGCCTTAAATCTGGGCATTGATATAAATCTAGTTTGGATGAAATAGGGGAACTCATTCTCTGTTTTGAAAAACAGACACTCATGTTTGGTGGGATTAGAGCACTGGCATGTAAAGTGGAGCTTGGTAGCAGTCCACCAAATGTTTTCCATGAGATGGACTGAGAGTGCAGCCAGAGAAGGAGAAGTTCCTGTAATAGATTGTAAACAAAACTTCATGAAAAAGGCAGGCAGGTCCTGGCAGTTCTCGCTGTGTAGAGGATAAAGCAGTAACTGGAGGGGAAAACTGATCATATGGAATAATTTATTTGACTTTTTCCTTTCCAATTTTTAACTGAATAAAGTAGTTTTTTTTTTTTTTTACTATTGTGTTCATTATTCATTTAGTACATTATTCATTGAGCACTTTAGTGAAACGCTGAGCACAAAGGATGTTTGCAAACTGATCATAATGCCTGTGTTTTCAGCACTTTGCTACTTGCTGTTTATAATTTGTAATTGATCACCCTGCATAGTAAGATACTCTTTCCATCTCCAGATTGTATAACTGAAAGTTTTACAGATGAGAAAGGGAAAACTGAAAAGGTTTCCAAGGATTTCCACAAGATTATTGTTTTCTGTTGAATATGACGAAATAGTATCTTTACTGAAGTAGAAAAAAATAATGAAAAGAAAGTTCTTACTGATTTGAAAGCAAATCTCTAGCATTTCAAAACCTGTTTGGCAATGTTTATGAATTCTTTTTCGAGTGCCAGCTTATCTCTGCCACTTGGAAAATGCCTGGGATAACCCAGGTCTCTAATAGAGCAGCACAGGGTTGTGCTCCTTTCCTGGGTATTTGATTACTGCCAGCAGTGCCAGCAGACTGAGAACAGTCTACTCTTTGAGGAGAAATCCTCAGTCTTTCCATTTGCTCTTGTCTTCCTGAGTTGCCTTCTACAGGTGGTTCAGCCATAATCATTATTTCCTGAGCCAAATTCAGTAAAACAAAACAATCAACCCAATGACAGAGCAAAATACCTTTCCTTTAGAAAGTACAACGTACCACAAAAATGCTTATTCAGATGCAAGTCAATGCAGTGTTGAGTCTTTCTGCTGGCAGCTCACAGTCAGTCCTTTGCAGTGCTTCTGTGGGGACACGTGGCTGATGTCAGGACAGCAACTTTTCACTTTGCATCCTGTTGCACTGCTGGGACACTGCACTCAGAGCAGAACCTGTGGCACTCACACCAGTCCCTGGTAGCAAGTCGGCCTTTGGATTTTCATCTGAAAATTCCTTAGCTTGGTTTTCGAGTGATTTTACTACAAATATGTTAGAGAAAGAGATCTGGATGAAAGTTGGGTAATGGTTTAATATAGTATACTTTTCATGGTGGTGTTAAAAATGCACAGTAACTTCTAAGGTCTGTTGTCCTCAGCCAGTCACACAATCCCATTGAAATAGTTAAGGCACAGATAAGTTTAATTCCCTGTTAGATGAAACCTTGCTAAATAAGATTGGATATTAGGAAAATTTGGTTCACTGAATGGATGGTGAATCATTGGAACAGGCTCCCCAGAGAACTGGTGGAATTGCTCTCTTCAAAAGTGTCCAAAGCATTGGGTAGGTGTGATGTTTTGGGACATGTTTCAGGGGTGGACCTGGCAGCATTAGTTCAGTGGCTGGACTTGATTGTAGAGGGTTTTTCCAATCTGTGATTCTTCTGATTTTATTGGAATTTTTTTCACTCTTTACCTGACTCTCTGATCTTTAACATTTTCTGTGCTCAAAATATCCTCCTGGGCTCTGCAGTGACACGAGGTGAGCGCTGTGACACGTGGCAAAGGTGGTCTCGTGTGTGGGGACAGTGATGTGATGTCCTGTGCAACGCAGGCACTGCCACTGTGTCTGCTCCCCAGGCCCCCAGCAGTGGGCAAATGATGGGCTGGGATGGCAGGAACAGCACAGGAATATACAGCTAATCTCCCCCTGCATGTGTGTATAAATATATATATGTGTGTGTGTATAATTAATGCACATAATTACTTAGATTGCTTAATACAGATACTTATTTTTGTTTGTAGTAAATATGTTGGAAGGCTTCAGAAACACGGTTAATGAGCCTATTTAGCTGTTTAAAAGACACAGGATCTGAAACTTTGGGAGTAGGAGGTGTTGCAGGAGCTGTAGGCTATTATTCAATTCCTGGGGTCAGACCACCAGCAGCTCTAAAAATCAATAAGGCTTACAAGGATGAAATAAACTTAAAAATAGAAGCATTGACAGAGAATATTCCACAAAGCCACCCTTGATGAGGATGAGCCTATTCATACTGAACCCTGGAGAAGTTTTACTCTTTACTCTTAAGAGCCTTGGGCCAACATCAGGAATTTGCAGGATTCTTCGGGCAAAGTTTTCCAAAGTCCACTCTCCTGATGGATCCAAAATGTTTCTGGGTACCCGAGTACTGGAGCACACTGAGGCAGTGTGTCTGTCACTCCTCTGTGCACTCCACTGATGAAAGCAGACACCCTAACCCAACCCTAAACCCAACCCTAAACCCAAGGAGACACTTGTTTGGTTTTATATTTGTTTTCCTTTTCAGAAACTTTCAGAGTTTTAAAACCCCTACCAAACCTTGCTGGTCTGGCAAGTAAAATCAAGGTGTGCAGATGTCCATAGTGCAGACCTGAGAGAACTTCATATAACATGTTAGTGATATGAACTTTAATATACACAGAAAACATTCCTAATAGTATTCCAGATACTGGGAATAACCCAAATCTTCTGATACAGTCATAAATATTCTCTTCTTTCTCATTCATCTATACCCTGTCTGATTAGATATCATATCAGATTTAACTGCAAAGACAGCTGCAATGCATGTTTTTAAGGCCAAAGGAACTATTCACAGTAGAAAGCATCTAGTATTGGAAGACGTCTTCCTGTAGAAAAGCAGTCACAGCCAACATGTCAGGAAAAATTGTGGGCCCTGATTTATGTAATGTACTTAAAATAAATCCTGGTTAAACACAATTATTTTCTTATAGGATAAATAATTTTGTGCCAGTGTGATGGCCTTTGATTTTTTTCATGTGTTTGAAATGGTCAACAGAGTACATTTGCCAAATTCAGGCAGTCATAATGTGTCAAGCCCCTGAACAAAGATGAGCAGAATAAATAAATAAAAAAAGGAAGTCTGAGAAAATAATACTGTGTCTTATTTTATGTGATGTCTCCTTTCATCTGCTTTATCATTCATGCTTGCTAGATTTTCTCTGCAGTTGGGAGGGTTAGAAAATGAGAAACTGAGGTTTTGCACAATCACATGATTCCAGGAAATGCACTTTTAGGGAAAATGACCAAATGTCACAGACAGTTGACAAGCATAACAAGCTGTGAGAGGGTGCTGTCAGGTTCTGGGTGTGAACTTCCAGTTTTAGTCAAAATTACGAACATAAACATACCATTTGTTACTTTGGTGTAGCATTTATTTATTAACTCATTTCACCATAGAAATAGTCAACTTTGGAAGTGTCTTCAAATCATTTTCTGTCATACAGTTTGCAACACCTTTTATGGCCTCTGTAATTTACGGTAAAGTGATTTAAAATATATACACCTTGATTAGATCTATATTAGTTTTATATTTTTTATGTCAAATTATGTAAAAATGGAAATAATGATTAATTTTGCTATAGGAAATTTCACCAAGTTATAATAATTTCTGTCTTATCTCTTTGAGCTGCATGTTTCTCCTATTGCTTTAAAACTAATTTAGGCCACATTATATACAAAATTAAATCTTACTTTTATGGCTACACCCTTGGGGTTCAATGAAAAGACTTTATGAGCTAGAAATTAAAAGTACTGGTTGAAAATACTATTACATTATACAGGCTATTATTAAGGCAATTTACAAAGTTGGTATTAAAACTATGCACATTTTTCATTGTTAGCACCCATATATTCAGCAAGCCCATGGGACCATTTTGTATATAATCTGGCAAATAAAATCAACTGAAAGGTAAACAGTAAGTCCACAGCATTTCTTGATTGGGAAAATTGCACTATAATAATTTTAAAGCAGATTTAGCCTCAGATTGTTATTAATTTAGGCAATACACACCACATTTGTTAAATGTAAAAATTGGTTTAAAACTCTGTGTTCCACACATACTGGAGAACACACAGAACTATGAGTTTGCTTTCTCATAAAAAACCCAGATACCTTATATTAAATGAAATTCAATTTAGCACAAGTCTATTTTGCATCTTAAATGTGTAGTCAGAACTGATTTTTGGCTCCTATGTGTGTTTCCAGAATTTAGAGGCAATATAATTTCTTGTTTTGCTCGGACAAAAGTAGGTAACACAGTTCATGGCTCAATACTTTTACTTCTGAACAGTGATGCAAAAAACCTTGCAACATGATTTATGGTCTTTTAATTTCAAGGATGCTTAAAGAACAGAGACCACCAAGAAGCAGGGTGGAATATCACATATTTGCCCACGATGACAATCCTGAGATAGAACCACATGAGCATGCAGCTGGTCCTTTAATGTTTAATATTTATATGTTCCACATTGGAGCACTCTAGGTGTCATATAAAGATGGGACAACTGTGTTTAAACAGAAGGGGAAAAGATTTCTTTTCCCTCTCTTGGGGGAGCCCGCTGCAGTACTAGAAGTGTTTTGTCAGGCAAGTTGCCAGTAGGACTGGCTGGTTGCAGGGTGAGTGTTGGGAAGAGCTGGGAGGATGGAGCATTTGCTGCAGCAGCATCACTACTCACTCCCTTGCTGCTCTGGGGCTGCAGGAGTCTTGTTGGGAAGGTCTTGTTGCTGTGACTCAGAGGTTTTTTCCATCTACTTCTGCTCTAATTTTACAGCAAAATGGTCACACTGCCGATGGTGTCAGAGGAAAAGGAAGTGTGTTCTTCCCTTTGTTCCTAGGACTGGGTTCTAGCTGGCATTTGGCAGTAAGTTGAGATGACCAGGGCTTTTGGGGTTCAGCTATCCCATGGTTTAGGCTTGTGGTTTATTTGGACCATCAGTTCTTGCAGAGGAGTCTGAGAAAGCACTCCCCAGACTTTTTGAAAGGGCTGAGCCACGCGGTGCTAGAATTTAACCAGATTAGGAGAGGGCAAGGATGCTCAGCCTGCTGCTGCAGGGTCAGTGGGGAGCTGGGATATTAATTACAAATCTGTCCAGATTCTGGATAAAGCAGCAAAATTTTTCTTGCTACTACCCTTTCTGGAAAACTTGTGGCTCAGGAGTTGCCTGGAAAGGAAGAGCTCATGTAAATATTCTGCCCAGTCATGGGCATCCAGCTTTCAGGGGGTGCTCTGGGAGTGCTGAAAGGCAGAGATCCTTTCCTTGGATGCTCAGCAGTCAGCCTCTGCAGGAAAAGTATGGATTAGGTGTCAAAGGTGACCAGCTCACTGTATAATCAAGCCAATAAACTCTGTTGTGTTACTGAGCAAAAGAAATTTTGACTGTTCCTGTTGTGTTGGGACAGAGGGAATTCCATGCAGGAGTGTTGTATACAGCTGTTGTGACCTGAAGCGTGCTGCCAGTCTGCACTGAGAGGTCACAGAAACACCTGAAAGTGTCTGATTGTTTTTGAGTGATCAATAACCCTTTAAATGAAATAAACTAAGAGTGCAAGCTTCAGCAGCTTCTTTTTTTTTTTTTTTCCTTCTTCATGTTACAAGAACAATTTGAGAAGGAACATAATTTTATTTGGCTAGCAAAATCTCCTCTAACCACCCAACTTCATTCCCATTGCTGACTATAAAGATATGATTTATGGAGATTAAAGAAGACTAATAAAAAAGAAATAGCTGTGATATTGTATTTAATTTTGACAGTCTCTATTATCTTCTTACTGTCCCTTAAAGAAAAAGATTTCATAACTATTACCAACTATTACCACATAATGAAAACATTGCCATTATTAGATATTCATATTTTATGGCCTTGGAAAATGTTGATATATAATTAATTTGATTATGGATAAATTAATTCAATTTTAGATTGCCTACATTAATTTATTAAGTACTGTAAAAGATAATAGATAGAGTGCAAAGGGAAATGGAAGAAATTATGTGTACCCAGAAAACTATCAAGCATGTTTAACATGTTTGTACAGAGAAAGCAAAAAAACCACATTATGTAATACATCAATCAGTCCACAGAGATTACATTTCAAAGCCTTTTTATATTGAACAAATGGAGCTTGATTTTTAGTCTTTTAGAAGCATCTGAATTTACAATAGTGTAAATTTATAAATAATGCATTTTACTTTTGTTGCTATTGTTATTATGGCCTGAGGATCAAAGCCCTAAATTAGATATCTGAATTAAATATAACCACCCCTAAGAACTGCTAATCACCGCAGCAAAACCTATTGATATAACTTTTCCGATTCAAATAAATGAGTTATGTTTTGAAAATACTTAAAATGAAGAAAATAAGTTTAGGGATGGGACACATGAAACCACAGGACAGTCCTGGAAACCCTTACACACTCATAGCTTCTTCACTGTGTGGCTTTCTTCACTTGAATGGGGCTTCTTGTTCAAGGAACGTTACCTGCACACTGATGCCAGGAAATTGTTTTGCATAAAGATATAACAGTCTGATAAATAAAATGGTATGAAACTGATCAGATTTCTTACGAAGTTATATGTTCTCAGTAAAATCAATGAAAGGTCGTGTGTCTGCGTGCAGGGATCTCTTTGTGTATGGTTTTGAACCAGAGGGACCTACTCATCTAATTTTTCTCTTACAAAATAATGTATCTTTCATATTCTTGTACTGAACTGTGCCTTCATCACTCTCCCACTCATTTTAGCAAAAATATGTTAGGATCTTCTTAGAATTTGCAGAATTTTGCAGAAATACAAAAAATTATGCGTGCAAACTAAAGCTTTGTATGGGATTATTTTAGATTTTTATATTGGTAATTTTCGGCCTTCCCCACTGATTTTAATTTATTTTTAAAATTTTATTCTAAGGAAACCATACTTACACAATCTTTGATCCCAGGTCTACAAACACGTACACCCTTACAAATATGAAGAATAATGACAGTCAGAAGTTATTCATATAATTATAACTACTTAATTACAGGTTGAATTGTTATGCAGAATATGGACACTGTACTTATCAATATTTTTCTATGTTACGTTAGAGAACATTTTTGACTTACAAAAGCTAAAGGCAAAAAAATTCTTCAACCCTTATCAGGAATTACTTCCTCATATCTTTCAAGGGTGAATTGAACTTTTAAAGGCTAAGCTTTTCTTATGTGAAAGGATGATAAAATGTAGAAAATATATTTAAAACTAATGTCCTGCAGTATGTGTTACAATGTTCTTGTTAAAACAAGGTGTTCCTTGATGGAATATCACTCAGTTCTAAATGAGGATTCATTTCAAAGAGCATTTTTGTCAGTATGTTTTATTGCCATAATATAATACATTTGACATACATAAACATCAAATTTCGATATGCTTAGGCCAATATATGTTTCTCATTTTTCAAAGTCTTGATTTTAAAATTCTGAATTATGCTGAGCTGATTTGTTACCTTCGAAGCTTGTCTGACACTCACCTATTTTGAATTGATGGGAGTACTATTAGATTGAACCACTTCCTGGGGTGCAGTCATATATTTTTGAAATCTAATCACAATGATCTCTTTACTACAAGAAACAATACCTGGATATTGCTGACATCTTACAAAGCAGATGAACAGAACATTAAATGCTCAAGTTAATTCCATATATAAAAGAGAGAATGGCTTAACTTTCTCTTATAATATTTCAGAATAGTCTTGCATATACAGATGTGATATAAATCTATTACTGCAATAAAAGCATTCCTTTGCTATTAAAAACCTCTAATTAATAATGCATTTGGTAATTATTATTATCACACTTATTATTTAATGCAAGCAAAAACTGAACATAATTTTCAAGTGTGGCCAAGTAGAATCTCCTCAGTCCTTGTTATTCATGGTTCTGCTTTCTGAAGGTCAGGTTATTTTTCATTCTCTTTAATAATTCACTAGGTATACTAAATGTTTACTTGATGTCTGAACGACAACCAATCTTGTTTTAATTAAATATATCTCCTGACATTGTTTTAACATACCAGTGAATTCAAATCAGTTAGTAAAATGTTAAGCAAATCAAATTTGTAGTCACTCTCCACTTTGAATATCCACTTCTCTAGTTTCTTCCCACCTGCTGTCATGTGTTAATTTTTTTAAAGCATCATCTATTTGCAAAAAAAAAGAAAGAAATTGGTATTGTCTTGTGTTGTTTCATCCTTAAAGTGAAACCATTTGCAAGAAAATTATGGGTCCCTAGTGCTGCACTTCTTTGCATATTAATTTTGTTAGCCTTACCTCCTGTGGTCTTTAGTTCTGGAAGGCCTATTAGATAATACACAAGATAAATTTTCCCTGGTATCTTACAGCTAGTCAGAGGAAAATAATCCTTTTCTCTTAAAACTTAAAAATTGCAGTATTAGCCATGCATACTTCCCCCCTATTTTATTAGTAAAGATTAATTTAATTAAGCACAGTAATCTAGTCAATATTGGTTATATTTGCTTCCAGGTCCTGAGAAATTTATGCTTATGTTAAATGTGTCTCAAATGATATTGGATAAGAAATGGATTCTGCACAAAATTGTATCAAATGGTTGTGTCAGAATGGGCTTTGGTGGAATTTGTGTGTTTTATCTGAAATGCAGAAGCCAAGGGAAGCTGAGTACTTGGAATAGTTGTGGTCAGACACAAACGTCAGGCACTTCTCATGGTTACAAAAGCAGATTTGGTTGGATAAGGTTGGATAGCTGGAGCTACTTAGATATTCAGAACTACAGAAAGATGACTGGTGGGGTTTACAAAAGTGTCCAAGCAGACAAGACACAACTCCCATTTTCAGCCTGTGGCAGTGAGTATTTTGGCATTTTGGTGAGCTTCTCTAAGTATCCAAGTACCTGCAAATTCCTTTGGAATTCTGTGTCTCAGTGTTATGATTACAAGGCAGCTGACTTTCAGCATGGCTCTCTGTGCCTAGGAGATGAATTGGTGGTTTTTGGAAAGAAAGCACTGGTTATATCTGCCCCTTACAAATGACCAAATTACAGGTTAAATTTCTTCAGCTACTTGAATATATCTGCTATTTGCACCCAAGTATCACAAGCTTTTTGTCATAACAAAAGAAATGTGTGAAAAGCCCTCAGTTCTTGACAGACAAATTGTTTTTGAGTTGTTTTCCCTCAAAATGTCCTCTGCTTTTAGAATAATAGAATTGTTAATATCTCTCAAAACTTTATAGCTGAGCAGAGACCAGTCAATTTGTTTCAAGATTTCCAGCTCATACTCTGAAAACAAAATAAGCCCATCTTTAGGCTAAATTACATCATTATTTACTGGCACAGCCTATTGTTTAAAATGGAACACCAGGCCACAATCCTAAACAAGCCTATAGTAGGTTTTTAGACTCTGAAAGCATAGTGGAGAAAAGGGAATTTTCATAGTTGCTGACATCTCTAATTTACAACTGCATTGGGAACTTGCTATCAAACAGGTTTCTTTGCTGTTACCAGATGTTTATAAATATGTTTTATTTTGTAATGAAAATCCTTAAGACATTCTAAGGGCATTTTTTTTCTCATATATGTTTAAATTCATTAAAATGTTCTTAAATCACAAACCATATGGGTTTTTTTTTGTTTTTTTTGACATTCTCTCCTCCTGAGAAATGTTGGGCCATTATCTCTGACCCTTGCATCACCTGGGAGGCTTTCTGGGAAAGAAAATCCACCTTTTTTCCCCCCTGTGCTAACCCACACCTGAATCAGACATGCAGGGAGAGAGCACTCTTGAATCCACACCAAAGCCACAAAACCTGTATAGGTGATTTCCTTCAAAGAAAAAAACCTATCAAAACTCCTAACTTATCCCTTTTGCTCTGAGGTTGTTAGCACTGAGACAAATGGAGGGATTTAGAGAAAGAGTGTGGTATCTGCCAATGTAAAAATGGAATGGATTTTTCTTGTTTACTGCGAGGTTATCAGTATTAACCAATTAAATGTGTAAAACATATTTTGTGTATTTAGATGCAAAGATGTTACAAATAATGGTCTGAAAGCATACAAAAGGGATTTCTTCCCCCCATTACTACTTGGCCATGGGATAAGTAATGAAAATAAATACACAAGCCATGAATAAGTAATCACAGACAAGATCTATTCTGTTTTCTCGGGCAAATCTTTTGACCTTTGTCCTGTTGTCCCACTCTTTGCATATTTGATCTGTTTAGACTCTGAGATGTCTGAAGAGAGGACTGGCTTTATTGTGCTTGTGGGGCACCCAAACAGTTGGGAGATCTCTGTTTTCTGCAAAGCCTCAAGGCAACGCCAGGCTGTTGATACAACAACCAATATTTCAATCTACTGAAGTTTCTGCTTTATTGCTAGAAACAGGATCCATCAATACAAAATGGCTTTCAGCCTATGCTCTTTCATCAGAGAGCTTGCCTACCATGTGCAGAGACCTGATCTCGGCAGGGGTCGTTTGCCATCTCCTGACTTCTGCTACTGCTTTTGCATATGGTTTGTAGGAAGCAAGGAGGAGGAGATGGATTTTACTGCAGATTCTGTTAGAGAAGAAGTGACAACACCAAGAGATAGAAAGGGGAGAGCAATGAGCTTCCCTGCAGGGCAAGGAAGAGTAAAGAGAATGGCATGGCAGTATATTTGGGGAAGCAGGTTGGAGAGAAGAATGAACAGAAGGAGAGAGAGCAATAGAGACAACAGGAAGAAGAGTAAAGAATGAGCAATGAGACAATATGATTAGAGCTTTTTTTCCACCAGGGAGAAACATTTGCAATGCAAACAATTAAAATCCGTTAGAGTTTCCTAATAATGTTTTTCCATGCATGTAATGATGGCGATTGCCAAAAGGATGGGGAGGAAACAGCAGGCAGGATATTTTTGGGTGTAAATGAAGAAGTGGGACTTGAGAGCTGCAAATGGGAGACTGGGTGATTTTTATCTTGTGGTTGGACATAGGTTATTGGCGTGCAATGGCAGAAGAAGTGGTTTGAATTGATTCTATGGGATGGAAATTATTCTGTGTCCTAAATCAAACTGTTCCTATTGAGATTAACAGTTTTCATCACAGATAAATATACAGACTTGTTTCTATACTGAGAGGAAAATCTTTTCTGCAAGTATTTAATACATAAGGAACAAAAATACTCCTTTTGACTGACTGTAAGCCTATTGTAATTTCTTCTTTACTTAAAAGGAGAAAATAACCTAGTAGGAAATTTTGTGAACCTTTAAGAAGAAAACAGTATCTGGTAAATACAGGTATTTAAATCAGATGGAAACAGGATAGAAATTATTTTCAATGACTTCTGAGATAAATTTTGAATGTGCTGTGACAGTGGTCTCGTGAAAAGTCATTACATAGTAGCCAGAGTATATGAAGGACTTGATGCCATCTGAGTGTGATAGAGCCATGATTAAAACCTGGCAATACCCAGTGCCTTTCACTGTTTCTACCCTGGCCAGTCTGTGCCAAGGAACAAGGAAGTGACTTCAGGGCTCTTGTTGATGAAATTCCAATGCCAAATGGTCTTCATGTGAATGTAGCCTTGTAATACATTTGTTTAAGTAAGGGCAGGTACAGTGCCTTCCTGAACACTGCACAGTAATATTAATGTTCCATTTTTGTCAAGCTACCTTGAATCTGCTTAAGAGAATTTGAGTATTTTATGTTTTTCTTCATTGGAAAAAAATCCTAAACTTGCAGTTCAGTTGTATCCCATTTCTTTTCTTTTTATGATTGATAGTTTCAAGATTCATATTAAATAAATGCTTTTCTTTAATGTTGCCATGATGTTTTCTTTTCCAGCAATTAATTGCTAGATTTTCCATTTCATACAAGTTTATTTTATCACTTTACATCTTTATCTGTCAAACTCATTAGCTGTTTCTATGAAAACTTCAGTAATTTCTTCAGGGATTTTTCCCAGGTCATAAATAAACTAGAAATAATCCTTCAAAATAGATTTTCATGATTCTTCCCTCCATATTCAAACAGCTCTTGTCTTAACAGTCAAAGCCAATTCTTTATCCCTTCAGTAGTGTCTGTCACACTATTTGCAAATCATACAGTCTAGTGCTGAATACTGTTCTGGTAGCTCCACAGATCTTAAAGCAACTGGGAGTAGAATTGTTCCTGCTGACCCACTGCTACTTCTTCCAGTATTTCTGTCCAGTTTGCTTGTCACAATTTCTATTCTGTGCTTTGGTGTTAATTTCTGTAAGCAATACATTTTGTATTTTTCTGATGCAGTTTCCACTATACTGATCTGGAGTATTCACAGGTTTAAGAGAACAGATATCAGCTTGTTTTCATGTTCAACATGTGGTGAAGTCCCTTGAATGGTATCAGTAAAAATTTTGGTTTGGATCTGATCCTCTGATCCCCATCCTCAACTTGTTGAAACATTCTCACCATAGGTGTTGTGTCAGCTTTCTTTAATCTATTAGTGCCTCCAAGGTTTGAAAAGGAATCTCTCTCCTTTTTTTTAACAGAAGCTTTTTTGTCCTGTACAGGCATTTAGGCTTCCTGACCAAATCATTTTGCTGATCCTGATTTTCTTCCACAATTCTTCTTGTTTCCTTAGGAAATGTAAATCTGCTGCAGCATCTGTTAGCTATCCTTGTTTATTAATAATTAGGCATGAATGTAATTATAAATTCTTTAATAATTTACCTTTACCACCTCTGAGAGGCCCATAACTGATCTCTTGTTTAAACATTTCAGATCTTTGTCTTACATTATTTTCATATATCATTCTCAAAGTGTTGACCACATTGTCGATACAAGCAAAATCTCATCCTCAGCTCTTGCCAGGAATTTATCTCTGAATGTGTTATCTCTTCTAATTGGACATTTGGGAGAGAACAGATTGCTGGAAGCTCAGCCCTATGGCTCCTTAATTCATAGCTGCTTGGCCCTTGACTAAATTAAAGCTGCATGGAGCTGCCTGATTTAAGAACTCAGAGTATTAAGACCAGCAAAGGATGAGATACAGCAGGGCTATGTACTTTTATGCTGTTTATACACTCAATTTTGATCAGGCTCCAAACACTTCCATTCCCTTTTCTCTTCATTTACTTTTGCCAAATTAATACTGCTGAAGGAACCAAGCACAGAGGACTCTCCAGTCATTGAGGGGCTATTTTGACTGAATATGTAGTGGAAAATGAGATTAGCAGACCAGAAATCTAGTCCTCTTCAGGAGGTGAACAGATGTGTTCTTCTAGCTTCAGCTGTGCTGGTGGAAGATATTAGTAACTGCAGCCTGTCTCTGGGTGGTTATCAGGAATCTCAAATCCCTGCGACTCTGCTAGTAGCACTGCTCATACAAGCTTGCTCTAACCTATTTTTTTTTTCAAAATGAGCTAGATTAGCAAAGACTTACTGTTTATCTGAACCAACCTGGCCTCCTTGGAGGTGAAATAAGCCGGGGAGTGCTCGGGTAACCCGCTCCTCCAGCGGAGCTCGGTAGGGGCAGCAAAGAACAGCAATCCCTGTCCCTGGCATAGCTGCTGCGCAGTGTACGTCTGGCTAGACCCCAAATGCTGCTAGACACACCTTTTGTCTCCTTCCTATCCCCACGGTAATTCCAA
Source organism: Rhipidura dahli (assembly GCA_013399225.1). NCBI lineage: Eukaryota > Metazoa > Chordata > Aves > Passeriformes > Rhipiduridae > Rhipidura > Rhipidura dahli. The sequence goes on from VXAC01002418.1 coordinate 393,188, forward strand.
ATCCATTTACTCTTCTAATTTCTGCACTTTAGACTATTCTGCTTTTGACAGCAGCACTTTGTTTATTTCAAAAGCTTTCATTCTCCCAGCGGCTGTGTAGAGTGATGATCTGGTGAGCAGGAAAAAAGAGTGGCTTCTAACCACACACGTATGCTCCCCCTGGTTGTCTCCATTTAATAAAATTTTATTATTTGCTACCTCTAAATTCCTCTGTGATAAATCACCAGAACTGCCATGTCACACTTCTTTGTATTCTGAACCACAGGGAAAAAAAAAAAAAAGAATCACTTACTTGCTTAGAAAAATATGTCAAGAAAGACTTGTCTGCCCCATGGTGCTTCTGGCTCGAATGAGAGAAAACACAGATGTACTGGACACATTGTGGCAAAGATCTTCTGCTGGAACAAAAAGATATCAAAAAACCCAAATTACACTACACGGGCTGGAGATTTGCTCTTTCCACATCAGCAGATAAGGTTTTTTTCACTTCTGCATTACAGAAGAGTAATGACAGCATTCATTTTAGGGTCATGTTGGTTTGTACGTCTCAAGAAAAATGATT
>VXAC01002418.1:393800-421300 GCA_013399225.1 Rhipidura dahli
AAGCCCCCCCCCCCCCCCCCCCCGAAAACTATATTATACTATTACTGGTTTCTTTTACTTTTTTCCTTTTACAAGAAATTAAAAATTAAACATCAACATTTTTGACATTTTGAAGGTGATTTTTTTCAGTCTGGGGACTTCCAAAAGGGAAAAAAAAAGTGATCAAAATCTTAAATTGCTCTAAAGATTTCAGAAAACATGTAGATTTAATGGTGTGCAGCTTTTCAGAGAGGAATCTGAACGAGAATGAAAATATTGCAATGGAAGTGGGAGTCAGGTCCAGATGTACATGACAGCCTTAAGAGAGTCAAGGAAATTGAGGGCAGCTGAAGAGAAGGTGCAGTGGGATTTATTGGCACCAAAAAAAGTCACAGGCTTAGAGAATTTTGGTTTGACTACTATTTACTGTGTGTTTAATCACAGAGGCTTTGGAGGGAGCCAAGTCTGTCTGGAGAAGGCAGAGCTGAAAAAGTAATGCTTTTCTATTTTTTTTTAATGGGTGAGAAGCTAGACGAGGGGACAGGAAAATCAAACCAGATTTTGGAGTGGGGGGTGGGAGGTGGGGAAGGAGGGGGGAATGGAGCAGAAGGACCCAAACCTCCTTTTTGATCAAGGCGCTAACGCTGAACATTGACAGTGACGCATCTCTTTCCCTGGGGATCCCTCTGCTCCCTGCGTGCGTTTGCGCGGGGGATGCGGTCTGGGAAAGACCAAAAGCTTTAAGATTATTAAACCTAGAACAGGGAGAACAAATGCACCTTCCCCCGTGTGTGCGAGCCCAGGCGGCCCCGGCGGTGGGGCTGGCACCGCGCAGGAGCGCTGCGGGACCGGCCGGGCTGCGCACCGGAGAGACAGGGGGGCTGCGCCTTACAGCTCCTGCTGGAGAGCAGAAGCACTTCGCTCGGCAAGGGGCGGGAGACGAGGCGGAGGAGGTGCTCCCGGCAGTGCAGGAAGCCAGCCGGATGGCTCAGGGGTGCCGGAGGAAAGGGGAGCACATCGGTGTCCTCGTATCTCGTTCCCACGCTCTGCCGGGGGCTCAGCTCGGGGTGCGGCTCTTTCGTTCCTTTGCCTCCCCTGCGGGGGGTTGAGGTGCGGGTGTGAAAGTTGTAAAACCTCTCCCATGGTGATTGACCTTGCAGAAAATTCGGCTGTTGTGGAAAGCTTTCTGGGCCTGTTTTTAGAACAGAATAAACGGTTTATAAAGTCCCCATGCTGTTGGTGTTTTGCGAAGTAGATTCAAGTGAACAACAGGTGTGTAGGTGAGTCTGATTAGCACATTTCAAAGCTTTTTCTAGCAGACATCATCCTAGCTGGCTGCTCATTTTCATTGTTTTGATAGTGTTGCAGGAGGCAGATGGGATTTGATGTTCTGTAGATGAACACACATAAAGTTGGTCTGCTTCCGTTTTTATTTTATCCTTTATATATATATTTTGTTTTTCTTTTTTTTTTTTTTTTTTTTTTTGTGGGCACTTTGGGACTGTGGCAAAGGTGGCAGGGCTCTGAGGAACATCTTTTGATGTCTCAGACTTTTGCCACCATGTCTCTTCCATTGGTATGTATTCAGACTTTCTCAGGAGAAAAGAATGTTGGTCATGCACTACTTCTATTTTAAATTGGAAAAAAAAGAAAAAAGAGTTACTAGTTTAATATTACCATCAGAAACACTTCTTTAGTGCTTTGATTGATTTGATCTTTGAATGTTTCCATTGTTTAGAGGATTACTTACATAAAAGAGAACACACTGTTCTATTGACACTACAGGTTTTTCCTTTATTAACAATTATGTTTTGTCTAGCTGCATTTTTAATATACAGGTCGGGCTGACCTAGGAGCAATATGGGCAAATAGAGAGGGGAGACACAGTTATCATGGGCAATGTTACATCCAGTTACAAATAAGGGACTACAAGTGAAAAAAAGCATCAGATTGTCACACTGGATGAAGAAATGAGAGATTGGCAAAAAGCCCTGGAGAAGACCATGTTCTTAACACAATAAATAGCTGGTTCTGATGTTATTATTTTACTTGATGATGTCATCAGAAACCCTTAGTGCTTGGAGAGAGTACTAAATAACTTTAAATATAAACAGCGATTGAGATATCAGAAACTACAGGAACAAACTGTAGGCACTTCTGAGCAAGAGTTACAAAAAAGAATTCATTACATAAGGTACTATACATACATGGTGTTCCACTCTCTTTGTATGTTTTGGTGGTTTTACAGCTAGATTTTAATTCTTCCTTTCCCTTAGTTTTGAGCAATCCACAGAAGCTGGGAGACAATAAAACCTTGACAAAGAACAGTATTTATCAAAAAGTTCTGAGCTTTTCTGGATGTGCTCATTTCCACTGATTTAAGTAAGTGCTTGTGGCAGCACAGCTGAACAGACATTTCCTGAAGTATTGGCAGGACTGAGGTCTTTGGTTTTTCCTTTTCAATGAACTTTGTATGATCAGCTGCAGAATCACATTAGGGTGATCACAACAATCACAGCAGTAAGTTCTCTCAGTATGACTTTCCTTGAGTTAGAGGAGGAGAGCTATGTCTCTTTTTGACTTAATATTATACCACACTAAAGAGAGGCATGCTGAGGATTATTTGTGTTTTTAAACAAAAGACATAAGCATTTCGATTTACAAATAATAGAACATTCAAGATTGAATTATTTTCCTATAATTTATTTAAAAAGACTATTTTACCATAACATAATATTAGGACTCTGTTGTAAGGACAGAGGAGGATGTGAGATTAGCTCTCAGAGCAACATGATAGATGTCTTTTTTATAAACATCTTGGTTTTGGAGTGGAGTATTTTGATTGTTTTACATGCTGTATGAGAGCTTTTATTCATCAAAGCACCTAAGCGTGCACTTGAGGCTACTTTGTAATTTCTCATTTCTAAATGATTTAAATAATTTAAATTATTTCACTGCAATAAAGGTAGCATGTAATAACTCCTCCTTCTGTTTGCTGATCAGAGCAACATTAGTGGTGGAGGGGATGAGGAGAGACAAACATTTTCCTAGGCAGTTAAACCCTTGACTCTCCCAAAAGCATTGCCATTGTGGACAAACCCTCAGTGATGGGAAGAGTTTTCTAGAGCTTGTTGACTTCCTCAGGGAGATTTTTAGTAAAAGCAGATTTGGGCATTGGGCTCTTATTGTGCCAATTTGCAATCTTCTCAGCTGTCTGTATCATCTTTTGACATAAAATCATAAACTTTTTTACAGTTCATATCGAATGTTAAAAGTTAATTTAGAGGCATTAGTTAACTTTAGGCTGAGGGTGAAAATCCTTTTTCTCCAGAAGACTCAAATTTGCCAGCTTTCACAGCCACAAATCATTTCTTTAACATGTTCTGTCCTAGTGCTTGTGTCTTATACAGATTTGATCCTACCAACACTTTAATGAAAGAGGGCTGGAACCCAAGCCCTTTTAAATTCTACTGAAACAGAGTTCTTGACATGAAGAATTTTTTTTTAATCTAGGGCAGATAGTCTATGAGTTAGAGATGTATGTAAGTGGGGCATGGATCAGACACTCTTTCCCACTGCTTGTGACCCTGTCATCCTGAATCATCCCTTGTACCACTGATGCATTTGAAGAGCACAGGGTCACTGGTAATTAAGACAGCTTTATTATAAAAGTGCTAGCAGTTGCAGCTGTAGGATGAAGAGTACCTGGAGTGCAGAATTTGTTAACCACATTGAATTCCCTTCGAAAAGGAAGCCTTAGCATTTGCACATACACTGCTATCTCATGGGCTCCAAAGTTATACAGGGTTGCATTAGGTCACTGTTTGGATGGATGATCTCCATCAAAAATGCCAGGTGCTGCAGGAAGCCTTGCTGATGCCATGGTGGCCAGGACTTCCTCTCAGAGGCATTACTAAGCAGTGCTCCACATGCCTCAGGACCTTTTGGTTTGATGGCGAGGATGTATTTTAAGCAGGCGTCTCTCAGTTGAAGCATTTAACACTGACATGTAAGGCATGGATCAAGGGCAACCGCCTGCAAAATCCTTTTTGATCTGTATGAGAATGACAGGCACTGCGTGATAGCTGCAGTCCAGGTGGGAAAGATCAACACTGCTCTCTGAGCTAACCAAAAAGGTGTAAGGGTCTGGAGGGGAGAATTATCTACATGTTGCAGAGACACTGAATAGGGAAAGAAGCCAGTTTGAAATGGCATCTGAAGCGCATAAAATAAATTCTTGGGCTTGTCCTGCATGCCTTCAAATGTATTCTGACTGTGCTCAGTGTTTAGCCTGCCTGCTTCCTTAACCCAGAAATCCTAGAAGAAAAGCATAGGTGGGAGAAGTACACCATCATCTGGCACATGTCGGCTGATATGCCAATCTTGATACCTGCCATGCATCGCAGCTTCTACGCAGGACATTACAGGGACTCACATACAGAAGGACTAATTTCTGTTGCTAAAGCAGGACAGTGACACAATATGGCACAAAACTGTGTTTGCACCCACATTTACAATCCAGTGGGTGTCAGGACATCTTCACTTAGAGATGAATATCATGACACAAGGCATAGGGCAAAGAAAAAGAATGAAAGTAATAAAAAAAAAATTTTCAATCAAGTGCATATCTGCAAATTGTGGCTGCATCTCCTACTTGTTTGTCTAAACAGCCTTGGACAGCACATGCCATTGTTAACACTGACAGATGGATGTAGAAACCAGCTGGAGAGTCTCTTTTAGATAGTGCTCATGACCAAAGTATGTACTTGGGCAAAATTTTAATGGGGTGAGTGTCATGTTCATTCACTGGACTCGCTTTTTGAGTAGAGGTAGGTATTGGGTAGCTGGGGTGAAACATTAGGTCCTGCTGCCTTTGAGCTGTCCAAAGAAAGTTCCATTTCTGGAACAGCCATGAGGCAAAACCATCAAGAAGTTGATTGGCAGATACACTTGCATCTGGCAACATTCCCTAAATTTTCACATAGAGCTGCATGCATCAAGGTTTGAGAGAGACGCCTCATCCTTCTGGACTGCACTGTAGAAAGAAGTGCCACAAAGCTGAGTTTCAACAAGACCATTAAAACACTGATGTGAGTGCAGCAACATCAGAGGATTCACTGGGCAAACAGAAATCTTATGATCATGAGTATTACTGTGCAATTAAACATGAGATGAAACATATGTGTAGCAGACAAGTGGACCAGTGTTCCTAGATTCATGCCCATTGCTCTAACCACTTGATTATACTGAGTTTACATTACTGTATCAGCCATCAAAATCATGGGAGATTTCCCCCAATTCTTCTGACCTTTGTATCACATCATTAAAGTATGGGTCACATAGTCAGTGACTTCTCTCAACTTCATGTCATAGGTGCATTCTTGCTCAATTACTTTACCCTATGTAATGGAGTATTTATCTATCCTACTTTCTCTCTGTAATGGAGATAGCAATTAAAGAAATAATCTGCATGTGTGACTGCACATCTGACCCTCTGGTTTTGTGTTACACTAGAAGTTAAAGTGATAGGAATCACATACATTTCCCTCCTCATTCCTCTCCATAGGCTGGGGTCCAGTAGCCTGCAGAAAGTCTTCCCTGAACTGCATCAGGCAAGCTTGGCGTAAATATTTTTGTTCTTTTAGAAACTACAAATTTGACAGTTTGCAAATACTTCCCTACATTGCTACAAATATTTTGGCCCTGGACATGAATGTACATCATCAGTGGCTCTGACGAGGCAATGCAGTTGGTGTTTGTAGGCTGGTACTCACTGGCATCGCAGCAGTGACACGTAGAGCGCTGCAGACACGGTCAGGTGCTGTAGCAGTGCCCTTGGAGCACAGCCACGGCAGGGCAATCTCCACAGGAAGGCACTGTTTGCCCTCATGTCCCCTTGGCCAGGCTGTTACAGTTTTCCTACCCTCCCCTTCTGGCTTTGTCACCCCAGAAGAATATTGATGGATTCTTTGAGTTGCTCTTTGTGCTGGGGTGCCAGAGTCTCTGGGATAATTACTTCACAGTGCAGTTTACCACAGTGAATGTTGTCAGAACAGCGATACATATTTGTTGTTGCAGCCAACTGGCACCCAGCTTAAGGATCTTTCCCTCTGACTGTTTAAATTAGAGTCTGCATTGTCTTGTGTGATAATGCTCACGGAGCAATAAGACAGCGTGCTTTCTGTGAAATGTCTTGTAGCCGGTGATCTTTTAAGCCTTTCTTGGCTTGTCTTCTGGTCTGAACATCTGTGCTCTGTCCCTCTTTCTGTGTTGTGTTCACTGCTATTGGACATTCTGCTTGAGGCAAGATCAAGTCTAGTGTTCTCCATTTCCCATCTTAATTGTGGTATTCTGTTGCTACTGCATATGCTCTTAATCAGCTTTTGCAATCCTTCCTGGAATGTGTATATAAAATTTTTGAAATATTTTGGGATCCTCTGGAATGACAGCAGAAAAAAGATTCTAGAAAGGAAAGGAATTTTTTAATCAGTAAAACCTTTTAATTTTCTCTACAGCATTCCCTACATTATGTTTTAATTTTAGGTCAATTATTATCTAGACAGTCTCTAAATGTGTAGTGTCTGGCACCTAGGAGGGAACCCACAAAACCCAAGCAAACTATCGTCTTCTCTCTCCCTTCACCCCCAAATTCTTTACTTTCCATTAGGGTTTCTTAAAGTCAAGGAGAAGTGGTAGGTGAATAATCTCTGGGGCGATATCTGACTAGAGTTAGCCAAACAATTTTTAATTTTGTGATTATTTATTTAATATTATTTTCTACTTGTTTTCATTTTACCTCTCTCATTGACCTGGTCAACTAGCATGCCTAAGACAGCGAAGAAGAGTATTGTTTTTTATTTGCATATTGAATTTAATACACCTTAACATTGCATTTGATGCAATCAGAAAAATTACACTGAATCAAATTGCTTTGTTTTGTGCCACTAAACAGTGACCCTGCAACCTGTGTGGCATTCGGCAGCGCTGTGTGCTGCAGGGTGGGCAGCAGTGCAGGGGTGACTGTATTTTTTGCTTCTAACAAAGTCACACTTGGCCTTTGACCTCATGTCTCACTCTTGGTCCCGAGTGTGGGGTCATCTCACAGCAACCACCTGCCCTGCAATGTTTCTTCCACAACATATCAATTGCTCTGGCAAAGCAATTGCATACGTTTAAAAGATTTGCAGGCATATTGTTCCCATATGCGAGTTTTCCTGCAATGAGATATTCAGTTGTCACTCCTGGGGAACATGGTGCCCCTTTAACCTCCACCCCAAGGCTTGTAAGGCCGAGTCTGGTGCTGAAAAATTTCCCCTCACGCTGCAGGTAGTGCCAAATGCTGTGTCTTACAAATACCTTTTCTGAACCCTGCAGCTTGAGGCTCCTGTCCAGTCTGCCTTGCCTACCATGTTTTTGTGGTCACTGCTGATGTTCTTAAAATAAATACAATTGAAGAATAGTATCTAGCTTTTGGCATTTCAGTGAATGAAGGAGAATGATCCCCACACTGCCTTACCAAAGTGAGAAATTCCGCATCAGAGGTAATGAAATGTTGCTGATCTGCTACAAATGTGACCACAACAATCTAGCTGTGTATTCACAGAGAGAAAGTTATTAGTGTTGGAAAGTGAAATGCTGTGTAGGGGGAAAGCTACTGGGGCCTTAACTGTTTTTGCCTCCTGCTTTGGTTGTCACAGATGTTAGTCACATCACATAATGCACTACTTGAAGGCACTCAGCTAGTACGGTGACGAGGGCAGTGTAAGAACCTATACAGAACAGAAAAACTGGATGCAATGGTGTCCTGTGAGGATGAATTCAGGGAAGAGGATGCCTAAGGGCTATATGAGCTAGTGGGTGGTTTCACTAGCCCAGAAAATGGAAATAAAGCTCCAAGCCTCAGTCCTTTAAAGGCTTTTTTGTCTTTGCCATTCTTTTTTTATTATCCTTGAACAATCAGGAAAGCAGAAAGCAAATCAGTTTGAAAATTTTCTGAGGGCTTTCCACACAAGCACGGAGGAGGAAGAGGACACAGTTTCCCCAGGTGTCTTCTGGCATTGCTTCTCCTCTGTTTATCTTCTGCCTTCAGCAGACCTGTGGGGACTAAGGACATATTAAGCTTCTATAGATCGTGCTCCCTTTACCTTCCAGAAATTGGTTGTCAAAGAAAAAAAAAAATTATATTATCCTACTTATGTAATGATTACCTGTTGAGAGGCGAATTTTCTTCTTCCTCACTCTCCAGAAACACTTGTGCTCTCCTCTCCAGTGAATCTTCAGAGCCAAAGAGGTCCAAATAGGTGCTTTATCTCAGCAGGTCGGAGGTGCTGCCCTGGCCAAGCGCAGCGGCAGTGATTGCTCCGTGGGCCAGCTCGGGTTCCAGGTGACTGATGAGAGCAATGGGAGCCTCCAAGTGCAGAGCTGGCCTCAAAATGTGGCTACCACGCTTTGGACATTAAGCACATGCAACCACTCCTGAAATCCGTGGGAGGCAAAGGCCTCTCAGCACTGGAAGTAGGAATGTGATTCATCTCTGAAGTCTAACTTTACAGAGCGGTTACAGAGATTCTGCCTCTGAACTTGAATCACTATGTCTTAACTGCATTTAAGGCTCATGGAAAGAAACAAGCACAGCTAATTTTGGTCACCAGGTAATTCTAGGTGGCTGTAGGTAATTGGAGGCAATTAAGTGGATATGAAATCAATTCTGCTCTTGCTGTCTAAAATCAAGGACTTGCTTATGGGGAGCAACCACAGTAATGGGAAACTTTTGAAGCTAATTAATGTATCCAGTGAAATATCTCATCAGAATGGCAGGGCCAAGGGCAGGATCATAGCCTGTACTCCCATTCCCTTGCAGTCATCAGGTGCACCTGTGATGTAAAGTTTAGATTGATGATACCTAAAAAAAGGCTATTTTTAAACAGACAGCTAGTAATTTTGCTCTATGATAGACATATTGTTAAAACTGTCTTTTTTTGGAGCTGGAACCACTAGATTTTAAAAAATCTAATTGTTATCATTTCAAGCAAAATATGCAGAAATTAGTTAGATCTTATTCACTTTATGTAAGATAAACATGAATTATGGGCAAGATATAAAGGTAGATTATGTTCTCTAGCTGTAATTCACAGTATTGAAAGAATAGTAAAAGAATAGTATAGGTGGTAATCTGTAACTATTTCAACCATCTTTAGGTTGAAAAATACATATCAGGAGCTTAACTTACTTCTTATCATGACTGTAGAAGAAGAATCTGATAACATTTGTGATAGTTGTGCACCGTGGAACTTGAGAGATATTTTAAATTCATAAATATGTTAAATGCTTCCTTCTTTGCTATTGTACTAAGTAATAAGCATGAAAATACACCATGTTGGATCTTCAATGGCTGACATTCATTCTGCCAAGTCTACTGCTTGCTCAATAAATTATGTATGTACATTAAAATATCATTTGTTGAATCCCCACAAAATGTATCCACTCTGCAGTGCATGTGATATTGAAAGAAATGCAATTATATTTAAAAATATTTCTGTTTTACCTGAATACCTGTCTCAATGGCCTCATCCTCACTAAATGAAATTTGTTTTCAATGGATTTGGGAGAATCTGGTCCCCAAGACTTTGGTACTGTAGGGTAGTCAATTGTATTTACTGTTCTGGGCTGGCAGTTGCACCTTTTGGGGATGAATATTAATTCTCCTCTTAGCATAATCATTTTAGAATATTCCCTTTGTTCCATTGCCCAGATGTGTCTCATGTCATCAGCAGATGAGCTGAACAGCAGTGGTTTGACATGCTTGGTGGCTGATTAGGCACACCGGTTGGAGGAGGCTGTGATGAAGGAATTCGTACGGATGCAGCCGAGCTGTTTCTTACTTGTGCCGTGGTGTTAAGCAGCGGTAATGAAGGGCTGGTAAACAAGATGCTTTTGGGAGTGCCTGGGTCTGTAGGGCTGCACTCCCATTGTCAAGGCTGGAATATGCTTTGGGGAGAACCCCAGATACGTGCAGGATATCACACTGTCACGAAAAAGGAGCGTTTACTTGTGGAAATATGCCCTTCAACCATTGAAAATACTTTTGCACTGGGGAGAAAAAGGTGGGAATTTTCTCCTAATTATGATTAGGATGAGTTAGATACAATTTCCCTGACAGCAGTAGCACTGTACCTACTGTCTGACTATGTGAGAGAAGAAAAAAGCTCCAGCTGGTGTTTTCTTGATCAACTTCTGTCAAGTGGAGAGAAGGAAAAAAGCTGTAGGTTCAGCAGATGGTTTAAAATGTCCAGTGGCATCCCACAGCCTGTGTTTCTGGTACCTGGATTTGAGTCCTCGGACCACTGACACTGTTCTGCCTTAATAAGAGAAAAGCCCCGAAAGAGAACAAAACTTGTTCATAAGGCTGTGTCTGAAATGGGTGATTAGGCATGAGACAGTTATGATCATTTGTCCTAGGCGCCACGTTGATCACTTTATAGTCTCAAATTGTCTTAATGTATTTATGTTTTCTGTATTCCCACCAAGAGGCTTTTCCTTTCATTCCTCCTGCTGTAATGAACCACCACATAGCAGCAACCAGGCAAAGAGCCATTATTTTTAGTTGGTGGCCTATGTCTTCTGCAGCAACCTCCGACAAAAGTGAGCCCAATTTTGTGACCGTAATTACACGTGGGCCCAACTGTTTGAACTTGCAATTGCACCCATTTAGAAGCTTTGCAATTGGGCAGTTAGTCTTCTAAATGGGGACAATTGCAAGCTACAAATAACTACTCCAGCATTTAATTGCTGGTGTAAAATGATTCCTACAACACTGGAGGTCAGGTAGAAGTCCAGCTAAAAACAAAACAAAACAGAACCTATTTGGGCATCACAGAGGAGGCATGAACTTTCCTGGTCAATAAATCTGCCAGTGAACTACAAATGGTTGCAAAATTTGAAAGTCACGTGTGTGCGGGGAGAGAAAAAGAGTGCCTGGGGCACTCTGGTGTAGCAGCAGTGCAGCAAGCTCAGGCTCTCACAACAGACAGGTAGATGAGCTGGCTGGAAGCCATCCAAGGCAGACTTACTGATATTTCAGTCACTGGAATGATGCTGGAAAAGCAATTCCAAAAAGGTCACATTCCAGACAGCAGCATACTAGCAAAGTTTAAAGACCAAATAGATCTGGCTTATGTTCTATGAAGGAAACTTTTATGTCACAGTCAAATTTGATACATAAACAATTTTTATATTTCAAAAGAGAAGTAGCATTACCCCTTTCAAAACCTTGCCTTGAGGTTTTCACCATTTTTCTGAAGACAAATGAAGGATATTAATAGATTGATACCTGCTATTTTGCTGATGATATGAAAATTCTTGATTGAAAACCCAAATAACATCTCTGAGTTGCATTCAAATATATGTATATATTTGGGCACAGGGTTATAATGGTTAACTTTTCCCTTTGATATTTTTATCCCATAACCAGCTCACCAGAAAGCCTTAGTCAGGAAGAATGACTGATTTCAGGGGCATCAGAATTTAAGCATGAGTTTAGTTTAAAGCATATTCGGCTGCAAATCAAAGGAAGAGCTCTTTCTTTTTAAATTATTTAATTTCAAAATATAAAGCTTTCAATGCAAGCTAGGTAGGAGGAACAACACAACCCCCTCACATATCTGTTTGCTTTTTTTGCTTTGATTGTATTCACACTCTTTAATATTTGCTTCCCCTGAATATTCTTTTAGGCGGATGAGTGTTTTGGCAGGGACGGTTGTTGAAATAGGGCATTTTAAACATCTTTGAATATATATAAAAAATAATTTTTAATTTGAAAATATGGTACTGCAACCTGGTTCAGAGAGCTTTGCAAATTTTGTCAAAAAGTAGGAACATACTCAATGGAATTTTAAAAAAAATATTCAGCTATTGCCTGTCAGATGAAGGACAAAGCAGTGAGAGGTTGCTGTAATTATTCCCTAAATAGCTCCTAATAACAAATGAATTGCAAGGAACCTAGAGCTACTTCTGTGTGTGATACATATATAGAAAAAATCTGCTTTGTTGTATAAATTACTTTATCAATTATGCTAAAACTGACATTGCAATAGCCAAAGAATCCTGCCTGACACACTAAGTTTTTTTTCTTGCTTTTCAACAAAATATTTTAAATCTTTATTTAGCAGAAGGCTAGTTAAAAGGTGAGGCTAATGTCAATCCTGTACTGAGTGAGGAAATGGTTCATCTTTGTATTATCACTGAGGACAAGAGAATTAGTTTTATTTTATTCGTGGATAAAACTCCAGTTTTATCCATGAATTCTCTATCAGCTATTGGGTTTTCTACCTAAACAACTGCTGAGGTATTTATGTGTCTTTTGGCTTTATGCACATCGGTTTCCTGATCAAAATCAGTTCTTACAATTAAACGTGATTAAACATTTTGTGTGATCAGTTTAGAATAGGTCCCTGGGAGGACAAAGCCCCTCTGAGAACTGAATGCCTCTGGGATGAGGTTATATCCTTCACATATACTTTCTAGGCTTGGTTGTGTTTGTGATGATGACAGTACTAATTCTGATATAAAATAATATACATGTATTTCCATACATGAAAATCCACATATATATGTGCACGTTACATGCATACTGGTGTATTTGATTTATATTTATTATACATCTTTGATTTTATATTTTGACCTCTGTGGGCTGCAGGAAATGGAGAGGCACCTCCAGTGAGCCTGGTTATCCCTCCTTGTTCCATAGTGTGTGGGTCTCGAGCACCAGTGTAGGAATGGGGAGGTTCTTCTGACTGGTTCTGACATTGTCTTTGGGGTTTGTGAAATTGTTAATATTTACTTTTGGCTGACATGAACTTCAGATTTGTCTGCTTGGGAATACCTAGGGGATACATGTTTGCTTGCAACATGTTGTGGTTTAATTAAGCTAATTTCAGTTCGTTGTTCTGTGTGCTTTACGGCAAGCATGGAAGAACCAAGTGGTTTATTTTATTTTTTTTAAAGAAAGAACTAAAAGGAAATTGTACAATGCAGAAGCATTACAAACAAGTATCCTCTGGGGCAATTGTTTATTGACCCACTTTTTAGCAAAACACCATATACATTATCATGCTACATCACAAGTATGGTTCTGCCCTGTCAAACTGAAGAGAATTTTTGCCAGCATCTTAAATGAGAGAAGCATTCGACCCTAAAACAGCATTCCTCACATCCTGATGAGTGTGAGATAGTTACCATTTGTACAGTGTGTAGTACAATAGCGAGCTCTTACTCCTTTAATATATTCTTTCATGTGCAGTTTTAACTATAGTTTCCTTTTCCCCTTTCCTTTTTTCAAGCTGTTGTGGAAGTTTGCCTAAATAATGTGCAGGCTGCTTTTCTTAGGTAAACATTTTCAAAATAGTGTTCATTAATGGCTATAAAGCAAATCCCAGTGCAAGCTGATCTTTTATGTTCCCCCTCCCTTATGTCCACATTTCTGAGAACACTGATGCTGGAACCAATACAAACCATCCCAGCTGTCTCCAAAATTAGTACTGAGAAAAATAAACTGTTCTTCAAAGTAATAATTTTATACAACTAAATAAATAAATATTGTCCACACTGGGTCAGAAATACAAGCAAAATTACATCAAATTCACTTCATAAGATGGATTGTATGAATACATTTCAGTTCCTCTCTCATCATTCTCCTTTATATTTTTAGACAGTCTTTATGTGAATACAATGACTCCAATATCAAACATTTTAAATGATGCTTGAAATATCAGTCACTTGACTTTGATGTCACACACAATTAAATTCAACCCATCTTCTCTCAGTTAATAACAGCAATCTCACCAAGTCTAGTGCCTAATTAATACAAGCTATTTGTCACATAGAGGTGACACATGTATATCAGAAAGCTAGAAATATTGTTTTGTGCTGCAGTAGCGCTACCCAGCCCTGCAATAGAGAAACTGTCTTATGTGTGATTGTCTTTAAAGATTTCAAAAGGCCTCAGAGTTTGGTGTGCTCAAGCTGGGACTCGACAGTGCATAGAAGGCACTACTGATGTGTTGGCTCCCTTTAGGCTGCTAAATAGTGAGGTATTTAGAAAGAAACGCTGCTAGAATTGAAAGGTTCATACCTGATCATTCATTTAGGTGATCGGCAGAATTACGGATACGCAGCGCCAGTGGTAATTTGCTTAACCTGCAGTTTTTAAGCTATGTGATAGAATACACAATCATACATTTTCTTATTGTTGCATAAGCATTTCTTCATATTATTTATGCTCAGCACTTTTTAACAGTGTGTTTCAGGCCGGGTTGCTGTTGCCAAATAAATGAGCTTGTCTACCTCGTGTTAATTATCATTGTGTAATAAATAACTGAATAATAAGGTGGACCTAACCCTGCCTTCTTAACTCAGGCAAGGATTCTCTCTGTCTTGCTGAGTGTTTTGCCTGTATTAAGGCATCAGACTTGGGACCAAAGATTGCCTACATCCTTAGTAGCAGTAAATTAAGGATAATTTGTTATTGAACTCTTCTTGTGAATAAAGCACAACAGAGAAACCCACAAAGTAAGAGAAGGCAGGAAGCCTTAGTTATCTCTGGATTAGTAACCATAGTAATCCCTATGGATTTTCAGTGCATTATATTTTGCAGCAAGTGTGAAAGGTTTTTCCTGGATTTTTGATTATAAGTGTTTTTGCTTCCTTTGTGTATTAGCATTAGGGTGTTTGTAATGACAAAAAACACCTGTAGCACTTTGGGGCTTACTTCCAACCATTACTGAGCATGGGAAGGTCTACCCCAGCAGCTCTTCTCTAGGCTGTGAGAAGGAATACCACCACAAGTCAGGGGACAGATAAGGCAAAATTCAAGTCAATGCAGTATCTGGAATCCTCTCTCTGTTCACAGCCAGTGTTGCTGGTGGGCACAGTGATGTTCTAACTTCAAGTGCACTTTTCTCTCTGAACTGCCAACTGGGTGGTGTTTCCTTAAGATAAGCCATGAAATCTTCTGGCAGAGATAGATACAGGTCCAGAGATGGACTGAAGATTTGTCTCCCCTCCAATCTGCCATTTTCTAGCCCTCTGTTAAGTACCCTCAAGAGTATGAAGCACAGGGAAACCTAATCCCAAGGTCTGGTCATTGCAACACTGAGATAAACTCTCTACATTTCAACTTGGTGTATTAGGGGACATAACTGTGCACATTCATGGTCAGTGAGGAGCAGGAATGAGGGAGGCCTTTACAGCAGAAACAAATGGATTTTTCCTTTGCTGCTTAAGAAAATGTGAAAGGTTAATTTCACATCCTGTCAGACATATGCATGTTCACTTTTAAGCCCATCAAAATGTGAGTCTGGAGCAAGGTCAAAATGAGCAATAAGCTAGACCTATATCCAGAAGAGTGGGGAGTGCCCAAATCTCTGTAATATTTGAGGAGAAAGGTGCTGTTTGTGCTCAGTGACAGTCTAACAAGTTAGTCTGTAAGAGATTTGTAGTAAGGGCTTTTTTTCCTCTCAGCTGTGGTATCTGCAAAGACATAAAAATCACAGTTACTAGAAGGAAAAATTTACTTGAAAATAATTACTGTAAGAAGAATTTAAGGGCTGTGGTGGATAAATACCTGAATGTGAGTGCTGAAGGGATGTGCTGGTTAGAAAGATTGATGTGGTAGTAGATGGTGAAAGTAGTAGTAGCAAGTGATCTCGTTGTGCCAGATACATCTTATAAAGAGCCATGAGGAGTTTACAACCAGTGCTGAAACTGAGCAGCAAGTAGGGTATGGAAGCACAGCGTGTTCTGTGAGAAGGGATGGTTGGACACTGTCATCCGACCGTTTAAGATTAGAAATCAGGTGCTTCTGCTTGACAGTGAAATTATTTACCACTTATACAGAGTATTCAGAGTTACAGAGAGTGCTTTACCACTTGGCATTTCTACATCAAGTCTGGAAGATTTCCAAAGAGTAGGTTTTTGTACCCTTAGTGAAGCAGCCTTTGCGTAGTAATTGCTTAATGAAAATTTATTCCAGTATTTTGGACATCAGGTTAAAAGATAATAATAGGCCTTTCCAGCATTAAGATCCTTGAAAGTTTAGTTGCTGAAAGGCAAAGGACTCTTTCTTATCTCTTGTTTTTCTGGTACCAAATCTCTAGACCATCGTCCTTCCCTAGACACATATGTTAAAACATATTGTTCTTTTACTGCTAAGAGTCCAGTCTCTGAATTAGAAATCTCTCAAAGATGAAAAGAAAGGAGAAAACCTATTGAATAATTTAATTATATAGTATTACAAGTAGAAATGGTTAGGGGATATTGAAAATATTTGTATATACGGTGTAGGATGTGGGAAAATTGCAAAGCACTTTAGTTCTGGAAAGGAAATGGCAGGATGCACAGAGCAAAAACGGTATGTGATGTAGTGGCAGTGTCACCAATATGTCATAGATCTCACAGTGCTACAGTTCTCACTTTAAAACCATAGAGGTAATTACCATCTGACTGTCTTCTTGTGAACTTTAGCAAGGGTTGTCTTTTTATTTATTTATTTATTTATTTATTTTATTTTTTTTTTTTTTTTTTTTTGTGTTGACTTTTATCAAATTATGCTTCAGTTACCTAATAGACAAAATGCATCCTCCCTGATGGTCTGTCAGCTACTTCCTGCTACAAAGCTTCCAGGGGCTGAAGAGCTGGAGGCGAGCCACCCTGGCAGGTGTCCAGCCGCCTGGCCAGCCAGCTGGCTGCTGCTGCCGCTGCTGCTCTCTGTGAGCAGGAGTGCAGTCCTTGCACAAAGGCTCCAAAGAGTCTTGGAGTGACCATTTGGATTGCCAAAACAGTGCAATAAGGCACTAACTGAGGGAAAAAGCAAGTGCTGGTTCATACCATATGCATTTATGGAGAGCTGCGTGTTGTCTGTCCCAGTGACTGGGTGACTTGGGAGCGATTAATGAAGCTGTGTTTTATTTGTACAAGGTGCTAAGTGTGCCCAGTGCTGTGCAGATGATCAGGCTGCATGTTCTTCTTTTGCCATACTGTTTTAGAGCTACCCCAACCTTTTTCCCTGTAAAGCCAAAACAAAACAGAGGATGTGTTTTCTTGTATCGTCAGACATGGCAGCTGTGAGGATCTAGCCTGGCACACTTTCTGGAGTGGTGCAAGGAGCAAGCACAGATCAGGCCTCCGTTTCTCACCATGCATTCATGACTGGGTGAGGGAAGCTGAGAGGGTCAGCTCCCCCCTGCTCTCCCCAGCCTATTCTGCAGCCTGGCTCCCTGCTGGGGGCTGTGGGCAGGTGCCCAAATGCTGCAGTGCAGGTGTCCAGTCTTGCCAGGCTCCTCTTGTCCTTCTAAATTGGCACACAATTTTCCGGCATCAGTCAGGGGAAAAATCCCTATGAGTGGGTCAGAATCCAGGTACCTGAAGCTTTGCTGTTTGTTCTCTGTGCAGTCACTGTGTGTCATTCCTGTGCCTCGGGATGACAGAACACTGTGCTGTTGCTGTTGGGTGAGTTTGATTTTGACTGGAGGTGTTGATGAGGTGTTTCATGTGGTGCTCAGGACTGCAGCTCTTCAAGGGTACATGGTGTGACCTGCTTAGAGTGTACTGGCCTGCATTTATAGAGCATGTGAGAACTTCTATCCAAATCTCCCCAAACAGGTCTTGTTTTGATCTCTTCAAAGGTATAAATGTGCTTTATTAACCAGAGTGTTAATAAGCCGTGCATCCCCAGAGCAAATGCAGTGGGACTGAGAAAAGTGTGTGGGGCTGCCTCCTCCCACAGTCTGACCTTCTAAATTAATCCCTGGTGTTTCTCTGCTCAGACCTCTGCACAGTAGATTTGGGTAGCACTCAGGCTAATGACATAAACCTAAAAATCACTAGACTCAGAGCTAGCAGGGGTAACAAAATACCTTGAGAAATAGGCTGGCAATGCAAACTGGCTGTGGGCAAAACCAATGAGTCCTGCAGAGGTGATTCCAAAGGCTCAGTATTTACAAATTATCACTACAAATGTAACACAGCTATCCCCTTCACTCCCCAAAGTGGGATGAATGTGGTGAACTCAGCTGCTCTTATAGGCTGTCAGACATGGTTTGATTCTGTCTGGATATGTCTGGTATGGTGGCAGAAGGGGAAACCTTTGGCTTCAGGACCCCATCTCACTCACAAAAAATGATCTCAGTGTTTGGAAACCAAACACATCCCTGTGCTCTGTAAGAGAGGACCATCCCCCAGGCAGCTCTTGCAGAAGGTTCAAAGATGTTCCTGTCTGGCTCGTGAGGGATCTTCCACAGCTTTGTTCCCCACCCCAGTGCTGTGCTGGTGTCCTCTGGCTGGTGGTGGTGCTGGTGCCAGAGGTCCTCCTGTACCTTGGCTGACACGTAACTGCTTGTGGAGAGCCCAGAGCTCTGGAGGGGTGATGCTGGCTATTGGCCACATGCAAACATGCTCAGCCTGGGATTTGTTGCTCCACAAAATGAAAGTAAGCACCAGTTTAATTTCTATGCCTTTATGAGCAATTTTAAAGGTGAAGGATATTTTCTCTCCAATGTCTCCATATATTAGATTAGGCAAGTTGTCAAAATTAAGCATTCCACAGTGGGTAGATGTTTTGTTTATAGCAAAATGGGTTTCCATAAAGTGATGAATTCATGAAATGAAGTATTGAGGATCATCACATTCTATTGCCAGAACAATGGGAGATCCATAAAATGATCTGCTCATAAATAATTTGTGATATCTGCTATGTACAACACTACTGAGTCTTATATTCTATAATAAACACTATTTTCTTTTAGAGAAAAAAGGGGCAAGTAGGACTGTCAAAATATTAAATTACAGAAGACCTTATAATTTTATTTCTTGACATTTCTTTATCACAGTTTATCATGTTTATGTAAAATACCAAGGTATTATTTGTTTTCAAATTATATATCTTGGTAGCATTTTTGTATTATTTGACTCTTTTACATTATGATGCATGCAGAATGGTTGCACAAACTTTAAAATGTGTAATATTTCATGTAAATATTTTACAGAAAAAAATCTCAGCGTGATCTATGTTATTTTTGAGGTGTGCTGTTGACACCACAGAAAAGACACGTAAAAATATCACTAAATAATTCAGTGATTTTAGATTTCTTTTACTACAATACTGGAAATAATTTTGTTAAAAACCAATGAAATTCTTTTTGATTTGCTAGTGTCAATGGGGGATCTTTGAAATAACATTACAGAGTTTCATTGATACATTTTTTCCTTCTAAACCACGTTTTCTTGAAATACATACTTTTTTGAAGAGTACTGATTTGAATGACAGTGTTTTGGTGAAAAGAATTTGTAGTGAGGACAGATAAATGTTGCAAAAATGGTAGAGGAAGTATAATCCCAGTATATCTTACTGTTTAGAGGAATTGTTTAATGTTGCATTTGTGCAATCAGTAGAATAAAATGACCTTTGCCAGTGAATGTATCATCTTCTGATGATGAACCATTTTGGAGCTATGTTGATGTCTCTGTTAGAGAAAAAAAAAAAAAATCTCTCACCCTGTGCTCTTTAGTTATTCTTACTCTTGAATTAATAATATCAATCAAATGAAAATAACCCACTTCTAGAAACATCCTGTTCCTGCTGAATTCAGAGGGTGCAGAATAAATGCTTTTTAGGGGGTCTTAAAGTCTAATGAACTGAGGGTTTAAGGGGTGGTTTTCTCTCCTGTCAAAGTTGAGGGGAAATAGGGAAACCTGGCCAGAACTGGGGTTTCCTGCAAGTGGAGTCAGTGTGACTCCAGCAGTGTGGCTGTATGTGAGCCTACCCACAGCTCATTAAAGGATCAGGGCCTGGCTTAGAGAGCTAAATCTTTATCTTAGCAATGTTATGTGCAATACTTTAAATCAGGAAAACTTTGTTTCTTGGCTGATAAAACAAAGCTTGGATCCAGCTACCTAGGGTTTGATTCTGCATTTCTTGCACATCAAGGAATTTGGCCTTACAGGGAATGTTAAGCTTTGAAAGAAATCCTGGATTAAGCTCCTGAATGATTAAAATTTAGGTGCTGTCAGATTTCTACATATAAAGTAAAACTAAAATAAAAATTAACATTTAAAAAAAATAATACCCACAGTCTCCAGGACCTGAGGCAGGCTTGGAGCATTGTAATGGAAATTTCAGTCCCATGTGCCACAGTAACTGCAGCGCAGCAACTTTTTAAAATAGCCATAATGACGCTGTTGCTGATGGTGAAGGGAAAATATCACAAACCCTTTCTTTCCCTAGCATGTCTAGTAAAACTCAAGAATGTGTAGGCAACTCATATTTTGTTAATTTTATGGGTGTGCTGATGGCTACTTGAAAAGAGAGAAAAAAGTGCTTCCTTTGGCATCTGAGAGTTGCTTATGGCAGACATAAATTTTGGCCAAACAAAAGAAATGACAACTCTTGCAGAATGGAATTTGCACTCCAATTTCCAAAAGATTTTATTCATACAGTAAAATGTCTGTTTCTGTATCTTTAATTTTTAGTTCTGGGTAGCATGTCAGTGTTTTAAATGTTAGAGAATAATGTCTCCATTACCCAAATCATCAGAGGATTTGGTCATGTTCTCTACATAGTAAGAACTGTTTTTGTGTAATTATTTTTCTCCCCTCAAAAAAGCAATATAATTTATTGGACTTTTTTTTTAAACCTATGCATGAGAAAGTTTAAAAGTCAAACAGGGAGTGCTTTTTTGAGAGGTTGAGATAACTTTGGGTAATGATCCTTAATGTAAATACACTTACGATAAAATACTTTTTAATATCAGTTTTCATTTGTAATGTACTTAATAGCTTACATTTAAACTATCTAAAACAAAGCAAATATTTTAATTTGATGTCAATTGCAATTTTTTGTCAAAATCACACATAAAAAAAGCAGCAAACTTTCAAAAGAACATAAAACATATAAAGTGGTCATATATCTATGATACCTTTTTATTCAGTGTTTTTAGTTTGATGGTATAAAAATTACCTACATCAGTGCATTAAGTCAATCCAATCTCGAACTCTGAGAAAACAGTAAAACTGTGTCAGATTCACGGTAGAATACTAATAAAAAACTTGCAGTATTTATGATGTTGATAAGTCCTTATTGTAGGTTACAGAACAAACAAAGTCTTAAGTTACCTCTTCTGATTTTGATGGCAACAAAAGCAAGCATTTCAGAAATATAGTGGTGTTAGAGCAATCAAAGAGACTGCTTTCTTACCATAATGTTAGCATCATCTCAGCATGTGGCGCCAGAAAGGTTCTCTTTCTGCAGCATACCACTAATCCTGCATTGTCTTTATTATCTTTATTTTCTGATGCTTGCCCATGTTGATCATTCACAAACTGAAGAGATGGAACATTGAGGTCTTCAAATACTGATAAATTATATTAATATTAGGATATCCTATAAACTCTTTAGTATCCTATGAATTCCAGGTTGCAGTCAACCCGCTATATATATGTGTGTGTGTGTATATATATATAGATGTATACTAATATGAAATAAATATTTTACACTCATGTCACACAGGAAGAGGGAATGATTTATAGCCTTGCAGTAACAAGAAAATGTCATCTCTGGAATACATGTTTATGGATATCTTTTTATAAAAGCTGATTTTACATGTGCGCACCCCCCCCTTTTGGATGTAAGAAAAATATGTGCCTGAAATATGTGTGTCTGTATTTCTTGGAGCCTATAAAAATGAATTGCAGATATAAACTGGAATGGTTGATTGACACAAGCTCTTACTGGGATACAGACTTGGGATTTGTGTTTTAAATTAATTTTGGACAAGTGAGGACGTAAACTCTGACCACAGCACATCTTTGTTACTGCAAAAGCTCCTGAACATTGAGTATTTTTGTTGTTTGCAGAATCTCACCCTATAGACTTAGCTGTGAAAAGTGTCTGTTATGAAATGCAGGATATAACCTGTAAGTAATAGCAACGAAATCATTGGTAGTGAGTGGCTTCACAGAAATTGAATATGAAAAACGCTGTGAGTCCAGTTACGTCATCTTTACATTGAGTGCTTTCTCATATGAGTATTTCTGTTGAAGTCATTCCACATACCTCCCAAAATGACTCTTTCAAAATAATTACAAAATCATTTTCAACAGTGAATAAATGTGTAAAGGCTCACCAGTGATTTTAAGGTTGAAAAAAGGGGCCCTTTGTGTTGGATAATTTCATTGCTCTATGTTCACAAGTGATTAACTCCCCAATGAGATCTGATTGCTTTTTGTATTCAGACTGAAAAAAGACATGTTAAATGAGCAAAATGTTGTATTTTGAGCGCTGACTATGGGGCAAGTTTAACATATGCTTTTTGGGACATCACAGTGATTTGTTACTAGCCATATTTGCTGCACATGTGCAACATGGTAGCCTGCCAAAATGCACACAATAGTTACATGATGGGTCACTGAAGAAATAGATTTCAAACAGAGTATCTAAATACTTAATTCGTATACAGATATGGGACCTCTTCTAAGACAGTGTGGTCTATTAAGGAAATAATAATATACATTTTATTAGAAACACGTGCCTAGAAACCCAGTTCCTTCTTCCCTTCATGTAAAGGGAAGCCTTGGACCTTAAGATGCTGGGCTAGAACTCAGTCCAAGTATATGGAAGGTAGAAAGAAACTTAAAGGGACAGAAAAGCTGTCTCCTTAGGGGTAAAGAAGATGTAGACATCCTACAATGCGATGAGTGGACATAATTATAGTGACCATCTTCTTAACCTTTCCCAGTGTGTCTTCTTTGTTGCCATTCAGGATGTAAACAGATGGAAATGTTCAAATCGTGCTGGGCCTGCCCTCCATGTGTGACCCCATTCACATCCCATCACTGCCCTTGTGACTGGAACCAAGGCTGTTCTGTAGCTTCAGGACCTTGCATGGAAACAGGGCAGAATTGCTGTCTAATTCTGGGTGTTCTGGAGCTGTGTGGTCACAGCTGAAGGGAGTTACCAGCGAATCCACTGCAGTAATAACATGGAAAATTACTCAGAGAGAGTTGTGCCAAGGTCATTGGTAAATAAATATTTCCCAAGTCAGCCACTCAATTAACATGGCATCAGATGGTACAGCCGGTACCATGTTAGCTATCCAATCACTCCCTCCTGGATGGACACCTCAAATGAAGCAATGACCCATTCCTCCCCTCAGCAGGGCCAAGTGCAGCTCTTTTCAAGGGAGATGGTTAGGGCATGGCACTGCTGATTCCCATGGAAATCATAGTTTTTATGGAACTGTGGGATTGCTTGTGGACAGCTTTGGAAACACACAGGGATGCACTGGGCTGTCACTGGAGACTTACCTGGTGTGGTGGGAAATGGAGCTGAAGGGTCAAATGCAAATGTGTGCCTGGACAGCTCAGCCTGGTGTCAGTGGTGCTCAGTGGGTAGAGGAATTCATCTGTTCCTCTGGCTATGTCCCAGCTATGAGGCTGCCCTAACTTTTTCAGGGTTGGGCAGTGACCATTATCAGCTGATCAAATGTTGGCTCTGGGCTACAGTGACTTAGCTCTGCCTCAGTTAATTATTTAAACCAAGGTGTGGGGGTAGCTGGCTGCTGGCACGTGCTGTTGAACTCTCACACCCAAGAGTAGTCTGAGTGGAGAAGTCTCCAAATGGCTTCACCTGGGTACCCCACCAACCACTGGCTTTGTGCCAGGGCTGGACCTGTTACTCCTCTCTGCATTTCTGCTGCAGGTTCTCCCCATCCAGGGCCATGACCTCAACCCTGCTGCTCCATGTTGTCTCCTCTGGGAGCACCAGTTCCACACCTCCAGTAATGACCGTACAGCATCTCTGGCATCATGGTTCCCTGAACTCCCACATAGTCCATGCTAAAACCTGGGCAGGGAAATGAAATACTCTGTGTTCTCTCCATGTAGAGCAAGTGCTGCTGGAGATACTGGATGTGACATGAAACCACCCAGGCACAGTGAATCCTACTGTTATAGCCTGACATGATATCTGTGTATGTGGTGGGTTTAAGAACTGGACTTCCTTCTGGATTGAAATTTCCAAATTTTAAATTTTTAAAGACTATTTTTAAAGGTAATCCAACAGAGCTGGAGGGGTTTTATTTTGTTTTTTTCTGAGTTTTTTAGTTTGTTTGTTTTTTTGAGAAAAAAAAAGAAAAATACTTTATCTGAATTTATGGAACAGAACATAATGTTCCTGACTATTAATTCTTAACTGAATATGTGAAAAATGAAAACAGTTATGGTAAGGTTGTATAACCCTTTTTAATGTCAGGTATTTGTGATTGTTCTACAGGCTATTAGTAAAAAGCAGCAAGAAATATCTGCATTTGATAGAATAAATTATAAACACAAAATCCAGTTTGAAGTTAAAAAAAACTATTTAAAATGTGATTAGATGTGAAAAAGAAAGGCTATTATGTTTGTCATAATAACTGTGTCTTTGATATATATGTTAATAGCAAGACTGTTGACACTGGAGAGATTGAAATTAATACTTGTCTATTAGTCCAAGGGCAGAAGTTGTTGCCTCAAACCATAATAATTGATTCACTAGTGCATTTGTCTAATGGCCCTGCATTATTCTGCAGTGTGCCAGAATGGATAGAGCACTCACAGCCTACCTGCGTTTTGGTGTACATTGTAATCCTGATTGTATTTACAGTAATGTAAAATAGGAACAACCATGAAAGTCAGTTGGTGGCATTTGAATAAAATGGGTGAAGATCAGAATCAGCTCTGTGGGCTCCATGGGATTTAGAAAAGAGACTGTTGGCCATGAGAGAAGCTTTTCCTCACCCCCGAAATAGCTCTTTGACTATTTTTAATATCTTTTATTTCAGAAATACTGATTTTGGGAGGGAAGAAGAAGAGTTAGTAGAGTGAATCTTCAGGAAATTCCAAGTGATTTGGTAGGGAAAATTTCATTAGGACTACTCAGTCTTTAATATCTAGGGATATTAAAGATAATGGTATTTAAGATGGATATTTTTATTTGCTGCACTAGCCTATTGAGTTCACTGATAACAAGACACTACTAGTGGACATAAAAATAAATGTTTTGGTTAGGGAGGAGAATAAGTCTAAGTTTGAATGGACTTTATAGATAATAATTGACTACATCAGAGTTCCAAATATATGTGTAGTTCACTTTGGAGGGAAAGAAATGCTTTTAGAGTGATATGGCTATTTCAGTGTTGACAATGACTTTTACTATTTAGGAGATAAACAGTAAATTTAATTTGCATAATTAAGTTAATCTTTTTAGATTTTAATGTAGTGTATCACGAGTTCCCAGGCTTGTAAATGAGGTTTTACTAGTGAAACTCTTATTACTAGGACATATACCATTTCCCCCTAGCATCAGCACAGAGTGCAGATCTCGTAGGTTCCTTTGTCTCAGGTCACCAGAATTTTACTGTTTTTTCTTCTCTTGAGGGTTGCTTTAAAAATTGTAATAGAAAACACAACTTTTGTGTTAACGGTTGAAAGTCTTTCGCTTTGCAGAAAAAAAAATTGTACTTCTAGGGGCCTTCTGCCATAAGGACTCTCTTGTAAAGATGCCTGCCTTTAAAATGCAACTTTTTTGTTGGATGAACAGCCTAATGTTCCATGCATTGTACTAGTAGTAGCATTTTATGCAACATTGAAAGACTCAATTAATTTGCATAATTCCATGAGTATTACCATGACTTTAAGGTAGGTTAGCTTGCTCAGGAGTCTTGCCTGCCCAATATATATGTTTGCCATTTTGACAAATTAATCATTTCTGAAAACAATTAATTATACTTATGACAAACTGAACCTTATACCCATGGGTCTTAAATTTTTATAGCAGAAATCTAATATTAATGTGTATAAGATCAGTGATTTAGTGAGTACCTTAACAGTCAACAATGCCTAAGGCTGAACAAAATTAATATTTTGTTTCCCATCTGGAGACTTCAGTAAAATTAATGAGGAAGGGTGCCTTTTGTAATACATAATAGAAATAAATTTACTATATTTAACCCGGGAATTCTACTGACATCAGCATTTAGATATTTGGTCTGTTTCCCAGTCTGGTAGAGGAGCCATGCAAATATCAAAACAGGTAATCCTGGCTGCACAGGAGACTTATATTTGTGCTTTTACTGGCAAAGGTAGACAACCAGATTAATTTGCTTGTATGATGAAGTTCCTAATCTTAGAACAAAACATTTGCTTCTGCTAAAGTACTATTTATATACAAAACATATTCAACCTTTCTAAAGATAAGAAAAAAGGGCAATATCTAAAACCTGGTGGTGAAAAATGAACAATAAGTCATCAATGTGCAGAATTATATATATATATGTGTGTGTGTGTGAGTGTGCGTGTGTGTAAAAAGTGGCTGTGATCACTAAACTACAAGACAAAATTCTTGTCTATAAAATACCCTGGAGAATGACTCACTAGTCTGCAAAACAAACAATCAAATTTGAAGCTTAAAACGTGACTGTTTAGAAGCATCTAAATGCAGCAATAGTGCTTCAATAGTTGCAATTTTTTTTCTTCCACTAAACTCTGCACCTCTCACCACTCTGACCTTGGTGCACCCATCATCACCAAAATGAACCAGAGCAGCAAGAACACTTTCATTCATCCCTTCCTGTGCCGTTTATTTTGTGATTATTAGTTATATTTTTTAATGACTTGATGTTTTTCAAACACAGTTTTTACTAAAGGCAGTGGCAAACATCCAATTGAGTTCCTGGGTACAAGCTCATACCCCTGTATATGAACATCTGTTTAAGGTCAGAACAGAATGGTTTTCCTCCCCCTCAAATATTTCGTAGCTAAAATATCATCCACCAATTCTTGTGAATTTTTGGTAATACACTCCATCTGAAACACATTGCAAACCAGGTTGTAGTTGCTAAAAATACATGTGTAATAAATAGTTGATCTGCAAAAATAAAAGGGAGATAAGATATTACCCGTGTGGTATGTATATATACTCTTTGATTAGGTTTTCTTTTTAGGAGGAATGGCAGATGAGATGTAAAAATAGCATAAAACAGCTACATAGGGCGACTCAATTGTTGTTTAGATGGGAATAAACAGCCAAATGTTGTGATGTGAGTTTTCCTGCAATTGATTTTAACACTTTAAATATCTCCTGTCTCTAATAAAAGGGAAGTTCTGGTAAAAGAAGAGATATTGCATGCCATCTACTGAACTTTATGATAAACCCCAGTGTTTTTCGGTGCTAGCAACTCAACAATGGTGGTATTAGAAATAAGACTTAATAAAAAGGATTATGTGCCCAAATAATCTTACTTAATTGTGTAATAGGTCTGATATAATGTGTGAATACAGCAATACACTAATCTATGCGCGTGTGGGACTGTGAGTGAGACAGTATAATATGGTATACTTTAGAGTTTAAAATTACAAGTTAATACAAACTTGTAATTTTCCCAGCAATTAGCAGGTTTTTGGACCAAAAGAAAAGCATTGACAAAAAATACCGGTCA